>CAJGYO010000015.1:50646785-51151790 GCA_904845875.1 Miscanthus lutarioriparius
TACTACGCTCGACAGACGCACCTCCCGGCCCAAGCCCTCCAAACCATCCCTATCACATGGCCATTCACCGTGTGGGGGCTGGACATGGTTGGGCCTCTGCAGAAGGCACCTGGGGGCTATACCCATCTGCTCGTAGCCATCGACAAATTCTCCAAATGGATTGAGGCTCGCCCAATCACCCAAATCAAATCCGAGCAAGCAGTGCTGTTCTTTATGGATATCATCCACAGGTTTGGAATCCCAAATACCATCATCACCGACAACGGACGCAATTCACCGCCACAAGTTCACGGCGTTCTGCGACGACCACCACATCCGTGGTGGTGCCGTCACCGTTGGACACCCTAGGACAAACGGTCAAGTAGAATGTGCCAACGGCATGATCCTACAAGGCCTCAAGCCAAGAATCTACAATCGGTTGAAAAAGTTTGGCAAGAAATGGCTTGCCGAACTCCCCTCGGTCATTTGGAGCCTGCGGAATACATCGAGCCAAGCCATGAGATTCACACCGTTCTTCCTGGTCTATGGGGCCGAGGCCATCCTCCCCACCGACTTAGAGTACGGCTCCTCGAGACTACAGGCCTACAACAAGCAAAGCAACCGCACTGCCCGCGAGGACGCCCTCGACCAACTTGAGGAAGCCCGAGACGTTGCCCTGCTACACTCGGCCAAATACCAGCAAGCCCTACGACGCTACCAAGCCCGGCACATTCGGAGCCGAGACCTGAAGGTGGGCGACCTGGTGCTGAGGCTGAGGCAGAGCAGCAAGGGCCACCACAAGCTGACCCCGCCATGGGAAGGGCCGTACATCGTCGCCCAAGTACTGAAGCCCGGAACCTACAAGCTGGCCAATGAGAAGGGCGATATCTTCACCAACGCTTGGAACATAGAACAGCTACGTCATTTCTACCCTTAAATTTCCAAGCATTGTGTATATTGTTCCTCGGAATACAATAAAGAAGCGTTCTTTAGTTGTTACAATCTTTCGAGGCCCCCCTTAATAGGCAACTCGATTGTATGGAACCTAAGGACCAAAAGTTCGTCTCAAAGGCAAAAGACCGACTGAGCCGTGAGAACGGCCTATGCCTCTGGGCTATGGCAGCTCCCTCGCCATATTTTCGCCCAAGAGACAGCTGAGGCTCTGAGGAAGTTCTTTGCAAAGAGCTGGTCTATCGATAGGGGCTCGACGTCACAATAACGCTACAAGAGAGACTCGGCTGCCGCCTCTGCAGAGCCGAGCCTCCTCGGGGCTAAAAAGGGGAACCCCTAAGTCCCCGAGACGTCGTTTCTTAACCGTCTTTCAAAAATTTCCATGCCAAACTCTCTCGCGCTCCGGCAGGACCGTCGCAAGAAACCTAAGGACCAAAAGCGTGTCCTGAGGCCAAAGTGCCGGTCGAACCGTGAGAACAGCCTACGCCCCCGAGCTACGGCAACTCCCTCGCCACCCTTCGCCAAGGGACGGCTTAGGCTCCGAGGAAGTTCTTTGCGGGTATCCAAGAGCGAGACAGGGGGCACAGGCTCGGAAATGGAATAAGAAAGTGGTTAAAAAATGCACATACGCAAGTACTTTAAAAGGCCTCGACGGCCACAAAATGTCACGGTATGACAATTAAACCAATCCGTTTACATGGCCCCTATTGGCCCAGGTCAAAACTCAGGGATCGGCGGCTAGCGCGGGAGGGACCACCTCTTCTTCAAACAGGCTGGCCAACGCTGTGCCAGGCGCCTCCACCGTCTCCATCAGCTTCGCGACCTCTGCGTCGGCCTCCTCGTCATCTTCCGGCAAAACGTAGCCGTCGCTGACAGCCTCGAGGTTGATGGCATAGTGCGAGGATACGACGGCCAGGGCGCGCTTGACACCCATGTGCAACGCCCCCCGGAGCCTCTCGTGGACGCAGCCGCTCAACGCAATTAGGCGGCTCCCAAGGGAGCTGGCTGATTGGACCCCCCTCGACCTCTAGAGCCTCGCAGGTGGTACGAGCGGCGCTGCGCAGAGCCTCATGCTCCTGGACCTCAACGTCCAGCGCCGCTTGCGCTGCGACAGAGGCCTCAGCCGCCTGGGAGGCCTCTTTCTCCAGACCTACACCACAACAAAGAGTCAGGGGTCGAACGCAAACCCGAGCAAATGGAACAAGGAGCGCGGTTGGTGGAACTTACCCTCGGCTTTGTTCTTCAAAGCTAAAGCCTCAACTCGAGAGGCCTCGGCCGCCTTGGTAGCCTCTCTCGCAAAGCGACTTTCATCGGTGATGTTCACTCTGCTCTGTGCCCAGCCTGCCTGGGCGGTGACCTTGGCAGAGGCCATTGCTTCTTGGGCCGGGACTTGAGGGAATCCCGCTCCTCCTCCAGCTCCTTGATCTTCGCCACCAAAGGGGCAGATCGCTCCTTAGCCATGGCCACCTCGGCCTTCAGTCGACACAATGGCGGAGGTCCTCCACTTCAAAGACTAAGACCGACAAGAGCTCCTGGGCATCGGCAAGCAGCCCTTTGTCGCCGGAGCTGCTCCCAGATGCCCCTCTCCGTTCAGAGGAATAACGATTTCCCAAGGGACCGGGTCTCGAGCTCCTAAAACGTGCAAAGACGACGTCAAACACGCAAGGGGGCTCGGAGAAAAACAACGCGACACGAGAAAGAGAAATGCGTGCACAGGTAACACCGGCAGGTCCTTTGCATAACAGACATCATTGCGTCAGATCAACTGCACCGCCATTGGCGGTATTGCTTGAGGGTGTCCCAGCGCCCCCCCTCGGCGATGTCCTCAAGGGCAAACATAGGCTCCCCCTCAGGGTCGGCCCGGTTTCCCCATACAACACGCGGGCTATCCCACCCGCGGGGTTCGGGTCGGACCCGGACAAGGACCGAACTCCCCTTGGCAGGGGTCGGGACCAGCCGCTCCGCGGTGCTGGCCGCCTCGTCGTCCGCCACCTCCTTCCCCTAGGAAGAATCCTCAAACGAGATCGTCTGAACCAGGGGCGGTGCCGAAGCCTACCCCGCCTCTGTCCCGACCGCCACGGCCTCAATGGACCCGGGGGCTCTGGCCTCTGCCATCTCTACCTCGGTGGCCCCGGCGTTCACCGCCCTAGCCTCGAAAGGATTGGGGGCTCTGGCCTCACCCCCGATGGCCTCAGCAGTGGTGGACGCCTCAGCCTCATTCGCCCCAAGACCCACGACCTCGCAGGGCGTGGGCTCGTCCTCCCCTGCTCGTTCCATGGCCACCTCGGCGCCCTTTCCTTCAGCAGCCGGCTCCTCCGGGCCGACCCCGCCCGACGCCGTGCCATGCTGCACGGTAGCCTGCGCCTCCGCCACCCGATGAGCGGTGGAGCTGGTGCTCACCATGAGCGCCTTATGGGGTGCCAAGGCAGGTTCCTCCACCCGGCGCTTCTGGCTGGAAACGAAGACGCTCCTAAAGGTCAGCATACGACCAGGGGGCAAGCAGGAAATACTACAAACTCCGCCAAAAAATACACTTACTACGAACGAGGACACAACCGCTTCTGGATAGCGTCCCTCCTCTGCAACAGCGGCGGTGGCGGCAATGGCACGGCTTCTGTATCCGCAGGTACCGGCTGGTCTCCGCCGGACCCCGGCACCCCCTCGACCGTCCACGGAGATGGTTGAGCCGTCCCCGGCGTCACTTGCGCCACCCCCTCCGCCGAGCCCACTGGGCTGACAGCACGCGTCTCGGGCATGTCGCCCTTGACAATGAGACGGACGTCTACCAGAGACACCCCGGTCGCCACCTCCCTAACGTCGGGGAGGTGGTCCAGGGTACCCTTCCCTTCCTCAACCGCGCCAACGTCGCCCGAGGAACCCGACACCGATAATGAGGGAGACGACTCCAACGGGAGACCGTCGAGCCTCATTGCCGGCAAGGCGTGCGTCCAACTTTTTTCGCGCTCAAGGATCCTCTTCGGCGCCTTGCCACCTTGGCATCTTTCTTCTTCTTCGCTTCCTCGGCGACGCCCTATTCATGGCTTCGCCATTGGGCGCCCCGAGAACAGGCGGCGGGGAGCTTTCGCACGCCCCTTATCCCTGCAGAAACGATGAAATAAGGCAATGGGCGAAAAAAGCAATAAGCAAGAAGGCCGCGAAGGCCTCGGCAACACCCAACTTACTGTGGAAATGTACCGTGATAAAGCGAATGGCAGGAGCGACATCAAGCCGTCAATCTTCGGTTTCCCATCCACCACCTCCCTTACCCAATGTAGGATCTCCTCATCAGTAAGGGCCAAGGCGGACATCTTGATGCCTTCGATCGGATCGCGCGGGGTCATCTCGAACAGGCGCCGCCGCCGAGCCATCAGCGGCAACACCCTCCGGCGGTGAAAAGCCGCCACGACCACGGCCACCGTAAAGGCTGCAATCACGCAGCTTCCCTGGGGCCCTCGGGAGCGGTTCCCACTGGGCTGATCGGGCTTGATGACGCGTACCCCCACTTCTCCTACCGACTCTCCACAACCCGCCCGATATAAGGGGAAGTCCGCCGTCGTCGTTCTGAAGGTAGAACCGGTATGTCATACCAACGACGGTTGGATGATGCCACCGGCAAGGGGGATGTAGAGGTGTCTTTGCCGGTCTTGGCGCTTTTGAAGGGTGCACCGCGCCGCCCTCGGCGCCTTCCGAGTCCCTTCGCTCTCGCCGACTTGGTGGTAAAAACCGCCCGAAACAAATGGAGCCACAACTCCTAGTGGGGAGCGATCCCCAGGTACCCCTCGCAAATGGCGGTAAAGATGGCCGCCTGCGCGATGGAGTTGGGGCTGAAGTTGTGGAGCTCCACGCCGTAGTAGTGCGGGAGCGCCCGCATGAACTGGTTCGCCGGCAAGCCGAGGCCTCGCTCGTGGAAGACGATGAAGCTCACCACATAGCCATCACGTGGCCTCGACTCCGACTCATTCCTCGGAGCAATCCACTCCGGCTCGTCAGGATCGGTGATCGGGCGGAGGAGACCGACGTCCACCAGCGACTGCAGCTTCTCCACGATGACGTCAGACCACTCCTAGGGATCCACCGGGAGAATGACAGGACCGCCAGCCATTGCGCGGTGGTGGACGCTGCTACGGCGGTAAATCTCTCTCTCTCTCTCTTTCAATCGATCTCTCTCGCCCTTCTTCTCCCGGCGCTTTATGCTCTCAGCAACGGCTTGGAGGCGGCGAAAGCAAATGCAGGCAAGGTAAGGAGGGGAGGGGCGAGGCTCTTTACGATTTATGCGCAGGGTAAGACGAAACCATTTGGCGGACGAAATCGGGAAGTTTCCCTCAGATCCGGCGCATGTAATCCAGATCCGATATCTCCGCCCATGTGCCCACCTTCTCCACATTTAATCGCGCAGACGGTTATGTCCCATCCACTGACACCACGTCGCGCAGCAACGGTAGCTCCCGAGAAGACCGCCTCAAAAGACATGCCGTTGTCGTTGTCACCGATGGAAGGAAATACCCCAGACCAATTCCTTCTGAGCTAAGGAACCGGGCGCCGAGCCCGCTATGGTCCGAGGTTCAAGGTGGGCCGTTTATGGTCTCGACAGCCGCCTCAGGACGACAGAGTCAGAGACAACTATGGGCGAGCCCGTACATGGTCGAGGCCCGTGCAAGCGATTGCTTGGGATGCCCTAAGTCGTGTCCGAGACCAAAGCAGGAGTTCTCTAAGGGGATCCCACCGTAGGGAGGCACCGAGCCCCTAGGGCCAATCGAACGCCCCCGGCACCCGCTAGAGAAGCTTCTACGGTACTTTTTTGGAGCGCGTCTCGGACCACTAGCCGACCCCCTATCGAGATGGGGCACGGGCCTCCACTCAGACTTACCCGATAAAAGCTCACCGGAAATGTCATCGTCTTTCGCGCCCGAGAGGTAGCTGGCATGTTCCACCTCCTTCCGAGCGAAAAGGAAGCGAGGGTCGTACAAAAAGCCAGGGGAACTCCTAATCGCCCTCTCGCTACGTGCGGAGGCTCAGGGGCTCTTCCTGCAACCTTGCTGAGACCTAGCGGCCTAGGCTCGCACGCGAAGGGCTCGGCAAAACAACCCCTCCTTCCGAGCGAAAAGGATGCGCGAGGGTCGTACAAAAAGCCAGGAGAACTCCCGATCGCCCTCTCGCTACGTGCGGAGGCTCAGGGGCTCTTCCTGCAACCTTGCCGAGACCCAGCGGCCTCGGCTTGCACGCGAAGGGCTCGGCAAACAACCCCTCCTTCCGAGCGAAAAGGATGCGCGAGGGTCGCAAAAAAAGCTAGGGAAACTCCTGATCGCCCTCTCGCTATGGGCGGAGGCTCGGGGGCTCTTCCTGCAACCTTGCCGAGACCCAGCGGCCTAGGCTCGCGCGCGAAGGGCTCGGCAAATAACCCCTCCTTCCGAGCGAAAAGGATGCGTGAGGGTCGCACAAAAAGCCAGGGGAACTCCTGATCGCCCTCTCGCTCCGCGCGGAGGCTCGGGGGCTCTTCCTGCAACCTTGCCGAGACCCAGCGGCCTAGGCTTGCGCGCGAAGGGCTCGGCAAACAACCCCTCCTTCCGAGCGAAAAGGATGCGCGAGGGTCGCACAAAAAGCCAGGGGAACTCCTGATCGCCCTCTCACTCCGCGTGGAGGCTCGGGGGCTCTTCCTGCAACCTCTCACACCCCGAGGGTCAGAAAAACACGACGAAAAAGGGCACCAAGCCCATTACGGTCCAGAGGTTCGAAGGCTGGGCCATTATGGTCTCGACAGCCGCCTCAGGACGACAGAGTCAGGGACAACTATGGGCGAGGCCGCACATGGCCGAGGCCCAGACAAGCGATTGCTTGGGATGCCCTAAGTCGTGTCCGAGACCAGCAGGAGTTCTCTAAAGGGATCCCATCAGGGAGGCACCGAGCCCCTAGGGCCAATCGAACGCCACAGCACCCGCTAGAGAAGCCTTCGGTACTTTTTTTGGAGCGTCTCTGGACCACTAGCCGACCCCTATCGAATGGGGCACGGGCCTCCACTCGGACTTACCCGATAAAAGCTCACCGGAAATGTCACCGCTCGCGCCCACCGAGGGTAGCCTGGCATGTTCCACCCCTCCTTCCGAGCGAAAAGGATGCGCGAGGGTCGCACAAAAAGCCAGGGGAACTCCTGATCGCCCTCTCGCTATGGGCGGAGGCTCGGGGGCTCTTCCTGCAACCTTGCGGAGACCCAGCGGCCTAGGCTCGCACGCGAAGGGCTCGGCAAACAACCCCTCCTTCCGAGCGAAAAGGATGCGCGAGGGTCGTACAAAAAGCCAGGGGAACTCCTGATCGCCCTCTCGCCACGTGCGGAGGCTCGGGGGCTCTTCCTGCAAACCTTGCCGAGACCCAGCGGCCTAAGCTCGCACACGAAGGGCTCGGCAAACAACCCCTCCTTCCGAACGAAAAGGATGCGCGAGGGTCGTACAAAAAGCCAGGAGAACTCCTGACCGCCCTCTCGCTCCGTGCGGAGGCTCGGGGGCTCTTCCTGCAAACCTTGCCGAGACCCAGCGACCTAGGATCGCACGCGAGGGCTCGGCAGGCTCGGGTGCTCCTCCTGCACCCCAAACAAGCGACCCGAGCTCGCTCTCATGGGTCAAGCAAATGCGATAGAGCGCCTTACTCAACGAAGAAAAAGCCCCTAAAGGAGTAAACTCACTCCTCTAGGGTCTCGGGGGCTACACCCGGCGGGTGTGCTCGCGCGCACCCACCGGAATCGTGAGTATAAAACGAACCCGACAAGAGCCACTGAGAAACAAAAGTCTCGAAAAAACCTCGGGGAGAGTATCCCACACTCCCGCCCGAGGCTCGGGGGCTACTGTCGGATACCCGAAAATAGGGTACCCCAAGCAAAGGTCGAAAAAACTACTTAGACTCTAAGAACAGAACCAACGGAATAAACGAACGAGGTCTCGGACGAAATCTCCGATTCACCCGAGACCCCGTCGCCGAGTAATTTGAAGATTTTTAGTAATTTGAAGATTTTTAGTTTCTTCATTTTATTAGGTCGAAGTAGTTTTCTTTGGTACTTATATCAGAACGTTTAGTGTCTTGGTTTTACATGTTTCATTGTTGGGATATTTGCTATCGATTTGTAATAACTGTGGTCCGATTCATTAATTTAATGATGCCTGAACCCGGAAATCCTCCGCTATCCAAAAAAAATGATTAATCTAATGATAAACACATGATGCCAATCAACAAAATCAAAGGAAAAAAAACATTGTTAGTCATATTAGATATATGTTATCTTTCAACAGGTCCCGTTCGTTGGTCTGAATTTTGGCTGAAACTAGCTGAAAAATACTATTCCGGCTGAATTGTTGCGAGAGAAAAACACTGTTCCAGCTGAAAAAATAAGTCAAACAAGTCAAATTTAAGACAAGCGAACGGGCCTATGTCAAATTTAAGACAAACAAATCAAAGGAAAAAAAGATTCCGTTCCGTCACACGCCCTCGCTAGCGGGAGATGCGGCACGGGATATTCGAGGCGACCTGGGAAACATTCCCGCTGCCATGGAATTGCTACCCAACCTGGCAGGTGGCCGGTGCAAGTGCCTGTTAGTAGTATACGAGATCGTATATCTTTTGATAAAGAACCGTGTACAAGTTTGTATATTCGTTGGGTTGGCAAATATTCGCTCTATAACAGCCACCAACGTATTGACATGATTTGGCTAATTTTCTTCTTGATTAGGCTAATTTTCTTCTTTTCCTTCTTTGTTTCCTGAATCCTGTACTCTTGGCTTTGCTTAGCTTTGTTCTGTAATGTCTTTAATTTTAAATCAATTCTTGCCTCCAGTTTCGTCAAAAAAAAGAAGAAAAAACGTATTGACATGATTTTACCCTTTTTTTCCTTGGAAACTTTGACCCTATCATCCTTTGCTGGCTAGAAACTTACCTCGATGAAAGAACTATCGATAACCGACAACAGCTCGTGATTGCCATGTGATGTTGGTGTAGGAGTTTGAACTTTGAAGCATGCACCATCCCCCACCCCCCCTAAACTTGAAAACCATACATTATACACTCAAAATCAAACAAATTTCGCACTGTAGTAGTTCAAAGTGGGTTTCAAGGGTGGCCGGAGATCCACGAGCAGTGGCAATAGCAAAGGGAGGGCACCCCACGGCTTCCTTGTGTCCGCTATAGTGGGATCAATAGCGGCCTCTATAGTGGAATCAATATCAATAGCACATGAAAGTGCTTGCCATGGCTCTTTATTTTCGACACGAGATTTACGACATTGTGAGCAAGGTTAGTGGGGATGTTAGAGTGCGAGCAGAGCTCCGCCCGCTATACCCACAAGTTGGTACCGGAGCTCAAAACATAGGCTCGAGCCTAACTCCGCCCAAAAGGCTACCATGATAGTGCCTCACCTTATATGTTTTGCTCCTCCAACATCAATTATCAATGTGGGACAAAACCTAACGTGAGACCACATGGATGATGAGGACAGCCAAATTTGGGTAGTAGTGGGAGAGAGAGGGGGAGAGGAAGATCTAGGGATACATGTAGAGAGGGAAGGATGCTTGCATATAGGACCCACATGCCACATCCAAGGACTACCTGGAAAGTTACTTTTAATATTGCGAGGGGATTAAATTGTTCGGTTTTTAGTTGACGTCGTATGATGTAAGGATTTTAGAGTTGGGGTCGTATGATGTAATATAAGGTTTTTACCAAAACCACATTAACGACCACTTTGAAATGGGTAATTTATATGCATGGTTTTGAAAGTTGGGGTGGGGTATTTATAATAGTTCTTGGAGTTTCCAAACTTTGTGTCTAGTTTAGGGTGACAAATGAACTTTACTCATTTTGATTTAAGTTTTATCTAGTCTACAGGAAGATATAACACCGAATTGTTCCACTAGTATGGTCCTGTTCGCTTGTCTTATAATCCGTACTTTTCAGCTTGTTTTTTCAGCCGAAAAAGTATTTTTCTCTCACAACAAATCAGCCGGAAACAATGTTTCGGCTTGTTTTTTCAGCGAAGCAAACGGGGCCATATATTTGTTTGTTGTTGCAAAATTGTTTCCCATGAAAATATTGCTATGTTTTTCAGTTAATTTAAATAAACTTAAGATAAATCTAAAATACCTTTAATTTTGAAGAGGGGAAAACACCGGCAGAATCTGGGACAACAATAACACCAAAAGGAACATATGAAATGAACTTTAATATTTACATGACATACAGATGCACGATTTCATTTCTAGCTAACCAATTCAGTCCAAGGCCTGTTCGCTTGAACTTATCAGCCGGCTTATCAGCTAAAATCTACAGTGTTTTTCTCTCACAACAAAACAGCTTCAGCCGATTTATCAGCCGGCTTCAATACCAGCCAAACATGTCGGATCAAAGGAAGTTAACTACAACATACAATGAGGTCTGCAGGGTGCATATCACTACTATTTTTTTTGGTAACTTATTCTTTTATCTTACTCACAAAAACAGAGGGCAAAATGCTGGATATATATATACAGCAATAGTAAAAAGCTAGCACGAAGAAGGAACTCTCAGGTTTACGTGTCTATGTACCACTGGACGTAAGCTAAACCTTGTTCGCTGAGCTTATCAGTTATGACACACAGTATTTTTCTTTCGCAGCCGGTCGGACTTATCAGCCCAAAACAAAGAGCCAACGGGTTGAAAATGTGAAGCATAGTTGGCGATCGAGGCCGGCGTTCATTACGCAGAGGTGGTCTGCGACGACGACGACACGGCCGGCGAGCCAGAGCAGGCGTCCCCCCGCTGCGCCGCCCGCTGGAGCAGCTACTCGACTGCCTCTGCGGACGCGGCGGTTGCAATCCGGGCGTCAACGCCGTCGTCGCCACCGGAGCGTACACCTAGTTGGCGGTTGTCGTCGTCGTTCCTGACGCGTCGCCAGGTAGGTCGTGCACCTGCTGCGGCTGTGCCGCTGCCGCCGCCACCGCAGCAGCGGCGGCAGCAGCCGCCGCGGCAGCTTACTCCGGCGGTGGCACCCAGATGCCTCCCACCACGACGAACTGCGGTGCGGCCGGCGGCGTGACGCTGGTGCCGCTGCTCTGGACCGCGACCGCCGTCGAGTTCGGACGCCTCGTGTGCAGACGGTACTTCTGAAGTCCCAACAAGTTCAAAATGAAGGGCAGAGTGAGAAGAGAACAGATGGTACTATGAACTGCAAATACACTCTTTTTTGAGGCAGCTACTGACCTGCAAATGGCTTTTGACCTCATCGTTGGTGAGACCGTCGACCTTCATGAGCTCCCGGATCTGCTTCGGCGTCGCCGCTGCATATATGAGCATCCATTATTAACAATTTAACTCACATTAGTTAGATTGTTAATTATTATTTCAGAGACTAATTGTACACGATTTTGAAGTGTTGGTGATGAGGTGGTAGGATAAGGGAGAGCAACTAACCGTGGGACCCGCCGAGCTGCTGCAGCGCCTGCAGGAACCGGCGGTGGAGCTCCGGCGCCCAGCACCGCCGCGGCTTCCGGCCGGGCGCCTGCGACGCCGACTGCGCCTCCTTGTCCTTGCCGCCGCCTTTGATTCTCGCCTTATTAGTATTCCCCGCCGTGTCGTTGTCGGTGGCGCCGCCGGCCCGGTCACAGCTGTCCCCGACCACGGCCGAGCTCGCCGCAGCCGTGGCCGACGACGAGGCCGGCAGCGGCATCTGGGTGCGCTGCTTCGGCTTCTTCTTCTTGTCTTTGTCCTTCTCGAACGGCTGGAACGCGCCCCCGGGCTTCCGGCAGGCACTGAGCGCCACCGGCCTGCACGGCAGCAGCAGCTCATCCTGGTGGGGCTGCGGCGGGGAGGGTTGTTGTTGCTGTTGGTTACTCCAGAGCTGGACGGACTGCAGCCAGTCCGGCATGGCCTTCTTGGTCTCCGGCTGTGGCAACCGCCGCCTGCCGCTGCTGGCTCTGGCCGCTGCCGTCTCCGGATGATCTCCCGGCGCCGCCTCGTCGCTATTGTCGGCATCGACGCCGTCGTCGGCCGTGCCGGCAGCGCGTTGGTGGTGGGAACTGTCGTGCTCTTCGTCGTCGTCCTCGGAAGAGGAGGACGAGAGGGTGGGCTTGAGCGGCATGAACTCCTCCAGCACGGGCCCGCCGTGGTCGCTGACCGTCTCCTCGCTGCCGCCAACGACGCTGTCCATGTGGCTCCTCATCCCCTCGATAGCTGCACAGCACACACGTACGTAGAGATCTTATGGAAGGAATGGCCGACGGCGCAGCAGAAGAAGCTTGAGACGAGACGACGGCGTCGCGGAGGCGGAGCGAGAGAGCTGGCGCGCGCGTGGGCTGCTACGTTAGTGAGCGAGTCAGAGTGAGACAGAGAGCGCACTCACTCTGCGTGACGAGGTCGAGGCAGAGCGGCAGCTCGCGCTGGAACACCTGGATCTTGCGTCGCTCCTCCTCCAGCGCGAGCAGGTACTCGAGGCAGCGGCGGCGGCGGTCGGCGTGCAGGGGCGGCGGCGGGTCCATCTCCATGCTCCGTCCTGCGCTGTGCCGGTGCTAGAGCACTGACTGTTGTGCGGCGGGCCGTGGGAGAGTCGGAGAGCCCGGAGAGGTAGAAGACGAGAGGCGTGGGAAGGGAGGGGAAAAGCAATGGGGAATCGAGGTCGAGGCGTCGCGTAGGAGGCGAATCTCTCACGCGCGTTGGATGACAGGAAGACAGAAAAGGGGTGGCCCAGTTCCGCTGCCGCTACGCGGGCGGGGGCCCTGGCCCAACGCCCCAACGCCCCAGCGGGATAAGACCAGGCGCGGATCATTGCGGAATCTACCCCCGGGGCCCACCGGCAGCTGTGGCACCGGCACCAGCACCAGCACCACGGTCTCACGTCCCAACTCTGGAGTGGAGCGCCCAACCAGACAACGATGCAAGGGAAGAAGATTCCGGAGAAATCCCCTTCCCTCTCCTAGTCTATTTCTAGGGGTGTTCGAATCACGTGACTAAAATTTAGAAGACGTCATATAAGGATGTCGTATAGGGTGTTTGAATGTTAATAAAAAAATAAATTATAGAATCCGTCAGTACTCCACGAGACGAATTTATTAAGCCTAATTAATCCGTCATCAGCACATGTTTACTGTAGCACCGCATTGTTAAATCATGGACTAATTAGGCTTAAAAGATTCGTCTCACAAATTCGTCGCAAACTATGGGTGTGTTTGGTTGAGCTGTGGCTGTGGGAAAAAGCTGCTGTGGGCTGTGAGCTGTGGAAAAGCTGCTGTGGGCTGTGAGCTGTAGAAAAGCTGAAAGCTGTTTGGTTAAACAAGTATAAAATATACCTTTTATCTTTATCTCTCTTAAAACAACTATGGAAGAGCTTTTTATTCCACCAATTTCGAAAAGCAGAAAGCCAAAAGCCAAAAGCAGGGTCAACCCAGCTTTCAAAAATGAACTATGGAAAAGCAGCTGCTTCTGAAAAAGCACCCTCCAAAAACAGCCCCTTTGGTTGAGCTTTTAGCTTTTGGGGCCAAAAGCCAAAGCCAAAAACCCAACCAAACAGGGCATATGCAATTAGTTTCGTAATTAGTCTATATTTAATACTTCATGCATGTGTCCAAATATCCGATGGGACAACGACTAAAGTTTAGAAGGAGGAACCAAACACCCCCTTACTCTCCCTCCCCCCCCCCAAGTACTTGAATACATTATGTTAGTTTGGGGTGGCCCAATTTTATTTCAATAATACGAAATAAAATCCATGTCCATATTTAGAGCTAGCTGCAATAAATGATAACCCCCCATTAAAAATTGACCAATGCTTCATTTTATATATATCTCTACTATAATGGACTAATCAAAATTATACTAGGCCCCCCCAGAAAAAAGTCCCCTGTTGAGAGCCTCAAATCATTGTGCGCCCAGAAAAATACACACAGTAATTCATCTGCATTAAAATCAAGGGCTAATAAGACACCTAAACCAAATCCGATGACCACGATTTGATGTGGGATGCCAGGCTTCTCACCCCCGCGCCCTCCTCGCACGCCGCACACCGCGACTGCGATTTAACGCTCGAACCCAATCATCACCGAATAAAAAAACACGTTCAAAACCTTCTGGGCCGCCGCCGCGCCGTTCGACGTTGAAACATTCCGATCGCCTGTGCCCACGCCCACACCCTTCGTGGAAAGGAGGAGGAAGCCGCGGTGCCTGTACGCGCACACGCCCTTCGCGGAGGGGAGGAGGAAGCCGCAGCGCGGGGTAGCCGCCGGCCTCCGGGGAGGCGTCGTCGTCTTCGGCCGCGGCAGCACGGGAAGCTTCTGCTGCCGCCGCCGTCGCGTGCGCCCCGACGGTCGCGCCTCCGCCGATAGCTGCTGCCTGGTCACGCAGGCGGGCGCAGAGCCGCGGGGCCACACGTACAAGCGCAGGCCGCACAGGCGCAAGGTCACGTAGGCGTGCGTGGAGGCGACGGGGCTGCGGCGGCACTCGAGGACGCGCGAAGACACGAAGGCATGCGGGGGCCAGGACTGCGGGGCCGCAAGATGGCAGGACTCGCGGGACGCACGATTCTCTAGGCCCCAGGACGGCAGGACTCGCCGCCCTCGACGCCCTGCTCCAGGACTCACGGCGGTGGCCCTCGCCAGGCCACGTGGAGCTGCGCTCGACGCCCTACCCTAGGCCGCACGACGGCGGCCCTCGCCAGGCTGCCCGGAGTCGAGCTCGAAGCCCTGACCCAGGCCGCGCGGCGGCGGTCCTCACCAAATTGCTTGGAGCCACACTCGCCGCCCCGCCCCGTGCTACGCGGCGGTGCCCACGACCTCAGTGGATCTTTGTGCTCTGCCACCTGCAGGTTCTTCCCTCTCCCTTCCCTGAGCCCCTTCTGATTCATAATCCAATATTGGTTCCTAATCCAATAGGCTTTGTGTTCTGCCATGGATTTGTACTACCTAAAGATGTTGGAAAGCATCCTTTTTTAAGCCCTGAAGATGTTCGACAAATGGCAGAGTCGCACTCATGGTCAAGCAATGCATCTGCACCAAGGTACTTGGCAACAACAGAATTCTTTGATTCTTGTCAATTTCAGGTGTCGTCACCAGGGAATTAGTTACAATCTAATTTGCATTTCTAGGATGCTTCTTAAGGTCAGTATACCCATGCATCAGTACATCAAATATATTGAATATAACGAATTTTGGAAAATCAGAGGTATAGCTATGACGGGACCCTATCAACAGCAGAGAGGATTATCATATTTCGTCACTTCCATGTTTCTGTCATAGGTTGTCAATCATTAGACTACGAATTTGATAATGATGAGTTTCATGCAACTGTTCATGGTACCATGCCATATCACAATCTGAGGCCTGACCCTGTTTTGAGGACCCTCCTACTTTTAATTCCACAGAGAAAAATAGTATGAAAAGCAACCGGTTTTTTTCTGTTTTCTTGCTGTATTCTGAAATGATATGTTTGGAAAAATGGTCACGGAGAGCATTTGTATCAACCTACATTTGGTTACTGTAGGTATTCACAAATTCTGACAAAGCTCATGTGGATGAAGCTCTGCACAGACTGGGTTTACAAGTTTACCGTGTTCACAAATTACTAGGACATGGCAGTGAGTATTCTTTTCTCTTCTCTATGTGCAAGATGGTAATAGTGAAAGAGCTAGGACTTCAACATAGCACTATGGACAGTGGAGCCAGTATTTTCTTTTCCATTCTTCGTCCATATGTGAGAGTTACACATATTTTAGTTTAAGAGTATAATGTTTGGTGTAGGTTTTCTAATGTGCGTCCTTAAATGATGCAATCCAAATTTAGATCCCCTTATAATATTCAATTATTAAGCCATTGCTAACATGGAGAGCAGTAGAGCTTCCTCATCCTCTGTTCTTTGTTTGACGTCGCTTTAGGAGCTCCTTTTCTGTCTCTGATAGATGTAGTGTCGAGCCATTTGCTATCAAAATCATTGAATGCTACATCACCAAATTATATTTTTCCAGGTGCCAAGATTTATGGTGTTTAAAAAATTAGGCAAATAATAATTTATGTTTTCAGACTTAGGGTAGGAGTTCTGCCTAATCAATTCAATGAGAAGGGAGACTAAAGATTAATTATATTTGAGTTTTACTAGATGGAAAAGAAAAAAAAGCATTGCCAATTTAAATCCCCTATAGGATAATACTATTTGAGTTTTTGGCACTTTCTTGCATATAGGATTAGTACTGTTGCACTAGCATGAAATTTCACAAGTTTATTTTCCCTAGCCTGTCCAATTGCACTGCACTCTTTTGTCATTTCTTTAGAATGGATTTTGTTGGTTGCTTTGAGTAGAGGGCCACACTGTTGTTATCTAGCTAAGATGTGCTTCTCTACTAGCTCTTTTTTGGGTGTCATATTTTGGTGCACGATTTATGGCAGTGGTTATTGAATGAATATATGCTGAGCTTCCTATTTGAAAAGGATGCAGTGCATTTCTTTTACATCAATCAATTTATGTATATTGTGATTGTGATACACTTATCCTTAATCCTTCGTTCCATCTCATGGAAGATATATATATATATATATATATATATATATATATATATATATATATATACCCGGGCACTACTAAATTATTTGGTACCCAGCGTCCTACAGGCGCGCACATGCATCCTACGTCGGGACCGAGCGTGCCCATGCACTGGGCCGCTGCAGCCCAGCCCGGGACTAGAAACCAAGGTCCGAGGAACACATCCGAACGAAAACACGACCGGCTCCCCCAACCCAGATGCGGTTTCAATTTCCTCGTCCCCATCCGCTCGGTCTCTTCCCTTCCTACGCCGGCACCGCCCGTCCGCCCCCTCTCCGCTTGCCTGCTCCGGACCAACCCCCACCGGCGCTCCTCCTCAACCCACCTCCGCCAGACCCCCGTCCGCTCGCCGCCGGTGTCGCCCCCGCCGGTGTCGCCCCACAACCCACCGTCGCTGCCCTACTTCGCATCCTTGAGGCCTTGAGGGGGCGGAGACGGGACGCCGCCAGTTGCGGCCGCCCTGGCCGTGCGCTCACGGCAGCCCTCGCCGTGCGCTCACCGTGCGGTTGCGGCCGCCCTCGCCGTTCGCTCGCAGCAGCCCTCGCCGTGCACTCGCTGTGCGCGCGTAACTCTGCGTCGCGCAGTAGCGGTTGCCGTCAACCGCCCGAGAACCTGACCGTGCGCTCGTTCTTCGATCAGGGACGACGCAGGCTACTCAGACCAAGGAACCGACATTGGTGGATTGCCCTGTCCTAAAGATTGGAGGGAACCGGCTGTGGAGGATAGGTAATTATGGATGAAATATGTCGGATTGAATGAACCGGCTCATTCAATAGGAGTGCATCCTGTACAATTTCTGGTCCATAATAACTTACATGATCATAAATTTGTTTTGGGGATTAGATTGTGGTATGAAAAATGAATTACCTATTCAGTGAATGGGATAGGCTCTTATCGATTCTTTTCCTATTGATTGTGTCCCCAATTTATGGATGCACTCTTATAGATTGTTGAACCAGTTCATTCAGTGGGACTGATTGTTGACTAATTTGTGGAGATTAGTTTCTGCTCTGTGCATGAAGTCGTCGTCATCACTGTCGTGACCAACTGCAGAAGGCAACACATGCTCTGGTCGAATATGATGCTCAAACCTAAAAAAAGGCCACGAACAGATAAACTTTAACAACAGACTAAGAATTAACATTAATCGGTGATTCTCGGAAATAAATAGAATTATAATAAATTGAAACACGTATGAACCTCTCCTACGAGCTCTCAAAAACCACCCTCTTAAGGTTACACGGGATCCTATCCACAGTACGCTGAGCAGCATGAGTCCTACAAACAAATAGAAAAAAATGATCCATGAACTTTTGGGAAAAAATAAAACCAGGGGTATGGTTAAATAGGAGATAGAAGAAGGAGATTTTTGTGTAGCATGTTAGTACAGAATATACAAATTGGAAGAGTACACTGATATGCCTCAGACGATTATGATTGGTGCGAAATTTGGTACACAAGATTGTAAGAAAACAATACCTTCTCTGAGAATGGTCACGCGAAGTAGGTGCTACCGCAGGGTTCTTAGAAGGGGAATGCCTTGCATCTGAATACCAAAAGGACCAGACAAGGAAAATAATAAACAACAAAGGTAGATGATTTTAAAGAATAGAAAAATCTTGTGAGCTTTCAGAACAAGATGAAAAGTGTTAATTAACAAAAGGACTTAAGCCGAAGTGGAATGAAAAGAATAATGGAAATTTAAGATAGCAAAATTTAAAATCCATGAATATTAAATTATTCTCTAATTATGTGTACATACATCAGATCATATAAATATAAATAAAAAATTCATAAACAAGATTAGATAAGCTGTAAATGAATATATCTAATTTTATCTAGTCATTTGTAAAATACTAACTCCATACCGCAATAGATTAAAATTATAGTACAACCATTCCCCTTTGCACCTCTATTTGGTGGAGCCGATGCAGAGGTTGTACCAGGAGAAGAGGGTAACCTCTCGTCTTGTCGCAAAGGGACCTCATACCTAAATGGGCAATGATCACATTAGCATCATCGTACAGAGAAAAGCAGGTACAACACATGAAAAAGGCCACTAAAATAAAAAAAACATGTACTGACCGCTGTTGAGTGCTCTCAAATACAAGACTTTTTGGGTTGTCAGGCATCTTATCAACTAGCTCCAACCGGAATCTGAAGACATTGAGTCAAAATCTAATTAGAATACTGCACGCGTATAGTCTACAACTTAAAATTACAAACTCAATCCACATAACAATGTAGTTGCAAGTGCTGACTCAATGTGAATGTCTAAAATAAGATAAGTAAAACATAATGGGGAAATGAAAAAAAGAACCTTTTAGTTGACGAACCAGGGCCTTTTCCAGCATGGGCATCCTCTGCAAATGCAGAATAAATAGAATTGATTTATGAAACTATAATCACGCCATAAGTAAAAACATACGTGTATGATCTAAAAAAACACAATGCAAAGCTGAATCAATGTGTATGGTTGTAAGAAACCAATTAGATCATCGCATAATGAATTAATGAAGTTCAACAGGATGTTCAAGAATTATATCTGCATAATGCTTACCAAAAGTAAAATAAAAGGGAAAATAAAAAATGAAATGGAAACACATTAATCATTCTTTAACAAACAGTAACCATATCAGGGAATCTAAATAGTCAAGCAAATTTGACACTACCTTAATGGGGCATCAAAGCGAGATGCATGAATAAGGAGGGTAAAGGAAACCTGAGGGACCGGGCGGCTCCATCCAAAATGATGCAAGCTCGGCAATCAACGTGTGTGTTCGGCGGCACAGCGCTGTGGGGCGGCGTGGCGGGAGGCACGGCGGATAGATGGCCAGCGGCGCAGCAGCGGTGGTATGGAGAGGGAGGGACGGGCGGTGTCGGCAGAGGGAGGGAAGGAGACCGAGTGGACGGGAGAGGGAGCTGGAACTTAATATAGAAAAATCATATTGGGAGAAAAATTAAATATCATAGTTAAAGGGCATGCTATTAACATGTACTAGAAACCAAGAAACAAAGATACCTTGCGTGTATAGAAACCTATTCAAGCCACAAATCACATTTCAAGCCACGAATCTTTTGTTGCAAAAAAAAACATTGTAATTAGCCAGATGAAATTTGCAAGATCAAATCTTTTAGTTCAATAGACTGAGCAAATTTATCAACAAGCATAAATAATACATAACAAGTCAACACATCTGTCAAGTGCACAAAAGCATTCTACCATACAGAGAGCTGAAAGAGCAACAGCTGGCCGTGGCTAACTGATGAAAAAAACTCTATATAACATGCATGCTAGAATTTGAACAACATGGAGCTGCTGCTCTCTTACAGAAAAGAACGGATATAATAAGGTGGCAAGATAATATTTGTAAAATTGTTAGATATTTGGCATCCAGAAATGCAGCACTAGATGGCCACTATAAGAATAGCTGCTCCACACAATTATTCATGAATATAACCACGTATCAATTTCTATAAGCTAGCATGAACTGAAATACTAGTATAGGGAGGCAGGTTACAGGTAGAAGAGAAATGATGTGCTTTCCAATAATAAATATCAAATCCTCCCTCAATGTAAATGTGTTTTCAATGAAGAATCTAGAAGTACTAACTCTATGTTCTCAATCTACACAAATGTTGACATATTGATGATTATATAAATTGACTATTTGACAACAGAGATCATACAACAACTTGGAATCAGAATGAGCAAAGATCAAGGTTCGATATCCAGATCGTTTTTGGCAGCCAAAGGAGAACTTCAAACATATTCACATGGATGCAGATGGCAAAACATTGATCCTTTATACATGTGAAATTGAAAGTGCCATTGATCGTTGTTAAATGCAGGACAAGGTAGATACTTTTAAAGAATTGAAAATCTTGTGAGTTTCATAACAAGATGAACAGTGGTAATTGACAAAATGACAAGCCAAAGTGTAATGAAAGAATATTGGTGATTTGTGATAGCAAAATTGAAATCCATATATATTAAATTGTTCTCTAATTATGTGACCATGCATCAGATCATTTACATATAATTTAAAAAGAAAAGAATCATAAACAAGATTAGATAAGCTGTAAATGAATGTACCTAGTTTTGTCTATTCATTTAGAAAAAAACTAATTCCATATTGCAACAGATTAACCTTTTCTTGTCGCAGAGGGACCTCATATCTAAATGGGGAATAATCACATTAACATCATCCTAGAGAGAAAAACAGCTCCAACACATGAAAAAGGCCACTAAAAAACATGTACTTACCATTGTTGTGTGCTCTAAAAAACAATCCTTTTTGGGTTGTCAAGCATCTAATCAACTAGCTCCAACCGGAATCTGAAGACATTGAATCAGAATCTATTTAGAATATCGTATTCCTATACTATACAGCTTAAATTTACAAATATTGATTTGAGGAACTGCGAGCTGCTGCAAATGGAGGTGGATGCTTGGTGGCCATCGTTCCAGGGGAAGAACCTCTCACAGGTGGAAGAAGAAAAATAGGAAATTAATGTGGAAAAATAAAACCCAGCAGGTGGAAGAAAAATGAGAAATTAAAATGCAAGAATTATAAATGTGAACCACAACGACAAGGTGAAGTCCCGATACCTGGAGGGGACGCGGCAGCTTTGCTCGGCGTTGAATGTCTGCTGGCCAAGACGTGGTATTCCCGCGTGCTGCGGCTGCTGGACACTACCGTGGCCGTGCAAGTCTGCTGCTCCAACACTCTCAAGCAGCTGCAGTAGGCCGCGGCCAACGGCGGCAAGGCGCAATTGGCGGCGTCCCGTCTCCGTCCCTCAAGGCCTCAAGGATGCGAAGCAGGGCAGCGACGGTGGGTTGTGGGGCGACACTGGCGGGGGCGGCACCGGCGGCGAGCGGATGGGGGTCCGGCGGAGGTGGGTTGAGGAGGAGCGCTGGCGGGGGTTGGTCCGAAGCAGGCGAGCGGCGAGGGGGCGGACGGGCGGTGCCGGCATAGGAAGGGAAGAGACCGAGCGGATGGGGGCGAGGAAATTGAAACCGCATCTGGGTTTGGGGAGCTCCCGAGCTGCTAAACCAATCGTGCTCGTCCGTTGGTGGGCCTGGCCTGTGAGCCTGAACGGCGGGGCGCTGAATAATTATTTAGTACCTAGGCATATATATATATATATATCATGCAGCAATAGTAAAAAGCTAGCACGAAGGACTCTCAAGTTTACGTGTCTCTACCGCTGGACGTAAGCTAAAATGAGAAGCAAAGTTGGCGATCGAGGCCGGCGTTCATTACGCAGAGGTGGTCTGCGACGACGACGACACGGCCGACGAGTCAGAGCAGGCGTCCCCACTGCGCCGCCTGCTGGAGCAACTACTCGGCAGCTACTCGACTGCCTCTGCGGACGCACTACCGGAAACAGTAAATATGCCGAGTGTTTTTATTTTGCTGAGTGTATTTCATCGGGCACTCGGTATATATATTCCACTCGGTAAAAAACCCGATTTGCCGAGTGTAGTATATCAGACACTCGGCAAAAAGCAAGACGACACTCGACAATGAATTGACACTCGACAAAATACTATCACGTGACCAACATGTGCGATGGCCGTCTGATGACGTGCCGGCCGTTAACAAAAGTGCTACTTTGCCGAGTGTTTTTCTCTAGCACTCGGCAAAATTATAAGTTTGCCGAGTGTTTTTTATTGGCACTCGGCAAAGCCTAAAGTTGCCGAGTGTTTTTCCCAGCACTCGACAAAATTATAAGTTTACCGAGTGTTTTTTATAGGCACTCGGCAAAGCCTAAACTTTTTTCCCTCTTCTGTCCTTAAAACTTTTTCTACTCTCTACGTACAACATGTGGTACTCTAGGTTAAGATTTGATATATTTCTGGAACCATTTGCTATATTTAATTAATTTATTTTATTTCAAGGAATTTTTTGGTATAAGTCAAATTCGAACGGCAAGTGACTCAAATAATGGAATAAAATGAGTGAAAAAATGATATTCATGTTATTGAGTCCGGTGTGAGGCCTTATCCGGGAAATAAAAAGAAATTTCGAACATCTTGTTCAGGAAACACGACCACGAACGTGTTGTCGAATGATTTTTAAATTCTAAAAAAAGCAAATGAAGTCTGAAAATCATGAGACTTGTCAAGATCTCGTGATATCATACGTGGAGGCCGTGGTAAAAAATTAAGAAGGTTTCGGACAATCTGTCACGTACGATGTTTACAAACCGAAGCATTTCCGAAGAAGAATCGTAGCGTTGAGAAGGATCCGGTAAGATTTGGAGTCAAAGTGACGGTCGAATTAAGGTTTGACTTCAGAACTTTTTGTATAGGCAATAAAGAACATAGATTGATTCATGTGTAATTTTGGTAAATTTTTGGGATCCGTTTGATAATTTAAATTTGTTAAGTGCAATTATAGATTTTTAATTGATATACATTGAATTTGAGCGACAAACTGTATGAAATAATAATTTTTTTTTCACTTCTGCCCTTGAAACTTTTTCTACTCTCTACATACAACATGTGGTACTCCATGTTAAGATTTGGCATATTTCTAAAACTGTTTGCTATATTTAATTAATTTATTGCATTTCAAGGAATTTTTTGGTATAAGTCAAATTCGAACTGCAAGTGACTCAAATAATAGAATAAAATGAGTAGAAAAATAATATTCATTTTATTGAGTCCAGTGTGAGGCCTTACCCGAGAAATAAAAAGAAATTTTGAACATCTTCTTTAGGAAACACGACCACGAACGTGTGGCCGAATGGGTTTTAAATTCTAAAAAAAACGAAACAAAGTTTGAAAATCATGAGACTTGTCAAGATCTCGTGATATCATACATGGAGGCCGTGGTAAAAAATTGAGAAGGTTTCGGATAATCTGTCACGTACGATGTTTATAAACCGAAGCATCTCCGAAGAAGAATCGTAGCGTTGAGAAGGATCCGGTAAGATTTGTAGTCAAAGTGACGGACGAATTGGGGTTTGACTTTAGAACTTTTTGTATAGGCAATAGAGAACATAGATTGATTCATGTGTAATTTTGGTAAATTTTTTTGATCCGTTTGATAATTTAAATTTGTTAAGCGCAATTATAGAATTTTAATTGATATACATTGAATTTGAGCAACAAACTGCATGAAATAATAATTTTTTTCACTGAAACTTTTTCTACTCTCTACAAACAATATGTGGTACTCCATGTTAAGATTTGATATTATATTTCTGAACCGTTTGCTATATTTAATTAATTTATTGCATTTCAAGGAATTTTTTGGTATAAGTCAAATTCAAACCGCAAGTGACTCAAATAATAGAATAAAATGAGTAGAAAAAAGATATTCATATTATTGAGTCCGGTGTGAGGCTTTACCCGAAAAATGAAAATAAATTTTGAACATCTTTTTCAGGAAACACGACCACGAACGTGTGGCCGAAGGTTTTTTAAATTCTAAAAAGCAAACAAAGTCAGAAAATCATGAGACTTGTCCAGATCTCATGATATCATACGTGGAGGCTATGGTAAAAAATTGAGAAGGTTTCGCACAATCTGTCACATACGATGTTTACAAACCGAGGTATCTCAGAAGAAGAATCGTAGCGTTGAGAAGGATCCGGTAAGGTTTGGAGTCAAAGTGACGGTCGAATTGGGTTTGACTTCAGAACTTTTTGTATAGGCAATAGAGAACATATTGATTCATGTGTAATTTTGGTAATTTTTTTGGATCCGTTCGATAATTTAAATTTTTTAAGTGCAGTTATAGAATTTTAATTGATATACATTGAATTTGAGCGACAAACTGCATGAAATAATAAGTTTTTTTTCACTTCTGACCTTGAAATTTTTTCTACTCTCTACATACAACATGTGGTACTCCATGTTAAGATTTGGTGTATTTCTCGGTCCGTTTGATATATTTAATTAATTTATTGCGTTTAAAGGAATTTTTTGGTATAAGTCAAATTCGAATTGCAAGTGATTCAAATAATATAATAAAATGAGTAGAAAATAATATTCATGTTTATTGAGTCCCGTGTGAGGCCTTATCCGGGAAATGAAAGGAAATTTTGAACATCTTGTTCACGAAACCCGACCACGAACGTGTGGCCGAATGGTTTTAAATTCTTGAAAAAACAAACGAAGTCTAAAAATCATGAGATTTGTTAAGATCTCATGATATCATATGTGGAGGTCGTGGTAAAAATTTGAGAAGGTTTCGGAGAATCTATCATGTACGATGTTTACAAACCGAAGTATCTCAGAAGAATCGTAGCGTAGAGAAGGATTCGATAAGATTTGGATTCAAAGTGACGGTCGAATTAGGGTTTGACTTCAGAACTTTTTGTATAGGTAATAGAGAACATAGATTGATTCAAGTGTAATTTTGGTAAATTTATGGATCCGTCCGCACATCCACCCCTCTGGCCACAGACTCACGCACACACTCACACACCACAGACTCACGCACACACTCACACACACACGCCACGCCACACACACACTCCACACCGCCGCACCGTGCCCCCGCCTGGCTGACCGCGCCACGCTCCTGGCCGCCCACGCCCCTGGCTGGCCAGACCCTCGAGGAGCAACCCTACCGCCGTCGCACCCTCGCAGAGCGACGCCATCCGTCGTCCGCCCCTCGCTGGGCGACCCCGCCGCCGTCCGCCCATCGCCGGGTGACCCCACTGCCGTCCGCCACTCGTCGGGTGACCCCGCCACCGTCCACCCTCTCGCCGACGGACCCCAACAACGTCCTTCCCTTGCCGAGCGACCTCGCCGCTGCCCCTTCCTCATGGAGCGACCCCGCCGCCATCCGTCCCCAGCAGTCCACCCGTCGTCGGGCGACCCCGCCACCGTCCGCTTGCCGTGTCCACATCCCTGTCGGCCATGCCCCAGCGACACCGCACGCCGCCACTGCTCGCGCCTCGCACGCTCTCCTCTCCCGGCAGTAGCTCTATCGCCCACTGCTGCACCTGCACGGATCCTGCCGTCCGCATCCTCCTCCGGTCCTCTGAAGGTGAGCCCAAATACCCAGCCATGGTTCAGAAGGGTTGAATTCTGTTTACGTAGCAGTGAACCAGGAGATCTCGAGCTCTGTTTGGTGGGAAGGGTCACATGTTCTAGTAGCAAATTTGCTCCGTGCCCATGGTTAGGACTTAGGATTGTGTTGGTGTCTGGCACTGTATTGCCTTACTCTTTTGAAGTGGTGATAATGTTAAGTTTAGCATTTTACAGGTCCCGTTTAGCATTTTTTTGGTGGAAACACTTGGCATTGGTTTCTCTCTTGTTTATTAGTACTGCGAAGCGAAAATGCACATTTGAGTTAGTTATGGTCCCCTTTATGTATGCATTCCACCACCTTTTCTGTTTTTAACAATTAGTTTTCTAAATTCTGGCCTATTGATTAAGTAGATGTTTCCTGTAACTGGTGCCTGCATTTGAGTTTCCTACCATGTTGCTATGCACTCCAGAGATTGTATTTACTGTACAGAATAGCGTTTTGTTCTCGGTCATTTCATTCTTGTATAATAAAGATTTATTGGTACTTTCAAATAGTTGTGATGTCAAGTATAACCAATGCCAAGCAAGCATAATAACAAAGTAGAATTTTCAATTTTTAGCCATTGGATTTCTGTGCATTCTTCCTTGGATTGGACAATTTGACTAGTATCAGTAGGAACCCTCCCTAGGTCATGCTTGACTGTTAGTTTCTTTTAGCTACAGCCTTGTCTTGCTACGGCTGAAATTAACTCTCCTAGATAAAGTCCTTCCTTGGACTATTGTTAGAATGGTTGGGGTTTGTACTTGTTTAATGTACTGGATATGCACTTCTAAGATTGATTTAATTTTAGCAGACAAGTGACATGGCTTGTTTTATGTTTTAATAGGTTACACGGCCGCCGCTCCCTGCCCCGCCCTATAGTCGCCGTCCGCCTTGCCCTCCCGCCGCCCCACACCTTCGACTTGCCGTGGTTTTGCAAGGTATAAGATGTGTATGTGGTTGTCGGCCATCGTGCCGTTGGTTTGTTGCAGGTTTTGGTTACCTCACCGTGCAGGGAAGGTGCTACTAAAATTTACAATTGACACTATTATGTTCATTTATTGTAGGAGAGGCTATTGAAGGATTATTCCCTACCGTCCTCGACTCGTCACTTTGCAGGACATGAAGGTGAGGCATCCTACACCCCTCTTTCCATATCATGTTCGTATATCACGTAACCTAGCTAGGTGTCTTCCGTTCGGAAGAGATATGGTTGGAAATATGCAGATCTTTGCATATCTATAACCGTATCTATTTTGAATTGTCCACGTTTTTTGGATAGCCTGAGGATGTGTATATGGAGTTAGTTTCCATGCTCTACTCAGATCCAAGACAGAGTTTCAGTAGCATCTCCCTGTTATTCTTCGGATACACAATCTCCCTGCCAGGACGTGTATTTGGAGAACAACGGGGAGGTGCTGCCAAAATTCTGTCTTGGATAGGAGTAGAGCATGGAAACTAACCCCATCTACACATCCTCAGGTGGGATTAGGACCTATCTTCACCTATTAGACATTATAAGAACCTATAGATGCAATTGATTTTTATATTACTTGTTGATATGTTAGAGGATGGATGACCATGAGTGGTTGTACACGGGCCGCTCTAGTCAGGGTCCGTTCACCAATGAATGGATTGAGAAGATCGATGCTTTCTTGGAACTAGCATTTGCAAGGGTTAAAGGAGCGCTTGGCACTTGGTGTCCCTGCAACATTTGTGCAAACATGCGTCGATAAACAAAGGTGGTCATGGGTAAACATCTTTGCAAGAATACATTTACGGCGGACTATACCCGGTGGATCTACCATGGTGAATCCGATCGTGTGAGAGACGAGGCCGTGAGACAACGCATCGAGGATTATGATGCTGATGCCGGGGTAGGAGACATGTTAAATGACTATCATGAAGCACTCTTCGATGAAGGACGTAGGGAGGAGGAGCCAGAGCCAACCACAAAGGCGTATTACAATATGTTGTCTGTGGCACAACAACCCGTTCACGGGCATGCTATGGTTTCTCAACTGGATGCCATTGCACGTCTAATGGCCATAAAGTCCCGATTTAGCTTGAGTCGAGAAACCTTCGATGTTATGCTGACAGTTGTTGGTAGCCTGCTCCTGGATGGTCACATCCTGCCAAAGAGCATGTATGAGTAGGGATGAAAACGGATCGGATACGGACGAATATCACCGATATTACATTTGTTTTCATATTTTTGTCCGGATTCGGATTCGAATATGGATAGTGTCAACTATGTCGGATAGGATACGATTGGATATCGACATCATAAATATGCGATTTGAGTATTCGGATACGGATACAGTATCGGATGTTGGATATCCGGACTCGGATACGGACAGATCTCAACCCCTCTAAACGGATTCGGTTTCGAATACGGTCGGAAAATATCCATACCGTTTTCATCCCTATGTATCAGGCACATAAACTCCTTCGTGCACTTAAGATGCCATATGAGCAGATACATGCTTGTCCGAAGGGATGCATCTTATTTAGGAAAGAACATGCGAAAGCAAAGTACCTGGAGGTAGACTCTGGTGATGGTCAGAAGAGGCAGCTCGCCATCCCCGTGAAGATCCTATGGTACCTTCCATTCATACCAAGGATCCAACGGCTTTATATAACTGAGAAATTCGTGAAACAGATGACATGGCACAAATACGGACATTGATACAATCCTGAGAAGCTGGTGCATCCATCCGATGGTGAAGCATGGACAAGGTTTGATATGATTCATCATGACAAAGCTCTAGAGGCTCATAATGTACGTGTTGCGTTGGCAATAGATGGGTTCAATCCTTATGGAATGACGGTTGCCTCAAACACTTGTTGGCCCATGTTCGTTATCCCTCTCAATCTCCCCCCTGGCATCCTCTTTCAACGACAGAACATATTCTTGTTGTTGATAATTCCTGAACATCTAGGGAATAATATGAGTGTGTACATGGAGCCTCTGATTGATGATTTGGTCCTGGCTTGGGAGGAAGGGGTATGGACATACGACCGAGCTACAAAGACAAACCTCAAAATGTATGTTTGGTACTAGTACTCCCTGCATGACTTTCCGACATATGGGATATTCTATGGTTGGTGTGTTCACGGGAAGTTCTCATGCCCAGTATGCAAGGCGTCTCTGATGTTCATTTGGTTGACGAAGGGTGGTAAGTATTCTTCGTTCGACAAACATCGACAATTCCTCCCTCTTGACCATCCATTCAGACGATACATCAAGAACTTTACGAAAGATGTAGTAGTTGAAGGCCCTACACCCCATATGATGATTGGTGCCACGGTTCATGCTCAGTTAGATGCTCTCGAGGTCAATGACCAAGGAGATCATTTTCTAGGATATGGTGAGGAACATGCATGGACTCACAAGTCATGCTTGTGGAACCTCCCCTATTTTGATGACCTTCTACTTCCACATAACATTGTTGTAATGCACACTGAAAAGAATATCACCGAGGCAATTTTTGGTACAATCATGGACATTCCTGATAAGACAAAGGATAATGTTAAGGCTAGAGTGGATCAGGCGAGGTTATGCAATAGACCAAAGCTAGACATGGTGCCTCACGGAGGCGGGAAGTCATGGAGAAAGCCTAAGGTCGATTTCGTTTTGACGAGGGCCCAAAGGAGGGAAGTACTAGAATGGTTCCAAACATTAATGTTCCCTGATGGGTATGCAGCGAATCTAAAGAGGGAAGTGAACTTAGCTACTTTGCAAATCAATAGGCTCAAGAGTCATGTCTACCACATATGGCTTGAGCGGCTACTGCCGGTGATGGTTTGAGGCTATGTCCCTGAGCATGTCTGGATAGTGCTGGCGGAGTTGAGTAATTTCTTCCACCAACTTTGTGCTAAGGAGTTATCTCGTACCGTGGTTGCAGACATTGCGCCTGTGTTGCTCTGCAAGTTGGAGAAGATCTTTCCACCTGGCTTCTTCAATCCGATGCAGCATTTGATTTTACACCTCCCGTATGAGGCACGAATGGGGGGGCCTATGTAGGGCCATTGGTGCTATTCAATTGAGAGATTTCAAAAGGTTCTTTGAACTAAATGTAAAAATAAATGCAAAAATGAAGCATCCATAGCAGAGGCATACATTCTGGAGGAGGTGTCAAACTTCACAACAAAATACTATGCAGACAACCTTCCTAGCGTGCATAATCCACCCCCTCGTTACAATGCTAGCGAAGATGAATCAAACCTTAGCATTTTTTGAGGGCAACTAGGAAGTGCAAGTGGTGCGACTAACAAGACCTTGAAACATGAAGAGTGGCGCACTATTATGCTATATGTGTTGACCAACCTATCCGAAGTGGAGCTATACATGCTGTAAGTTCTCAACAAACTTTTTCTCAAGTAGTCACAATTCTGTGTCCAACTCCCTTGTTTCTCGTTGGTACAGGGAATTTCATGAACGATTCTAGCGTGAATCAAGGGAACCTACCCCACAGGAAACTTCGACCCTTCTTAGAGAGGGTGCGGGAAATGGAATGCCCGATTTCATTTTTTGGTTCAAACAGAAGGTACTGTCCAATTTGACTCGTACTTAGTTTGACATTACAAGTTGCTCGTACATGAAACTAATATAACGAACTACCCTGCTTGAACTTGTAGGGACAAACCGATGCGTCTATGAGTGCCGAGTTGAGACAGGTTGCCGATGGTTGTGCCTATTGGGTCAGGTCATTTACCGGTTATGACATGAATGGATATCGCTTTTACACAACAAGCCACGAGCAGAGTCGGCCCAATCGAAGAACCATAAATACCAGAGTTTTTACGCAAGGCTTAGATGGGGTTGAGTATTATAGAAGAATTGAAGAAATATACGAACTCATGTTCATGGTTGCAAACCTCTTAATCCCGTTATATTCAAATGCCATTGGTTGGATCCTGAAGTAGTGAGGTGGACCCCTAATCTTGGGCTAGTGGAAATTCGACAATCATCCGTCTTACCAGGAGACGATGTCTATATTGTGGCTCAACATGCAACACAAGTTTATTATCTCTCATACCCATGCCAAACTATAGACTGTCTTAAGGGTTGGGATGTTGTGTACAAGGTATCGCCACACGGTAAACTACCTATCCCAAACAATCAAGATTACAACATAGACCCCAACACATATGATGGAGAGTTTTTTCAAGAAGATGGGCTCGAAGGGAGTTTTGAGATAGACTGAACCGAAGCTCAGGGTATGGAAGTAGACAATGAAAGTGGTGCTGACAAGGATGCCGGAGATGAGGTTCAGAATGTGAAGGACTTAGAATTACTTCAGTGATTACATCTAAGTAATGACGGTGATGATGACATTCCTCCTTCGGAGCACGGGGATGATTATATCGACATGCGTGATAGTGATGATGAGACCTATGATCCAGCTAATCCCGATGATGATGATTATTTCTAATACATGTATGATCCGTGCTAATTGATTTATTATTTGTCATACCGTGTTATTTTCTAAGTATGTTTTGTTTATTTTGCATCTATTTTGATGTATTTCTTGTGCTAATTGGTTTACTCTTTTTAATTACAGGTGATTGAACAATGGTGGGCGATATGAGGAGGATAACGTCCCTTTACTCAAAAGTGACAGTGACGAGTAAAGGGTCCGATGCAGCTGATGGGTCTGGAAAGAGACCTCGGGGTAGACCCAAGGGTCGAGGGAAGGGTGGAGGCAAGATGAGGCCACCATCGCCTGTACCTTCATCGCTGTCTGAGTTACCTTTTGCTCATTCATCCTCTGAGGAGGAGGAGGTACAGGTGGAGGAGGAGGCAGGGGTGGAGGAGGAGGCAGGGATGGAGGAGGAAACAGGGGGTACCTCTTCCTCTACTTCATCGCGTGTGTGGTTGCGAGGTTCCTCCAACCTCCCGAGGCGACCGATACATCTTGAGAGACGCCCGCTGATTTGACCCGATGAAGACAAGTAAGTAACTTTATATGTTATCACTATTTTTTTGTTTCATATGTTCAAACTTATAATAGAAACTAATAATTTATCTTAATCACTTGGACATGGCTTGGAGCAAGGTCAGTGGGGGTGATCATGCACGCCATGTGAACGACATCCTTGGTCTTTTGATCAAGGAAAAGTTCCCTGGCCTGGTGCAGTTTGGCGGAATTGTCGAGCCGGCCTACATGTGGGCCCACTATGCCACCGTCCCCGACACCACTGATCGGGATGGTAGGTGTTTCATCGACAAGGCGCAGCATGTCAAGGCCGAGCTTTGGGTAAGTCTTTCTCGCACTACATTGCTCAATACATCGCATTGATTGGACATTCTTGAAATAATGACTGGATACATAGCGTCTATATGCAGGATTTCTTTAAATACGAGGAGGGATACGAGGCCAAGGCGGATGCTATGGCTGACAAAGCCACCAAGAAACTCGTCAAGGACATGCACTACGAGGCGCGCATCTAGGCCGTGATCCAATACCACGCGGAATTTCTTAGAGAGAGGATCCCTAAAAGGGCGGGAAGAACCATGAGCCTGACCTCGGAACAATACCTGAAGGTAAATATAGAATATTAATACTTAATTTTTCTAAGATTAATTACGCCTAATTTCATCTTCTTATATGTCATATACTTGATGACGTAGGTGCCTCCGTGTTGGTGCGCCTATGATCTGCAGTGCTGGGCCCAGATGGTGGATAGGTGGTGCGACCCCGCGTGGGAGGAGAATCACAACGCTTGTCGGGAGCAGCGTTTGCTGATGCCGGGTGCACCACACCATCAAGGCAACCTCAACCTCACAAAATACATGGCTAGATGGGTACGCGAATTCATTTCTTTATTCTAACACTCAACTTTGCATAATTTCTAATCATATTGCTTTTTTGCAGTCGACGTCACATAGTGGCCAGCCTTGCTCCCAGTTCGTGGCATATGCTTTGGCCCACAAGGGGAAGGCGACGTCCGACGTCGCCTACAACCCAGAGGACCCGCCCTTGGCGTACAACAATGAGTCCATCCACAGCCGTCTCGAAGGATACACATCGATGGCAAGGCAGGTCCGTGGCCTAGAGTACGATCCGAGCGCCCATGACCTTGATGGAGAAGTGGTCATGAGGGTGGGAGGAGGCAAGAAGCATGGCTGGTTCTGGATTGGCGACGGCACCATCGACACGGCCAGTACTCCCACTCTCTCCCAGATTCGAGCACGGAGCATGGGTTCCAGTCGGGCGATACGCCCACGGCCGGACTCTACACGGTTCCAGATAAACGCACTCCAGGTTATTTCTGTTTTATTCATCATTCATTGATTTTTACATACTTTTGCATTGCATTGTAACATTGGGATGAAATATTGTAGGCACAGCTAGAACAAGAAACAAGACGCCAGGAGGAGCTAGAGGCGAAGATGGAGGCAGAGCGGCTGAGGATGGAGGCAGAGCGGCAGATGATGGAGCTGTTGATGTTTGAATATATGAGGGGTGTTTATGCTGTGATCGGTCAACCTCCACCGCCGTTTCCAGTCCCTCCTCCTCCACCTGCTCCAAATACTATTTTAGGCACTGTGAGTCGCTTTACAACCTTATAATCTAGTTTATGCAGAATCAATCTTACAAAAATGCCAAGACACTAGAAACTTAGTGACTAATGCTATATGTTTGTTACCAACTAGTACTTAAGCAATCATACTAAAGCACAATGCAACTGAGAAGATATTGCTAATAGTTTGCAAGGGTTATACTAGTTAGGCAGCAGAGGGACCATACGTGTTGTTTAATCTTGTCTCACACATGTAATCTCTTCTCCTTTGTGTTGCATCAATCGACGGCATCGAATGAGTCTCATGACCCAACCCTGTCGCAGTGGAACTCGTGGCCTAAGTGACTACTTGTGATTTTATTTGTATTTGTATTTGTGGATTACATGTGATTACTTGTGGTCTTGAATGAACATATACTTGTGATTCTAAAGTTTATTTACATTTATGTGCTGTCGATATATCTATATGAACTGTCTGTGATGTCTATTGTGAACTATCTGTGATGGATGTGATGTTTATTTGAATGTGGTACGTGGCTGTGACCGAACCTAATAAACTGATTATTTATGACAGCTTTGCCGAGTGTTACACTCGGCAAAGAGGCCTTTTGCCGAGTGTCAGGGTTAAAACACTCGACAAAGTGTACAAGTGGCAAACTTCTGTGCATTCTGGGACTAAAATGGCATCTTTGCCGAGTGTCTGCGCTATGACACTCGGCAAAGAAGCCAAATTTAGTGTATTCTGGGACGGGCTTTGCCGAGTGCCCACAGTTTGACACACGACAAAAGAAGTCACTTTGTCAAGTGCCAACACTTTGACACACGGTAAAAAAGCAAGCTTTGCCGAGTGCCCACACTTTGACACACGGCAAAAAAGCAAGCTTTGCGGAGTGCCGACACTTTGACACACTGGCAAAAAGTAAGATATACCGAGCGCCCACAGTTTGACACACGGCGAAAAAGCAAGATTTGCTGAGTGCCAAGTAGTTGTCACTCGACAAAGAATGAAGGTTTACCAAGTGCCTGATACTGGACACTCGGCAAACGCGCCGTGACCGTTTCCACTCCGTCATGTTACCTTTTTTCGTCGAGCGTCGATTTCAGCTCTCGACAAAGTTTTTGCCGAGTGCCCGATAGAAAACACTCGGTAAAGCTACCATTTATCGGCACTGTAGATGCTGTGTGCTGTTTGCTGAGTGTTACACTCGGCAAATCTTTTGCCGAGTGTTTTTCAGGCTTTACCGAGTGCATGTGGCATACGGCAAGACTACTGTTTCCGGTAGTGACGTGGCGGTTGCAGTCCGGGCATCAACGCCGTCGTCGCCACCGGAGCGTACACCTAGTTGGCGGTTGTCCTCGTCGTTCCTGACGCGTCGCCGGGTAGGTCGTGCACCTGCTGTGGCTGTGCTGCTGCCGCTGCCACTGCAGCGGCGGCAGCCACCGCGGCGGCAGCGTACTCCGGCGGTGGCACCCAGATGCCTCCCACCACGACGAACTGCGGCGCGGCCGGCGGCGTGACGCTGGTGCCGCTGCTCTGGACCGCGACCGCCGTCGAGTTCGGCCGCCTCGTGTGCAGACGGTACTTCTGAAGTCCCAACAAGTTCAAAATGAAGGGCAGAGTAAGAAGAGAACAGATGGTACTATGAACTGCAAATACGCTCTTTTTTGAGGCAGCTACTGACCTGCAAATGGCTTTTGAGCTCATCGTTGGTGAGACCGTCGACCTTCATGAGCTCCCGGATCTGCTTCGGCGTCGCCGCTGCATATATGAGCATCCATTATTAACAATTTAACTCACATTAGTTAGATTGTTAATTATTGTGTCAGAGACTAATTGTACACGATTTTGAAGTGTTGGTGATGAGGTGGTAGGATAAGGGAGAGCAACTAACCGTGGGACCCGCCGAGCTGCTGCAGCGCCTGCAGGAACCGGCGGTGGAGCTCCGGCGCCCAGCACCGCCGCGGCTTCCGGCCGGGCGCCTGCGACGCCGACTGCGCCTCTTTGTCCTTGCCGCCGCCTTTGCTGCTCGCCTTATTAGTATTCCCCGCCGTGTCGTTGTCGGTGGCGCCGCCGGCCCGGTCACAGCTGTCCCCGACCACGGCCGAGCTCGCCGCGGCCGTGGCCGACGACGAGGCCGGCAGCGGCATCTCGGTGCGCTGCTTCGGCTTCTCCTTCTTGTTCTTGTCCTTCTCGAACGGCTGGAACGCGCCCCCGGGCTTCCGGCAGGCACTGAGCGCCACCGGCCTGCACGGCAGCAGCAGCTCATCCTGGTGGGGCTGCGGCGGGGAGGGTTGTTGTTGCTGTTGGTTACTCCAGAGCTGGACGGACTGCGGCCAGTCCGGCATGGCCTTCTTGGTCTCCGGCTGTGGCAACCGCCGCCTGCCGCTGCTGGCTCTGGCCGCTGCCGTCTCCGGATCTCCCGGCGCCGCCTCGTCGCTCTTGTCGGCATCGACGCCGTCGTCGGCCGTGCCGGCAGCGCGTTGGTGGTGGGAGCTGTCGTGGTCTTTGTCGTCGTCCTCGGAAGAGGAGGACGAGAGGGTGGGCTTGAGCGGCATGAACTCCACCAGCACGGGCCCGCCGTGGTCGCTGACCGTCTCCTCGCTGCCGCCAACGACGCTGTCCATGTGGCTCCTCATCCCCTCGATAGCTGCACAGCACACTCGTACGTAGAGATTTTATGGAAGGAATGGCCGACGGCGCAGCAGAAGAAGCTTGAGACGAGACGACGGCGTCGCGGAGGCGGAGCGAGAGAGCTGGCGCGCGCGTGGGCTGCTACGTTAGTGAGCGAGTCAGAGTGAGACAGAGAGCGCACTCACTCTGCGTGACGAGGTCGAGGCAGAGCGGCAGCTCGCGCTGGAACACCAGGATCTTGCGTCGCTCCTCCTCCAGCGCGAGCAGGTACTCGAGGCAGCGGCGGCGGCGGTCGGCGTGCAGGGGCGGCGGCGGGTCCATCTCCATGCTCCGTCCTGCGCTGTGCCGGTGCTAGAGCACTGATTGTTGTGCGGCGGGCCGTGGGAGAGTCGGAGAGGTAGAAGACGAGAGGCGTGGGAAGGGAGGGGAAAAGCAATGGGGAATCGAGGTCGAGGCGCCGCGTAGGAGGCGAATCTTTCTCACGCGCGCTGGATGACAGGAAGACAGAAAAGGGGTGGCCCAGTTCCGCTGCCAACGCCCCAACGGAATAAATGCGGAATCTACCCTCGGGGCCCACCGGCAGCTGTGGCACCAGCACCACGGTCTCACGTCCCAACTCTGGAGTGGAGCGCCCAACCAGACACGATGCAAGGGAAGAAGATTCCAGAGAAATCCCTTCCTCTCCTACTCCATTTTTATCTTCGACCCCCGACCCCCCCAAATACTTGAATACATTAGGTTAGTTTGGGGTGGCCCAATTTTATTTCAATAATACAAAACAAAATCCATCCCCATATTTAGAGCTAGCTGCAATAAATGATAATCCCCCATTAAAAATTGACCAATGCTTCATTTTATATATATTTATTATAAGGTTGAGGAAGGTCGGAGGTGACCATAAGATGAGGCACGAGTATCTCATGGAAGACAAAACTGGCTCCCTAGACATAGGGTGGACCAGATCGATTACTTGAAGGCCAACATCTACACGAGGGACCATAGGCTTAGAATACGAGGCATAGATATGTAAATACCCGAAATGATGAGGTTCAATTGTAAGTGACTAGAAAAACAACATGTAAATGAAAAGGGTTATGCATAAAAGGCTTAGTTAGGCTCAATCGATAGGTTGATGCAACAAGAAAATAAAAAAGGATAAAAGAACACACGTAAAGGTGGTTCTAAAGAAAAGGAAAAGAGGTAGACTAAATCTAATCAACCACGGGTAAAAAACAACGATAATGTTAGGGTCAGGGCGTCCGTCCCATCCGTCCAGACGCTTCGCTTATTGGGCCTGCGGACCAGCCCAGGCAACCAGCCTCTAGCCTCCTCCACTCCTGCAGAACATTTCTCCACTCTCGTTTGTTCTCCTGTAGAACATTTCCCCACTCTCGTTCGCTCTCCTGTAGAACATTTCTCCACTCTTGTTCGTTGCAGCCGCTTCCTCTGCGCATCCGTCCTCAGTGGCCGCCTCCACCGCGCTCTCCACCCGCGCCCAATCTGCCTCACCGCCACGACCATCCTCCGTTGCGCCCTATCCCGTGTCGTGCCCATCGCAATCCCGTGCCGCGCCACCATCCCGCGTCACACACCCATCTCACCTCGTATGTCGCGGCTATGGCGTTCTTCTCGCCACCACCACCCGGCACCACCAGGAGGAGGTCGCCGCCGGTGCTCCTATATACGCCTAGGTGTACGCTGGGCCATTGTTCTCGACGTCCCCTGACCCGAGCTTGTTGGCTACCGCAGTTCCTCACCAGGTAGGTCGTGGCTGCCGGCGGCACCGTGTTTTAAGTGTTTTAGACGTTTCAGATAGATGTTTCAAGTGTTTCATCTGTATGTTACCAAATTAGATCTGGGATGTTGCAATGACAATATATACATGTTGCAAGCGTATGTTTTGAGTGTTTCAGGTGTTTCTGACATATGTTTCAAGTGTTTCATCTCAATGTTGCATAAGTAAATCTGGATGTTGCATAACATGCATGTTGCAAACGTTTGCTTTAAGTGTTTCAGGTGTTTATATGTACGTTGTAAGTGTTTTATCTGGATGTTGCATATGTTTTGCAATTGCTATACATGTGTTTTCAAGTGTTTCAAGTGTTTTTGCAAGTGTTTCAGACATATGTTGCAAGTGTTTCAGCTATTTCGGACATATGTTGCAAGTGTTTCATCTAGATGTTTTAAAAGTAGATCGGGATACTGCACATGTTACAATGTGTCCCACCTGCCACAACCTCCTGCTACAGTTGATGGGGCGTCGTGCATGCGCGTTGGAGCGCTGCTCGGCGACGAGAGCGGGAAGCGGTGTAGGCGGTCCCCATGTGCGTGCGGGAAGCAGGGGAGCAGTGCAGGCGCAGCAGGCCGGGAAGCGCTTGGAGCGGCGGGGAGGGGAGGGGTGCGGGAAGTAAGAAGCACGGGGAGCGGCGCGAGCATTCCCCCGCCTGTGCGTGTAGCAGGCACAGGCGTCCGGACACTCGTGTCCGTCCGAACGTACGGTGCTAGCACTGTGGGTAAACACAATTAAGGTTGTGTTTTGCTTCCCTATTCGCTCGTAGACAACACTACGCTTCATTTTTTGTTTTTTTTTTATAAAGGAAGCTTTTATTAAATTCTCAAAGCATTACATGCATTGTCCTTGTTGCAAGATTAAAACAATGTCCATGCAACGTTTTCTTCACATTATCCTATTAATCATGGCAAAGCCAATTGTGAAGAAATTTTATTAATTATCTTTGAACTCACTGGTCGACTTCATCCTATGTCATGATCCTTGGTCTTGATAAGTTGGCCCATTGATTTGGTTGTCATTACCTTCGCTGCACGCTGCTGCATCTTCTTCGTGGATTTACCCCCGTGTCTAGAACAGAACATGTGCAAAATATTGGCCTGATGAAAACCTTATGTAATTACCTTTCCAACGAGTTATACCAGTTGTCGTTCACCCAAAACAGATTCTGGACAAGGGAGTTATGTCCTTTTAATTTACTTTGGCACCATGTGCTGTCCAGATCTTGATTTTTTTGATGCAAACACTGGCTCTAGGGCCTTGTCATTAAAACCGATGGCTCGACGACATTGTTGATGCTATAATTTGGCCGCAGCTAGGTTTGTTGCTAAATTCGGCTTTATAGCTAATTTGTTTGTTAGCCGATGAAAGCCTGAAATATATCCAATGGCCAGGTTAATTAGTGAACAAGATGAATCAACCATTAACAAGTATTTCGATTAATCTGTACTTAGCTACTCAAGCAGCAGGATTTATGAGGAGCAGAAGCATGTGGAGTTCTTCAGAATTAGCAAGTGCTGGCGACTTGGCGTTGTCATATCAAGTTGTATGGGCTAATGACAGATCAAGATATCATGCGCGGATTAATTAAGGATGGCGCTGATGAACAGCACATTCAGGAGTATGTCCAGCACGGAGACCCTGGCGCCACTTTGATGCATGTTGCATGCTGCTGGAGTATACGTGTGAATTAAGATAAAAGAAACTCAGAAAGGAGGGATCAAGAGAGGATTTTGCAGTTTTTGCACAGAATAATTGTTTGCCCAGAGGATTCAAATTCTACTCGGATTAGCTGGTAGCTCACGTCACAGCTGCAGGGCCAAACGAACTCAAGAGGATTAGGAGGATTTTTTTTTATTCAAAGGGAACAAGCCCACTAATCTAGATTCACTGTAAATCCATGGATTCACAAGAGCAGTCACAAATACAATTACTTAATGCAGTCTGCCCTAGGAGATAAACGCATAACATCCTTTTTGCTTGCAAACAATAGCTAAGCATGCAAAAATCATGGTTGGAAGACGAGGAAAAGCTAGCAACATGCTACAAGCCAAGCCCATCAGGGCTTCGTCTCCTCATCTTCCTCGATCTTTGGAGCCAGGTAAAATCTAATGTAACCCATCTCTGCGATCTTGTACTCGACCACCACTGGTAGCTCGGATGACAGGCTGATAGTCACTTGTTCGGACAGTGAAGATGCCTTTGTGAAGGAGTTCATGTACCTCAGCGCAAAGGTCAGGGAAACTGGCTCTTGCATCTCTATGGTGGTAGCCTCTTCCGGCTTGTCAGTTTTCATGTACCTCAGCGCAAAGGTCAGGGAAACTGGCTCTTGCATCTCTATGGTGGTAGCCTCTTCCGGCTTGAGTTTTCATGTACCTCAGCGCAAAGGTCAGGGAAACTGGTTCTTTGTTTTAATATTATAGCAAATATGCATACCTGTATGCTGCAACAAAATATACAGACTGCATTGTCTGTTCCAATATCACTGCACAAAACGGAATGTCCTTAAGGGCCGAAAATCCTCAAGAAAAGCATAAAAATCGTGAAGAATATTATTCTTGGCAGCTAACCCTCAGGGAAGGACCGTTAAGGGCTGAGAGCAAAGGAAATTCAATTACCTTGGGACGGCCATCACAAATGATTTTCTTAAGGGTTTGGCCGCCAAGGAAACAAAGACGAGGTCAGATTTTTAACAACGTCAAGGAAATATAACACTCCCAAGGATATATATTTTCTTGAGTTCCAATGACCCCAAGGTATTTGTATCAACCACCAAGGATATATATTTTCTTGAGGATCCATGACCCCAAGATATTTGTAAGAATTGCCAGGGATGCCACAACTGGAAAAAATCGAACTCGTGACCTAAAACGAACTCATGACCTGAGGTTTCAGGTGAAACTCACTTACCACTATATCTCAGAGTTATCTATGAATAAGTAGATGTTTCTTTCTTTTTTATCCACTTTAGTGGATTTTGTATTAAATATTTAAGACTCTAAATAATTTCAAATGGAAACAGTTTAAACTAAAAGTTTTAGAAAAGCTTATCAACTATAAAGTTATATATCTCTTCGAGCTCTACAACTTGGATATAAACTATGCCTTCATACAATATTAGTATGTTGCATGCAAGCTTTAAAACTAACTAGACATCTCAAGTTAAGTGTGAATATGCATTCTCTAATGCATAGCAACTCAAAATTGTACCTTTTGTTGGATTAATGCACCAAAAAAATCCGTATTTAATTTCATAACCATGTCAAGGGAGCATTTGTGTCTATAATATGCAATGTCTAACTAATAGGAATGCATTGAGTCCATTGTATTGGTAGTTAAGGCGAATGAGTAGAAATTGAACATTTTTTCTTAGCGGCTACAACAATTTACTTGAGAGTTTGCACCCAAGAAACTATCACTTCTTTGGTGGTTTCCAATTACACCTAAGGAAATGAGAATTAACTTGATGGTTTGTAACAACATCAAGGAAATATGAAGTACGTTGATGGTTTCGAATAGCACGAAAGAAATGAGGAAATACCTTAGCAGTTTGTAATAATAACACTCAAGTAAACATGGCGCACTCAAGGAAATGCATAATTACCTTGGCGGTTTGAGTTAGCAATCAAGAACATGCATTTTTTTAGAGGTTTCGTACGACTGCTGAGGCAATGATATATCTTTGGGGGTTCAATTTCACCCCTAAAGGAAACTGTTGACCACCAAGGATTTTATTGATGTTCTTTTTTGGAATTCAATGTAGTGCAGAGATAGTTCTGCTGCCTATTTTCCCAATCTTCCAGATGATCTGCAATTTTGCAAAACTTCTTTCAGAGGATAGTTTGTTGGTACTCTGATTTTGTGAGCTTGGAAATAGTGCTTCAATTTTCTTGCTGTAGTTAAAACTACGTAAGCTATTTTCTCGATTTCCGAGTAATAGATTTTTGATCCAGATGAAACAAAGTAGACTGAGACTTGTCTTTTTATGTGTTCATTTTTCTGTTCTTCTACTAAGATTGCACTCACTACACTTTCTATTGCTGAGACATATAGGGGCAATTCAGCCCCTGGGGTTAGTGTGGTTAGAGTATTTGGCTTTAACATGTAACTTTTTATTTCTTCGAATGCATGTTATTGCAAAGGTCCCTATGCCAAGTCTCTTTTTTGTTCCCTTGAGTGCTTGAAATATCGGCAGACTTCGCTCTGCTAATTTTGAAATGAACTTGTTTAAGGCGGCAAGTCTTCCTGTCAATTTTTTGACGTCCTTTATATTTTTAGAAACTTTCATGTTTAAGATTGCCTGAACTTTGTCTGGGTTTGGATCGATTCCTTTTGCTGATACAATGCAGCCTAGAATTTTGCCCTTTTAGACTCCAAAGGTCCACTTTTTAGGATTTAACTTTAAATTTGCTTCCCTGAGATTTGTAAATGTTTCTTGGAGGTCTTCGATGTGATCTCCTCTTTTCTTGCTTTTGACTACTATGTCATCAATGTAGTTGAGTAGGTTTTTGACAATTTACTCATGAAGAACTGTTGAAGTCATTCTAATAAATGTTGTGCCAGCATTGCGAAGCCCCTCTGCCATTCTTACAAAACAGTAAGTCCCGAATGGGGTGATGAAACTTGTGAATTCTTCATCTTCTTTTCTCATCCAAATATGATGATAGCCAAAAAAACAATCCAAGAAACTTAGCATTTCACTTCCAGCTGCTTGATCAACTAATGTGTCAATTCTTGGCAATGGGAAATTGTCTTTTGGGCACGCTTTATTGAGGTCTGCGAAATCGATGTACATTCGTTATTTTCCATTCTTTTTCCTAACCATGACAATGTTTGCGAAAGTTGTGAATTGAACTTCTCTTATAACTTTTGCATCAAGCAATCTTTAAACTTCAGCTTTGGCAGCCTGAACTCTGTCTTCGACTAGTTTTCTCAAATTTTGTTTTTTTTGTCTCACTTTTCGATCGATGTCTAGTTTGTGTTCGATTATGTCTCTACTGACTCCTCCTAAGTCATTTGATGACCAAGTGAATATATCTTTGTTAATTCGAAGAAATTCCACAAGTTTATCCTCTTCTTCTTGAGAAAGTCTAGTACCAACGATGACTTGTTTGTCTGGGACTAATGGATCAAAAGGTACTCTTTTTGTTTCTTCACAAGATTCAGCTTTGAGTTGAGGCTTCGCATTTTTTGTTTCTTCTTTTTCTTTTTCAATGATTGCATGAACATTCTTTTGTCCTAGAGTATATTCTTTTTCAATGTTTCTTGCCTTAGTTTGGTCTTCATGTACTGTGATTACTGCATTTATTGCTGGCATTTTCATGCATAAGTATAAGTAGCTTATGACTGCTTCGAATGCATTTAAAGTTCCTCTTCTGAAGAGTGCATTATATGGATAGTACATGTCAACCACATCAAATGCTATTTTCTCTGTTCTTGCATTGCTTACTGTTCCAAAAGAGACTGGCAAAATTATTCTTCCAATTGAGTGATTGTTTTTGCCGTCGAAGCCATAGAGTGGATGCTCATCTCTTCCTAACATTTTGCGATCAATTTTCATGGCATCAGTTGTTGATGTGAATATAATGTCAGCGGAGCTACCTCCATCAACCAATATTTTTTAGACTGCCCAACCATCAGTGTTTGCTTCGATTACCATAGCATCCATATGTGGGTAATCTTTCAGCTAAAGGTCTTCTTGTGAAAATATGATTGGTAGATTAGACCTTCTTGATTTTTTATATGGACCTTCCATTAAAATTGAATTTACTCTTCGGAAGTAGTTTCTTCTTTGACTGTTATTTTCATGATCCATGCTATTTTCTCTCGTGATTGTTAATATTCTTCCTCTACTTAGGATGATTGCATTATTGTTCACCGTTGAAACTGATGGGGAGTTATTCTCTTGCTTGGCTTGATTGTTTTGTGGGTTGTTGTTTGCAACTGAAGCTTTAGGTTGTGTTGATTGAATATTTGATTGCTAAGATTGATTTTGCCTCCATTGATTTTGCATGGGATGATACATTGCTAGGGGTTCATAGCTGTATGTGGGAGGTGGCCCTAGAAGTAGTGCTTGGGGATGTCCATAGTGAATTGGGTAATAAATTTGATAAGAACTTTGATGTTCTTTCCTCACATGATTGACAACTTTTTGGTGGCTTGGTGCCCCTGTTTTCTTCTTGGGCTTCTTGATGCTTTTCTTTACTTTAGGACATATTTTAGATGTATGTCCAGCCCCTTTGCCATGAATAATGCAGTACATATCTTTAGGTTTTAAAGGTGCTCTTCCTCTTCCTCCTCTTCCTCTTGTGCCAAAGCCTCCTCTTTCAAATGTTCTTTCATTGAATTGACTTTGCTGGTTATATTGATTTTGGTGAGCATAATCACTTTCGGTTGTTGAATTGTTGTCAATCTCGATTTGATTGACTTGATTGTGTGGTGTAAATGGTCTTCGCTCATAGTTGTTTGGTCTTTGAGGATGGAAGTTGTTGTTGCTTTGCTTGATTTGAGCCATGAAGTTGTTTTCTTCTTCAATTCTTTTTCTATAATCATCATCTGATTTATAATATTTTTGGATGACTTCGTAAAGCTCTGCAACTGTACTTGGTTTTTTTCGGGCAAGATGAGAAGCACATTGCCCTACTCGAAGTCCTTTGATTGCGGCTATTATCACCATTTCATCTAGGATATTTAGAATTTATGCCTTGATTTGGCTAAATCTTTTGAAGTACTGGCTCAGGGGCTCTTTGATTTGTTGCTTGCAATTGAACAGATCTATATCTGTGAGGCCAGCTGGTTGGAATCCTTGGAAGTTGTTTAAACCAAAATTTGGGAAGAAGAACACGGGAACTCGAAACTTCCAAGATTGCGTCAATCAAGGAATCGATTGCGTGAGGTTTGATATCAGCTGATTCAGATGTGACATTAGAATCGGCTCTCTTCGAATGACGTCAGCAGATAACAACAATGAGCTACGGTTGATGTCAGGAAATACATATCAGACTCTACAAAAAGAGAAAGATTAGGGTCCAAGTTATCTTAAGTTAGAAATGTTTTCTTTTATACCAAAGATTATAATGGGTCATACTTGAGTAGAATTCATGTTTAGGCTCCAGGTATAAATATTGGACCCCGGCTATTGTAAAGGACATCCAATCAACCAATACAAGTTACTTTTCTTTTCGGCTCCGTGCCAACCCTTTGGAGTAGGAGTAGAGTAGATTCTGGTGAGTTCTTCAACAAGTAGGGCTACATCGGTCCGGCCGACATTTGGCTTGTCTGTAAAGTACCATCATGGCTTATACTTACTTTTGTACGGCAAGCATCGGTTAGGTTTGACCTCCACCGCAAGCTCTAGTATAAGCTAGTTATCGATCTTATCTAGTTCAAATACGGCTACATCGATCAAATTCGACCTCCTTTGCTCGAATTAGATTAAGGTCAAGTTATCGGCCCTACCTAAGGGTGGCGTCTTTCGGGTAGATTCATTAAGTTACTGATCTTGCTGATGTTCTTATCGTTATTAGTTTCTTGAGCAACATTAACCTGCCCGATCGAGATCGATCTAGATCGGCCTCACATCCTTTTAATCCCTCATTTATCTTGTTACATTGCAATGGTTCTTACTTTAAACGACGGGTTATATTTTATCGGCCGTTCTACTTCGATCTTGATCGTGCATAGTACGCGGTCAAGGCATGTTTGATCTTGAGAAGGTTTACTAGCTAGTTGAATCTGGTCTATAGCTTGCTATCACGGCTGCATTGATCCGGTCGACCCCCACTATTAGCACTCTAGATCGGAGGATGCTAGCTGGTAGGTTTGCTTTTGACCAGGCATGACCCTGGCTATTTGCTATGCCTGCATCGGCTAAATAGCCGATCGCCCGTATTTCAACGTTCATAGTGTGTTTTCATGATCCTGTTAAATATGAGTAGATCCGTTTTCTTTAAGGATAAAATCTGTTATCTTTATTATGGCTGCATCAATCCGGTCAAACCCCACTGTTAAAGATGATAGGTTAGATTTGAGGAGTTGATAGGTTTGCTCATGTTGAATAGTCTATTGTTCACATGCTATGATCTTTTTTCTATCCGAATCGGCTCTTTTAGCTGATTCATCTAGGCTTTCATAGATATGACATGCTCTCATGAACCCATTGAAGTATGGTCGATTCCATGAATTCTTTGAATTTAGTTTGTTGTTATCATCATAGCTGCATCGATCCGGTCGAACCTCACTGTTGATGGTAATGGATTGGGTCTAGATGGTTTGTGGGTCTGTCTATATCAAACAGTCGATTGTGTGCGTGGCATATCCCTTTTTTCTTATTAAATTCATTGGCTCTACACTACGTATTGATCGAATCTAATTTAGCCAGTGATGTATCTCGGACACATACACGTAATAGCTCAAGGGAAAGAATCATTAAAATTGGGTACATCGCAATTGTCATTATAAAATCAGTCACAACCCGCGAGCGTTATAGTTCTTAACATCCAATTTTCTTCTCGTATAAGTTATTTAATCAATTTTTCCCATGTGGCTGTCAGCCCACTGGGTCACCGAGCACTCACCAACGTTGTCAATCACCACTAATGTTGTTCGACCACACACTATGACTAGAGGTAAAATAACGATGGTGTTTGTTGTCCTACACCAAGACACGTGACAATAAAGTTGTTCAGAAATATCCACTACCAAGAGTTCTGTTGCATGGGCAGATAGATGCAGATGAAGCTGAAGATAGACATTTCTTCGTAGAGGCTGTAAACAAATCAATTCATGATTCCATATTGAACCATAATGAAGTTTTCTTGAACACGTTCCACAACACTATGAAAGAGGTGTTTCATGGATATCCAATTGATCAGGTTGGACCGGCTTATTACAACATTCCACATCCATCGACTCTGGGTAATAATCAAGCCGGTACTAGCCATCAAGAAGCAGCACTAGCTGGTAATAATGATGCCATGGTAGTTCAGAGCTCATCTAAGCAGATTTAAGGTACCACCACCAATCAGATACAGTATAATCCTGAATCGTCGATACAACATGTGCAACAGCCGACGGAGAAAGTTCAGAATCAAATGGTCATTTTTGGCATATCAGACCAGATACCGTCGTCGGCTCAAAAAATAGCGCCATCGGTTCAAAGGATTCATAGAGATATAGATCCTAATATCTATAACCAGAGACTTCAAGCAGCAAACCAGCAAAGGACCCAGCAAATAGAGATTCCACAAGGATATCATTATGGCACAGATTATAACACCCTTCACATGATTCCAAATCTATGGTATCAAGGTACCTGAAATGTTAATCCACAGATGGGTCAACAATTGCAGGGAATCCAAATTCAAATGCAAATGAGTTGTTGCTTAGAGTGACCGAGATGAAGCCAAAAGGGCAGATCTTCTCGTACAAACGCCCATATCCAGAGTGATATGATTTGGTCGCTCTTCCTACAAATTACAGGCTCCCGAAGTTTGCTAAGTTCACTGGCCAAGATAGCACAAGCACAATAGAACATGTCAGTCGATATCTTACACAGTTGGACGAAGCATCCATTGAAGAGGCCCATCGAGTTCATTTCTTCTCATTATCCCTGTCAGGACCAGCCTTCACTTGGTTTTCATCGCTTCTAGTTAACTCCATTGCCAATTGGGGTGACCTAGAGAAGAAGTTTCATATATATTTTTACACTGGGATGGGAGAAAAGAAAATTACCGATCTAACGACCATAAGGCAGAGAACTAATGAATTGGGGACTGAGTTTCTTCAGAGGTTCCGAGAGACCAGAAATTTATGCTTCTCATTGAACTTGACTGATGATCAGCTAGCTACATTGGCCGTTCAAGGAATGTTGCCAACGTGGAGAGAGAAGCTGCTAGGGCAAGAGTTTGACAATTTAGGTCAGTTGGCTCAATGAGTGACAGCGCTCAATAGCCAATTTCAAAATATCCGTAGAGATACCCGATTCCAGAAGAGTGCCGCAATTGTCGAAACTTATAATCCATATTCAGTTGATGACGGCTATGAAGACGATGATGAAGAAAAAGTTGTCGTGGCTGAATGGAATTGGGGTAGGAAGACAATAATGGTTTCAAATCCTTAGGGAAGAGGAGTCGAAGAGAGCTATGATTTCGATGTCACAAAATTGTACAAGCTCTTTGATTTCTTGCTTGAGAAGGGACATATCAAATTGCCTGATAATCATGTTATGTTGCCTCCCGACCAGTTGAAGAATAAGAAGTTCTAAAAATTTCACAATGCTACTTCTCATTCTACTAATGAGTGCAGAGTTTTCCGGCAACATATACAGAGGGCTATTCAGCAAGGGAGGCTCAAATTCGATACGCCTCGAAAGATAAAAGTTGATGATAATCCTTTTCCAAGAGATCAGAACATGGTCGATGCTAGGCTGCTCAAAGGAAAGAGTAAGGTCCTGACATCAACTAGAGCAATAGAAACTAGAACAGTCGATCCCAAGATGCAAATATCGGCTGGTGAATATAGAGAGATTAGAAGGTGTCGTGACCAACAAAAGAGCCGGTACGAATAGGGGGAGATGTCAAGGAAAGAGGCGACAAGGCCACGTGTTACATCTCGAATTTTATTGAATAAATAGCCGCGATAGAAGGAAAAAGATTATCTGCGTTGGTTAGAAGAATAAGAATACCAGGGTCAACAAGAAAAAGAGAGGTATGAGAGAAAGCAAAATGAATCGCATTGGAATTGTCCTTTCTTCAGACATTGCTAGAATGAAGGTTTGAAGTTGCCTACTAGAAATAACTGTCCGGAATGCAGCGAACAATATTAGGAGTTTAGGCAATCTCAAGCCAATGGCCGGTCTATCCATGCTCGAGATGAGTATCATCATAATAATATGGATCGGCACTTAAAAAACAAAAGTGTTCATGATCGGCTAGGAAAGCGAGTTGTTGATCAAAATTAGGCTGATTGTGAAGAAGAGAGTAATGAGGAAGGATATGTTTGGTAGGAAGGCCAATGGTGTCCAGGAGGTTTGACAAGAAGCCAGAAAAGAAGGGTGCAACGCCTAAGAAACAGAGAGCTAGAACAGGCTCAGGCATCTGGTAGACCTCAAGTGTGGCGTGCTAAACAAACCGCCGGTAGGGGTCAACCATAGGCTAATACTCAAATTCTTTTTTATTATCATCAGAATTTAGAGCTCTAGCAGATCAAGAAGTTTATTCAGATTTTGATGAATCGGAGTATGAGGAAATAGTTGCCAAGTTGACAGTTATATAGCAGGCTATATTCGATAAGCCAGTCAAGCATCGGCACTTAAAGGCTTTATATGTAAAAGGTTTTGTCGATGAGAAGCCGATGAGCAAAATGTTGATGGATGGAGGTGCTTCTGTCAATCTTATGCCTTATACTATTTTTCGTAAACCTAGCAAAGGACCAAGAGATTTGATTGAAACTGATATGATGCTTAAGGATTTCGGAGGTAATGCATCTAAAACCAGGGGGGCAATGAACGTCGAATTGATAATCGGAAATAAGACTTTGCTCACCACATTCTTCGTCATTGATGGAAAAGGTTCATACAGTCTACTCCTTGGTCGTAACTGGATTCATGCTAATTGTTGTGTGCCATCAACCATGCATCATTGTTTAATTTAATGGCATGGAGATGATGTTGAGCTAGTTCGCGCTGATGAATCTGTGAGTATCGCAACAGCTGATCCAGTGTATTGGGAGCTGGAGGACTTCGAATGTTTTTCTGGCAAGCTATGGGAGGGATGCTTCATTAAATTCAATGATGAAAGTCAATAGCCGATCCAAGCAGTCAGCTCTAAGAGTTTGTTTTGATGGATAATCATGGCTTCGCATCGGCCGGTGGATTAAGGGAGATAAACATTGGTCCTAGAGATGGGCCTAGGCTGACGTATGTGAAGGCTAAGTCAAATCCTAAGTACAAGCTAGAGTTGATAGATTTATTAAAGGGAATTTAAAGGTGGTTCTGCTTAAATGAGATGCTTGGCCTGGATAGGTCGATTGTTTACTCTTTGGTCTAAAAAGTTATGGTGTAACCTGTTAATAAGCGATCGATGGAAAATGTTTGAAGGAATATTATCCTAGCATTTGGATCAACACTTGATAGCCGATTTGTTCAGTCATCGGCTCTAATAGCCGGTACCAGAAGGGTGTCGTCTGTAGTTCAAAAATAACCCAAAAGGAGGAAAAGCTGATACAAGATGTATCACCTATAGAGCAAAAATAAACACAGAAACAATCATGATGTATACAAAGACATTGCAGAATTACGCCAAGATACGATCATGGAAAAATGGAGGACTTTATTCATTGATCAGTTGGCCCTAAATACAAACTAATCGAAGACATTGTTTATCACATCTTGAGCGGATGTGATGTCCACGATGGCCTCCGCTGCATCAACGAACTCCTCGATCAAGTCCTTATGCTCCTCGGGGCCATTGCCGATTGGGAAGCCGGTCTCCATGGTGTGGAGCTTTTACCCGATCTGGACCTACGCTGCGGCCAGCGCCACAGATGCGCCATGATGAACGCCATGAAGGGCGATCTCCTGGACGCGGGGCCAGAATGTCATGGAGGTGGGCATTGATGAGGGGCCCCGGGTGTTGATGGACGCCATAGCCATGTTCGCTGCCAGCTGGAGGGACTCCAACTACACCATCAGGGCTGGCGATCACAGAAGCCAAAAACCTATCAAGATAAAGACAGTGGAAATCAAAACAAAGGTGTTCCTAGAATCCATCTTACCCGCCACCATGTCGACTGACTCAGCCTACCACGCTCGAGCAGCGCTGGCCTCCTCCTCGGCGGCATGAAGGGCTGCTTGAGAAGCCCCGAGGCAGATCTTGAGCTGACCGTTTTCCCGAGTTGCCTTGGAATAATGTTCCTAGGCTGCCCTCCACTCCGGAGGCAACACCGGGCGTCATTGCCATTGTAGGAGTCGAAAGAGTTCGACAACGAGCCCATCGCAGAAGCAACATTAGATACAGCATTGGAGGGCTCGCCAGCCCTAGGAAGAGGACAAAGTCTATCATTCAAAATAAACCTATAAACAAGTTAGAAAAGTTCACCACCATGAGCAGGAGATATCGATCTCACCTTATACGACGAAGGCGCTGGCTTACCGGCATGTCCTCCTCTGGAACCTCCCCCGTCGTGCGCTTGCCTTGGTTGTCCTCGCTGGCCATGGAGTTTGGTTGGATCTACAGAGAGGAGGAAGGAAACCGCTATGGTATTTGAGAAGGCGGAGAAGTGTAGAGGAAAAGGAACAATTGCGAGTGTAGATGTGTTCAAAGTCAGAGCCCTTGGCTGGTATTTGTAGCCATGAAGCAAGGTGGTGGATATCTCGGGACATGCAAAAGGCAACCACAATTAATAGAAGGCGAAGCGTCACCGCACTAATGCCGAAGAGAATGCGGCGTTGATAACTAAAGACAGAAGGTTGAAGGAGTTCTCTTAATAAAGGCCATGTTTTCAGACTTAATCGGATTAAGGATAGAAGTCTGGAGTCGGCTATTTTTAAATCAGCTCTTTAGCCAAAACAAGAAATACGATGAGGCAACAGAAAATATGGTTATCTTTGATTCTACACAAGATACATGTTGATATATAGATTACAAGTCTAGAGCATCTTGGATTGTTTTCAATACTTCTAGCCGGATAGCATCAACTTCTGTGATTTGTTGCTTATATTCTTCGGCTGATCCAGGAATATCCTCAAGGCTGCTACAGACATCCCTGCCTTCTCTGACCTTGGTCAGCAGTTTCTGTTTCTTCTGCTTAATGGCATCGGGTATTTGAGCCAGATTGGACTTGTGGCGATCAATGGCAGCCTTCACATTCTTAGTTCCTTCTCAAGTTCTGCACGCCTGGCTTCCCGTTGGGTCAGCTCTGGATCGATCCTTTGAGAAGAGTTCTTTAAATCATCAATCAACTATGTCAGCTCTTTAGCCTCTTGCCTGTTGGAGTTCTTCTTGGCCAGTAAAGCTTCACAGTTAGACAGTCTCCTCTGAGTCTTTTTCACCTTTGGAGCTTGATCTTCAATAACAGACAGAGATGATAAGACCTTGGTAAGAACCGGGGATGAATTATCCTTAAAGGCCAAGGAGACTCTTTGCATTAAATCTGCATCTTGGACCAAATCGGCTATATTCTTAAGCATTGGCAATATATCCCTTAGCCGATTTCTGGTCTCTTCTGATAGAGCTTCTTTAGAAGAGACAGCTGATGAGCTGATTTCATCTTCATTCAAATACTCTTCAAGGTTGAAAGAATAGCTTGGAGCTAGAAGATTAAGTGCCTATATATATAAGAAAATCTTGATTAAGAGGATTAAATTAGTTTATGATAAAATAAACAGTAAAGTGGATACAATACCTTTTCTATGGTGGTCTCTATCTGGGAAAAGGAGCAGGTGATGATGTACCAATGATATCTGGTTGAATCGGCTCTAAACTCTCAACATTGATATCTATAAACATCAAGAAAGATTGTTAGTTCATGTTTGTTGCAAAGAAATAAACTAAGCATATGACTTTCTTACCATCAGTTGTGTGCTGGACTGGGGAATTGACAGTTTGAGTGTCAACAACAGCAGGATCATTTTCAATAAGGAGATTGTCAGACTCCTGCTCTTGCATAGGTGTTTCCTCATGAAGTATCTGGCATGATAAGAAGTCAGATGAAGGATGAAAAATTGAATAAAATTAAAAGTTTTGAGAAAAATACTTCGGCAGCATCAGGGGTAAAATGGAAGGACTCACATCTTCTGCTGTATTGGAAGCATCGGTTGTTTCAACCAAAGTCAGCTCCTCTTGGGGATCGGCTGATGAAGGTCTAGTTGATGCCGAATCAAATGCCTGGGACAACAGTTCCACACCCAGAGTCGATTGGGATGCAATGGTTGATAGCTGTGAAGAAAGAGGATTAGAAGTTGAATATCATTTTGAGGAAAAGATGAATTGTTTACCTGGGCAGCCGATGGTCTCGTTCTGCGAAGTGTTTTCCCAGTAATAGTTTTCTGGGTTGTCCCTTGGGCTGTCTTGCGTTTTGAGGATTGATACGTTACTATTGTAGGGGCAGCTTGAGTTTTCATCAGCTTCTTCAGTGGAGGTGCAGCTGATCCTATTCTTGAAACTAGGCATGGTGGTTGATAATCTATGGTGCGCCCCTTCCTGTCCAAGCTTGGGGGATCGAATTTGGTGTCCTGAAAAGGTTTGTTAGAACAGTTGGCAGGAGAACTCATCAAGTAATTTTTCTAAAAAAGGAATGGTAAGTTACCTCACTGTCAGAAGCAAACTCTCCATCCAGAGTTATGCATCTAGGATGAACCGGCCCATAGAAGAGGTGGGAGTGTCATTCTTGCCACCAGGAGTCAAAAAAATTAGAAGAGAAGTTGACTCTTATCTAGTCGTGCAAATAAAGAGAAGGAAGATCTGATCCTAATTGAAAAACTCTGGAGGCTTCCATTACTTCACTAATGCCCTCACTTGGCCTCAGTATATCTTTAAAGAACAGTTGAGGAGGCAGTTGACCAAGACCAAACTGACGAGCTACAAAAGAAGGGCTATAAAACTCATAGGTTAGAAGGTTGCCTAGAAGGAAGGAACCTATAGACATTTTACCGTGGCCATGATGAAACTCGGCTGGAAGAACACAGGGCTTGATGAAAGAATTAAAAATTGCGGTCGCCGTTTTGTCTGAACAACCTGATTCAAATCGAAATTTGAATGGGAAGATCAGCTCATTGTTCTCATCCTCATCATAGGGTAGCCAAACCATCTATAAAATCTTTTGAAGAGATGACCAACATCGACAGCAATTGTTATGGCCGATGCAGTTTCACCATAACTCATGCACTGACGTGTTCTTCCTTCTTCGCCTCTATATTCCTCATCAAAGTTGGAGGAAGAAAAGCTCAGGTTTCTGAGATCTAGCCTTACAATCTTATGCATATACAGGTTCAGCCATAACTGTATGAACCACCAAGGGCCACTAATAGTATGCACTAGTTCATTCTTCGGTAACTAGGCATCTACCTAGTGCATCAGATGATAAGCAACTCTTAACAGATACTTTCCAAGAGGAATATCCTTGCCTATTGCCAGATGCTCTGCCATAAGTTTATGATTGTAAGTCGGACCACAAGATGACCCACAGAAAATGAATCTCTCTAGCCACATGTTCAGAAATGCCATATATTCTCGTCTCCAATATGGTTCAGAATGTAGCTTGCCCATCCTATGTAGTCTGATATTTTGGCTAATTTCTTAGATCCAGCACTTAAGAAGTCATAAGGCTGCATCGATCCTGTTATTCTAAGGCCGATCAGCATATAAACATCGGCCAAAGTGATGGTCATTGGGCCATGACAAAAAACAAAAGTGTTTATTGTGTTGGACTAGAAATAAGATGTAGAGATCATGAGTGAATTATTCCTCTGCATCCCAGACAACGAAAGTATCAAGCATTGATTCATATCATAAAGCTCTCAATCTCGACCCTTTTTCTCAGACTCCCTACGAAACCAGTCTCTCCATCCCTTAGGCATTTTGGGCTAATTTCTGAAGGGAGTCTTGGTGTTCCAGGAAGACGAATCCACTACAGATTGTTTGAAGAGGATTTGGTTGGTTTCTTGATAGATAAAATCAGATGGATCAAGGTCACCCATAGGCCCAAGAAAATAGACATTGGGAGCAATAGTTGATGGAATCAAGATTTTGGTCCTCATTTCCTAGAAATCAGATAAAATAAAATTGAGAAGAAGGTTAATGCTGGGAAGCGGCCGATACTTGGAGAATGGGAACTTGAAAGCATACCTCAGGGACGTGGTCGCTGGTCACCATTGTAGCCAAAATCGATTTGAATCTAAGAAAGATCGCTTGAATGAAAGCTTGATAGGGTAGACGATTCGCTAGGGTTGAGGCTTTGGTGATAGCGGCGTCGGCTGTTAAGATTTGCTTGAAAAAGAAGGGGAAAGCAAATGGGCCGAGTGAGTTGGAAGAGATACTATTGGGATATTATATAAGACCTGGACCGGAAAGTCAGGAGTCACGCGTATATCTCGGAATAAAACGGTTGCGACGTGGTAAACAGGTAAATAGGAATTTTAGAATAAAATCATTTTTATCCCAAAATTGGGGGGGGGGCATGTGTTTACACCAAAATTTGGGAAGAAGAACGCGGGAACTCGAAACTTCCAAGATTGATATCAGCTGATTCAGATGCGACACTGGAATCGGCTCTCTTCGAATGATGTCAGCAGATAACAACAATGAGCCATGGTTGACGTCAGGAAATACATATCGTACTCTACAAAAAGGGAAAGATTAGGGTCCAAGTTATCTTAAGTTAGGAATATTTTCTTTTATACCAAAGATTGTAATGAGTCGTAATTGAGTAGGATTCATGTTTAGGCTCCAGGTATAAATATTGGACCTCAGCTATTTTAAAGGACATCCAATCAACCAATATAAGTTACTTTCCTTTTAGCTCCGTGCCAATCCTTAGGAGTAGGAGTAGAGTAGATTCCGACGAGTTCTTCAACAAGCAGGGCTGCATCGGTCCGGCCGACCTCCGGCTTGTCTATAAGTACCGTCATGGCTTATACTTCTGTTTGTACAGCTGCATCGGTTAGGTTCGACCTCCACTGCGAGCTCTAGTATAAGCTAGTTATTGATCTTATCTAGTTCAAGTACGGCTGCATCGATCCGGTCGACCTCTATTGCTCGAATTAGATTAAGGTCTAAGTATTGAGTCTTCATTCTCCATCTTTTGTACATCAACTTCATTGACGTCTTCATCTTCTAGAGTTAGTTGATTTTTGCTCTGATTATCTTTGTAGGACACGTGGACGCCTAAGAGGGGGGGGGGTGAATTAGGCAACTTAAAAATCTAACTCACGACTATGGCCTCTTTTTCTACTTCTAGCAAAACCTATGCAAAAGATAATCTATCTAGATGTGCAACTACGGTTTCGCTAGTGTGTTGCTATCTCTACTGCAGATGATAATAATATGATCAATGTAAATGCGGAAGCTTAAAGAGCAACGTAGAGATATGCAAACTCCCGTCGACGACTTCGGTATTTTTACCGAGGTATCGAGAAGCGCGCAAGCTTCCCCCTAGTCCTCGTTGGAGCCCCTCGCAAGGAATCCCTCGCAAGGGCCAAGCTCCCGGTCGGGTAACTCCGTGGATAGCCTCGGGCCTTCCCCACGCGCAAGTGGGTCTCCGACGTGCCTTCCGGCAAGCCTCTCCCGGATGCTCCCCGCCGTCTTCACTATCAAGCTTTCGGCCGAAATGCCGCGGGCCTTGTTTCCTTCGGTACACGGTGGCGGCCGCACCACAAACGCGGTTGGTGCGATCTCACAAGACTTCAAGCCCCTCCGATGTACAACTCTTGTGCTCGCAAGCACGAGGTGGTAAGAGGTATGCAAACCTCACTAAACACTAGGCATATACCTAGAGCAAGCGCATAAGCGGTGGTCTGATCAACCTAAGTACTTCACAAAGCACCTACGCTAATCACCTGATGAAACACTAAGCACTATGCAAGTGGAGATCACTAAAATGATGTATCAACACCCTTGGTATGTTTCCTCAGCTCCACACTTCTCAAATGGTCGGTTGGGGGTTGTATTTATAAGCCCCACTGAGAAAGTAGCCGTTGGGGTCGAACTCCCGCAATTCTGCTACTGACCGGACGCTGAGATCGTCCTGACCGGACGCGTCCGGTCGTCCCGACCGTTGCAACCGCGAACTACCGATCGGACGCTGCCAGCGTCCGGTCGCCTGCCACCGGACGCGTCCGGTCGTAGTTTCACGTGCCTAGAACCTCTCTGTACTCGATCGGACGCTGCGTTCCTGCGTTCGGTCGGTTTCCACCAGCGTCCGATCCTTGCGTCCAGTCGCCTATCTGCCGAGCCACCGGTCCAGCGTCCGGTCGCGCTTCCAGCGTCCGGTCCAGCGTCCGGTCGCCTCTGCGAGCTCGTTTCTTCGTGATCTTGCGCACGGCTTGGTTCCTATCTTCATGCTTGGACTTTGCTTGACATCTTGGGTCTTTTCTTGTGCTTCTAAGGTCTTGCTTGAGGTGTTGATCATCATATCATCACGTCGCCTTCGTCCAAGTCACGTCTTGCACCTGTTTGGACTACAAAACAAACACTTGCAAATTCATTAGTCCAATTCGGTTGTGTTGGTCATCAAACACCAAAATCCAAAGTAAATGGGCCAATGGTCCATTTTCCTTACAATCTTCTTCTCTCAGAATGTTAGGCGAAGTCAAACTTTTGTCTTCGTCTAATCTTGCTTTCTTCTTTTCACCAGCGAAGACGAGATCCTTTCCGTGAAGACAGAATCTTTCTGACGAAGTCAAATTTCCACCTTCGCTTTACTACTTTTTCCTGCAAGTAAAGTTTGTTATAGAAATCATAATTTCAACTCCAAAGTTTCAGGGGCTGGGTTTTCCTGGCGAAGTTAAATCCCCCAACAACGCACTCAAGGAAATGTATAATTACCTTGGCGGTTTGAGTTAGCAATCAAGAACATGGGACCACAGACGGGACTGTAAACCTAGTAGGACTTTTATTATCTCTTATATATTCATCACATACTGCTAGGATTCTTATAGAGAGATGGATAGGAGAGAGAGTGACAGACCGAAAAGTGGAGGAAGAAAATTTCTCCTTTTAATTAGGCTAGCAAATATGTACATGCCTTAGATGTATAACTTGTCGTGTGGCCGTATGGGTCCGTCTAAGTCAATTTTGAACAGCTAGCTATATTTGTTGAATTTAATTGGACTTGGTCCAACCATATTTCCATTAAATCAAATAAATCCAATGCCTATAACAAATGCTAAGTGAAATAAGGATTAATCTTGTATGAGAAATTGATAAAAAAATCGACTCGCCTTAAATACGTGGCTATTGTGTGCACACGATTCAGATAGGTAGAAAGTGAACCACCTCGCACGTCGAGCTGTGAGGAATCGTGATGCATACGAGCTCGACCGACTTATCCACCACAAGAGTGGTGCGGCGCCAACAAAGGTTTTATCTATCAACAAGAGGGATCGGGTCAAGGGATACAAAAAAAAAATGGCGGGAGTGCGAAATGGACGAATGAGGGACAAAGTGATGATGAACCATTTTTTTCTTTTTAATATTATTATATAGGTATATAAAAGTATACATAATACAATTAACACAACAATATATATATCACGCTGATAATTAGTGAACAAATTTAACACTCCACCTTATGGTCCATGAATTGGCTATATGGACCTTATTTAGCTTGGGCAACCTCTATACCAGGTTTATAACATATTTTATACTCCGCGTAGAAGTATATATATAGTCCTTTTGGTGGATGTTTGAATTGTTAATTTCCCTCCAGGTTCAGGTTGCTAGGGGCGTGGAGCACCATGGTCTCGATTGTGATTCCAGGTCCAAAAGCCATCATGACTCCCCACTCCGGCGTTTCCCCTCCCTGCTTGGCCGCCGCTGCCCGACGGCGGCGCAACTCATCGAGCACGAAAATCACCGTGGTGCCACTCATGTTGCCAAACTCACTGAGCACGCGGCGACTCGCCGCCAGTTTCCCGTCCTCCAGACCGAGCACTTCATCGATGTTGTCCAGGATGGCACGACCGCCGGGATGGATCGCCCAAAAAAGGTCATTCCATGCTGCGCTGATGCCGAGCGTGCGGAACGCGTCGACAAGGCAGCGTTCCACGTTGCACCCCAGCAGGCGGGGCACCTGGCTGGAGAGGTGGTACTCCATGCCGCATTTGCTGATCTGCATGGAGATGGCGTCCTCGGTCTCCGGTATCGTGGTCTGCGACGCGAACGCCATCTCGAACAGCGGGCGCTCGACAGGGGCGACGGGGTCGGCGCCGACGATGACGGCGCCGGCACCGTCGCCGAACAGGGTCTGGCCGATGATGTTGTCGACGCAGCCTCCCTCGGGCCCGTAGAAGGCGATGAGCGTGATCTCGGAGCAGGCGACGAGGACGCGCGCGCCGCGGTTGTTCTCCGCGAGCTCCTTGGCGAGCTGGAGCGACCGCCCCCGCCGTAGCAGCCGTGGAGGTTGAGGATGGTGCGGGACACCGTGGGGCGGAGGCCCAGCAGGGAGGCGAGGCGGCGGTCGGCGCTCGGGGCGCGCGCGCCGGGTAGGTGCTGAAGACGAGGTGGGTGATGTCGGTGGCCGGGCGGCCCCACTCCGCGATGGCCTTGGCGGCCGCGGCCGCGGCCAGCTCCGGGACGGCGGCGGAGGCCATCTCCACGCGCGCGTCCAGCGACGACCGCGTGCGGTCGATGAAGTCCGGGTTGGCGGCCAGCAGCTCCTCGTCGAGGTGCAAGTAGCGCTGCCTGATGCCGGACTTCTTGTTGTTGCAGATCCTGGTGAGCTTGGCCTTGAGGTCGGTGAGGTGCTCGCTGTTGGTGACGCGGAAGTAGTAGTCGGGGTAGTCGTCCTGGGCCATGCACGTCGGCGGGTTCGCCGTGCCGATGCCGAGCACGGTGGCCGGACCATCCGCGCGCTGCGCACGCCTGATCTCGTCGACGGTGGCCGGTAGTGCCCTCCCCATGGACCCCATGGACGTCGACGACGACACCTACGTAGCAGCTGGTAGCTAGCTCTCGGGGATGCTGAGCTCTAGCTAGGTTTTAGCTGAGAGAGCTGCTAGCTAGGGATAGATATGGTTGCGTGCGTCTTCGTGGTTTGGAGAAGCAGGAGCTGCGCTCTATTTATACCAGTACAAGTGTATTCCGCGGACAACGACGTGATGAGTGGCCGGGGCATGCATCGCACGCATGTGGATTACTGCTAGGATAATACTTCTTGTTTCTTTCTTTTTCCTTCCGCTTCTATTGTGTATCTTTTCTGATGATTCTTCGCACGTGGATTACTAGTATATATACAGATCTGTTTTCCTTTTTTTCCCCTTTCACTTCTTCTGATGATCCTTTTTCTGATTTGCTTTACTTCCAGCTAGCTGTTGGCACCGCTGGACAGCTTCACACCATCAGACCAGGTGCCACACATAAAACAAAATGGTAGACGTGCCTGCAATGTATCCCCTGGTGCTCGCGCGCTACATATATATTTCGTTTTTAAGCGTTTATTTGTGATATTGATATCTGATTCTGATCCGTTGGCGACGAGACCAGCTGACACACAACTGTTACACATCTTGAGTATTGCGTGCTGTAGGCTGTAGCTCATCAGATGTTCAGAGATTTTCTTTTATTCCAGTCATTTGCTTTGTTTGAACTAGATGAACGGCCGTGCATTGCTACGGTACAATAATTCGGTGGAGTGATCCGTCTAATTGATGCTATACATCAAAGAATCAAATCAACCATTCGCGATTATCCCCCTCCAACATAGGGTGCATATTTAATCACTACTAAAAAACGATTTGTAGCAACGCTACCTTTTTTTAGGGGCTCTGATGCTATATATCAAAGAATGAAACCAACCATTTCGCGATTATCGCCCTCCAACATAGGGTGCATATTTAATCACTACTACAAAAACGATTTGTAGCAACGCCATCTTTTTTTTTGGTGTTGAGCCGCCCCTACAAATGGTGGTCAAATGAGCCGTCTCTACAAATTCATTTGTAGGGGCTGCTGGTATTATGAGTCGCCCCTATAAATGACCCGATTGGTAACTAGCCGTCCATACAAATCGGAGTTGTAAGGGCGGCTTAATATTGAGCCGTCCCTACAAATAGACGTCGAATAATAAAAATTAAGCACAAAAATTTGAATTTTTTTAAACGATCTCGGATGGAGAAATAACCAAAATAAAAGTTATAGATCTCGAAAAGTTATGGAACTTTGTTGTTTACAACTTTTTCATTTAAAATCATTTACTATGTCAAAATGTTGTTTGAAATTTAATTTTAAAATTGTTGAAGAACTCTGATTTCTCTTTTTGATCTGTGGCTAAAACTTGTAAGTAGTCTTTCTTCCTCATACTAACTTCAAATTTGATGATTTTTTCCGTAAAAATTTCTAAAATCGTGCTCTATCAACTTATTGTGTTCTTACAGCTATTATTTTATCCATCTTTTCATGTGACCGTGTTTTATCTATTTGAATTTTGAATTTCAAAAAATGCCAACTTCAAACGTTATTTTGGAACGCTAAATGATTTTAGCTGAAAAAGTCATGAACATAAAAGTTATAGAACTCATCAAAATTTATAACTTTTATTTTGGTCATTTATTCATCCGACATAGTGGTAGTAACGTTGCATTGAACAATGTTACTACCACTATGTCGGATGAATAAATGGCCAATATAAAAGTTGTAGATCTCAGAAATTTATGAAACTTTGTAGTTGATAACTTTTTGATTTAAAATCATCTTGTCAAGGAAAACTTCGTTTGAATTTCTCAAATTTGAAATTCAAATTTTGTAACCGACCTCGGATGGAGAAACTACCAAAATAAAAGTTTTAGATCCCAAAAAGTTATGAAACTTTGTAGTTGACAACGTTTTGATTTGGAATCATCTTGTTAAGGAAAACTATGTTTGAATTTGCATAAATTTGAAATTTAAATTTTTTAAACGACCTCGAATCGACAAACAGAAAAAATAAAAGTTGTAGATCTCAAAAAGTTATGAAACTTTGTAGTTGACAACTTTTTCATTTGAAATTATCTTGTCATGGAAAACTATGTTTGAATTTCTCAAATTTGAAATTTAAATTTTGTAAACGACCTCGAATGGAGAAACTATGAAAATGAAAGTTGGAGATCTCAAAAAGTTAGAAAACTTTGTAGTTAACAATTTTTCCATTTGATTTCATTTAAGGCTTCAAACAGTTAATTTATGCGCGAGCCCGACGTCATGGGTTCGAACCCCACAGCCGCATAGAGCCTGATTTTACAAAATGCGCGACTCAAAAAATTCATATTTTTTCGCCCCGATTCATGAATTTCTAAAAAATAATTTGTAGGGGTGGCTCAATATCCAGCAGCCCCTACAAATATTCAACCGCACCTAAAAAACCGATTTGTAGGGGCAGACCGCCCCTACAAATCTTGCATTTGTAGCCACCCTTCGTTCGGGATGGTTGGCAAAACCACCCATACGGAGGGTCACCAGCCGCCCGTAAAAATTCCTGCTGTAGTAGTGAATGTAGACATCCGCCCCTACAAATATTCAACCGCACCTAAAAAACCGATTTGTAGGGCAGACCGCCCTACAAATCTGGCATTTGTAGCCACCCTTCGTTTGGGATGGTGGCAAAACCACCCATTAAGAGGGTCACCAGCTGCCCCTAAAATTTCTGCTTTGTAGTAGTGAGCGTGAGATGATGTGATGTCGATGATCGACACGGGAACATGAATGCAGTATACAAATTAATCAATCCTCTCTACAACATAAAAACAATTTAAAAAGAGTTGAATCCCATATGAAATTACTGTTTTGCCCATTAGTTCAGAGCACTGACATATGAAAGATATCGTCGTTCGATCTTGGAAACATAAAAGAATTTTCAGATCAAATTCATGAAGAAATTTCTCCCATCTACCTTTCATTTGACCTACAGACATGCATATATCAAAATTTTACAAAGCCAAAGATGCAAACTTTTTTTTTGGAAAGCGTGCTTAGTACGTGTTTCATTAAGGAAGTTAGAAAAATAGATATACGACGACCGAAGGGCACGGCGGCAGCAAGTTGCGTTGGCATACAACGGGTTGAACACAGACACAAATCTCCGGCTTCAACAATGGTGCTAGATGGTTGTACTAAGCGAGAAGCGCTCTTGCGACTAAGTGGGGAGCCGGGAGCCGACTGACTAAGCGGCCGCCCATGACAATGGTGCCAGAACTTCGAAATCTGCGGCGTTCCAGGAGTCGGCCTCACTACTACCGTCAGGATTTGTAGGGGCGGCTAGAAATGGTTTGTAGGGATGGTTTCCCTAGCCGCCCTAAGCAACCGTGTCTACAAATCATTGATTTGTAGGGACGGTTCCCAAGCTGCCCCTGCAAATCGATTTGTTGGGGCGACTGGTGTTACGAGCCGCCGCTACAAAAGGATTTACAAGGGTGGCTGATAACACTAGCCGTCTCTACAATTTAGATTTGTAGGGTAATTTTGTGACACCAACCACTCCTATAGTTTCTATTTGTAGGGGCGATCAAATATAGAACCGCCCCTACAGTACCTTTTTCGGCTAAAAAATTCAGATTTATAAATTCAAATATGACCGGAACATATATACATATATGATTCACAAGGCCATTATATCAACAACTAATTCACAAGAAGATATATATATATACATATATAATGCACAAGAACATTATATCCAATAAGACTACAAGTCCAAATCACAAGAACAAATATAATTCATCATTACATTCACATAATCCATAAGTCGGACCGTTCCACAAGTCCGATAACATTACCAATGTCACATTCCATTTACAAGTCCAATCAACGTCCTAAGCCTAGCCTTTCCCACTCATGAAGATGTTGGTACTGAGGATTCCTACCTCATTCGGTCGCTCGGTCATGGTAAATGCCTCTGACGTGTACAATCTAGTCCATTATGAAGTTACAAAGGTCGCCGATGAACTCCAAGAGGTTGTCATCTTTGTGTGGATCATTTCTCACACCTTTGTCATCTTGCCACTACAAGAAAACAAGTTTAGGCATATAAAAAACAGAGGGCATATCGAAAGACAGTGGGCATATATGAAAACAACGAGCATATCTAAACACAGTGAGCATATAAAGAGGTTGAAGAGGTTCAAACTTATCCTACAGGGGTGTCTCCTGTAGGTAGTGGTGTTACTCATCATACTGCATACGTAGTATCCACAATGTAAACTCCCAGGCTTCTGCTTGGGGCATTGTGTGTTTCGCATATAAAAATGTTAAGTAATGCTTTTGACAGCAACGTAATAGAGTACTTAAGTAAGTTACACTTACCGCATATAGTATTTTGACACACAGGTTATGCTTCCTTTCTGGATCATGCGTCCCTTTGTGAGTCTGAACATAGTACATGTATGCCCTGTTCGAATGAATTTAACAAATACAACTTGTTAATATCCAAAAGTGAACGTTACATGGTATATAAGACGATTGTCGATATGTATACGTCTTGAGAATCGATATAAAGTCTTTGTATGTCGCCGAGTCCTTATCTATTGAATCAAAGACCCACGCCATGCCCATCCCGACATCGACGCCTATACAAATCCAGTGGCGGCTGCATGAATTTAATCATAGAAACCGATAAGCTCTTTTGCATCGAACAAAACAATGTTTATTGTTAAAGTTTTAAGTATATAGTTGGACTCGAAGTTGTATGGTAGCCATATAACTTGGTTATTTTAAAGGTATTTAAAGCTAGGGCTATGTGCATCGCTGTCTCAAGGGCCGCCTCCCTTATTTTCTTATTCCGTATTTCCTTTTTCTCCTCAACGGTATTTCCAACAGCTAGCTCTTTGCCATCCCGTGACCATTCTTTGACGTAATTGAAGTTTGGTTGTGCTATACATCGAGGGTCTACGTACCCCGATCACACACTTGGCATTTGTTTTGAAATATGCACTTGCATTCTACAAATCACGCCGTGGGTGAGTTACAACAAAATACAAAGAATAATATTATATGAAGAGGGTAAGGATTTCCAGGCACCACGGACGAACTAGATTCATTTTCTTTTCTCCGAGGTGAAACATTTTCTGGATGTCATTGAAGTCAAAGGCAATTATCCTATCTGGCCCTCCAAATGTGTTGGCGGGGAAGCATGCTTGTATGATTTGTATTTTCGTCCAGAGAGCACGCAAGTATCAATCATGGAACCTTTTCATTCCAAGTGGTAGGAGCTGGATGTCCCGGTTTAGTAGGAAGGCCTTGCCTCTTTCATAGGTTTTTGGAGAATCCTTTGACCATTTGGTGTCATCTACATTTGGATATCTCTTTGCCGGTTTTCGGATGCGGCTGAGGGCCTCCTCGGATGGTGGGACTTCTTTGACTTGGTTCTCAGGCTTGAACTTGTCATGGATATACCACTTACACGTCGATGTGACGTCTTTTATCGATGTATAAATTGGTCTTATGGTGATTGGAATCTGTTGTCGATTTTCTGGCTCCTTGCGGGCACCCTCTTGTGCATGAACTTCTTCTGGAGGCACGTGCTCGCTAGGAGACCCTTGCTCGTTACGAGGCGGAGAAGGTTGTGACATCTCAGGCATGTGCTCACTAGGAGGCGGGGAAGACTATGGCATAGGTTGTGGCATCTCATGCACGTGCTCGCTAGGAGGCGGGAAAGAATGTGGCATCTCAGGCAAGTGGTGGTCACGAGACGGTGAAAGTATCTCCCCCTCCTCAAAAAGTCCCTCCAAACGTTGAATAGGCGGCGAAGAAGCAGTCAATATAATGTTCAGTTTGTGCCAGAGGATGAACTGGTTCATTACTTCTCCGAGTAACGTTAGTCCCTCGGGAGTTGGGTGGTCTATCTTCCACTGCATGAACTCGAGCTTCATGAAATGCACCTCGACCCTAGTGTAGTCTGGCGAGATCTTATTATTGTGATGCAAGCCACCGGAGTAGGGGCGGAGGCTGGAATATTTTCTAGGTGTGGTAGGTTTATAAAGGTCGAACATGTATAATATAACTATCAATTATGTAAGGATCCACTAGAACATTATCGAAATATGTATATTACTATGTGATCATATAATCCAAAAGTAAAGCATTGGCACATAAAATACCTCACTAAATAAATCTTGTTGTTGGAAATACATACCCATCGTGCAGTTGAAGCAGTTGCAGACTTGACGTTGCCGCGCTAGGCGGAGCGGAGGCGCGGAGCCGTAGCCACTGTCAGTGGCGTAGCAGACTGGCGGCGTCGAACTCGCACCGCCATCCGCCGGCCACCGCGTTGAGTTCTCGGCTTCTCGTGCCGGTGCCACCGCGTTGATTGATCAGATCAAAATACGAAGAGGAAGAATCGAAGAGACGCAAGCAGACGAGGACTAGGCTAGCTTCCCTTTCCCTCTGTGCCTTCTGCTAATCGACGCCACGAGGCCCATCAAGCTAGCAGAGGCGGAGCCCATCAGGCCTATGTAGCTTTCCTCCGTATGAGTGTATGACCATGTCACGTACATGTGTATGTATTTCAAATATAGTACATATATTCAGTATTTTTTATTTTTTTAGGTATGGCGGCCGCCAAGGCTCGCCAGATACCTACCTCCGCCACTGGCCAGAAGGATGTGTCACACCCTTTGCCACTTCCATCGTAGTGTTCTGTCTGCCGATGACAACCATCAAGGTGCAACTAGTTGATTCCTGTATGCGATCAACGGGGGTTGTGGCTGTAGTGAAACCTTGGCTACTAGAAACCGACGGCGCCATTACTGTCCTTGACACCGAAGAACGTCCTTGCTCCTCCAGCGCCTTTGCAACTAGAGCCTTCACGGTGAGTTCAAGATTAGACTCTCGGTCTCTGCCATGTTTCTTGTACATGTGTTAGTCCTCTTCGAATCCATGCTTTCAGGTCGTTCTTTTCCCTAGCTCCCTGTTGTGGCCTGTGTGCTCGAGGTTTCCCAAGGCAAGGCTAAGCTCGTCCCTCTTTCTAGAAGGCTTGAATGAGCCCTTCTGTTTGTCTTTAGCATATTTCAGTATCTTTGATACTGCCTGTTCTGTCTCTGGGTTATTAAACTTAAGCCCACTGGATGTTTCTATACTAGTACTCCTCCCAAGGATCCAGTTCCTTGAGCGTACCTCCAACCCACTCAAGTTGAATGACCCGGATGCGGTGACCTCTTCCTCCATCTTCCTAGACTACTCTTCCTTGCCATAGTAGCCACCAGGACCAAGATGATGGTGATGTTGGTTCTTCTTCGTAAGCTTGGTGTTACGGGCACTAAGGGCCAATGCTGCCGGTGAAGTCTTTTGAGCCACAAGGTCCGCCCATTGAGTAGGAGTTATGTGGCCAAACTCGTTGAAGAGAGTCAACCCCTTTTGGATATAGTTCTTGTTGAGGTCTGACTTCCAATGTCAGAATGACTCTCTCATTATTTTCATAGCTTGACGTTTTACCAGTTGATGGCTTCCCTTTGGAAACCAGAAATTGACCATCATAAACTTCTCCCATAGCTCTCTCTTTGTCTCCTCTGGTACTTTTTTCCAGCTGATGACAGCTAGGTTTAACTGATCTCTTACTAGGGCCCCGATCGCATTACGGAATCGCCCTCTGAGTTGCTTCGGCTGACGGATCTCCCCTACTAGCCTGACCTCTATAATCACATAGCATGCGCTATCTGGATATTGGTTGTTTTTTTGTCCCCCCGTTTCCTCTTCGGCTTGGTACCCGAGTTCATGGCCATGGCTTGGGGTTTTGGAGCAGAGGTGGCAATGTCCAACTCTGTGGCTGTTGCCTCTGACACTGGTAGAAAACAGAGCTTTACTCCCGGTGGGGAACCCCCTCTAGTCCCGGTTCCCCACCCGGGAGTAAGCATCCGGGACTAAAGGGGGGTCCTTTAGTCCCGGGTCAGGAACCGGGACTAAAGGGGGACCTTTAGTCCCGGTGGGTAACACCAACCGGGACTAAAGGTCCTCCCAGCTTTAAAAAAAATAATGCCTCCCACCGCTGCGTCCCGTGAGATTCGAACCCAAGACTCCATGCATTGCCTCGCGCGTAGCTTACCACCCCACCTACACAACACATCTAACAATGGATGTGATACTTCCCTTTTGAACTAACCCATCGGGGGATCTTTAGTCCCGGTTGGTGTTACCAACCGGGACTAAAGGGTCAACCGGGACTAAAGGGTCCTTTAGTCCGGGTTGGTGTTACCAACCGGGACTAAAGAGTCTACCTTTAGTCCCGGTTGGTGTTACCAACCGGGACTAAAGGTTGAGGACTTTTAGTCCCGGTTGGTGGCTCCAACCGGGAGTAAAGGTCCACCTTTAGTCCCGGTTGGTGTCTTCAACCGGGACTAAAGGTCCTCTGCCACTGTGTCGAGCGCAGTAGCCGTTGGGCAGGGACCTTTAGTCCCGGTTGGAGACACCAACCGGGGCTAAAGGTCTCTCTAGTCCCGGGCGCAAAAAATGCCGGGACTAGAGCCCATTTTTGCATCGGATGAAAGGTCTGTTCTCTACTGGTGTGATCTCCCTTCCTCTGCTCTGTCTTGTCCGGCGAGATGTCACGGATGTCGATGTCGTCTTTTTCGAGTTTCAGGAGGGGCCTATATATACGGGAGGTCAAAGTGTTAGTAATTATAACACGATCAAAGCATTAACAAAATTTGCAAAGCTTTATCCCTACCTTTTTAGATGAAAAAATTACAAACCCAGCGTATAACAGATGTACATATTTTTCATAGATTATAAACCGGGAAGAGGATTCTTGGACAACATTTAGCTACATGGCGCTCTTCACTTGAGTCAAACTCCCATCGCGTTGGCCATGCCTAAGTAAATATGATCTTTTTCTATATATAATAACCAGTTATAATATATTTGGCTTGTACTCTCTCCATTCTCAGTCCTACTCCTAAATCATTTCGATTTTTCTAAAGACTTATTTTTGCTAAGCACTTTGAAAAAGCCAAAACAACCCGCGATTTCGATCTGAGGCCTGAATTGGGATTTGGAGTTTTTTGTTAGCAAATTTAGGATTAAGTCTCCGTGCAACACCAATCCTGTTTCATTACGATTCGTAGTCGATTACTCGGTTAAAATGTGCGCGGAACGTCATTTCTCTTTCGCATTTTCAGGTTTCCTCCGGGCCTCCGGCCTGCGTGGTGTGGGAACGAAACGCTCGAGCCATGCAGACGTCAGATCCAGAAAACGTCCACGTGTCATCAACGGGCGGTGGTTTTGCATGGGATGGAAATTGGAGAAGCCTCCACACGGCCGCGACGACCTCCATGCTGCTGACCGCAGACGCTTTCCGTCTCGCCGACATGGATTTGTTTCCCTCACTTGCAGCATTCATGCTGCGTAGCCAACTATAAACGGAGCTCTATTAACTCGTTTCACTTGTTAATTTCACGGCAATTTCATGTAACCGTTGATATATTATGGGCTTGACCCATATAATATTCAATAAATCAAATAAACTCTATGGCTCGTAATGATGCGCGATATATGATTTAATACTATACGAGATTTTGACCGGACGTTGACTCGGTTTATATCGTTGCATATTGTCTATCTATATTAATAAGCTGAGAAAATGACGTAGGTGTGACACGCGCGCGCCGCAGCCGACCGGGCCGTGGGCCAACGGACGGACGGGAGTGGTTTTGCCACTCAATCCACATAATTACTAGAGTTACTCTCTTTTATGCTGGTGGCGGCTTCATGGCGGAAGTTTTGTCTGTTACTGCCATCTGCGTCTGCATGTCTCCTCGGTCCTCTGATCTCCTCCTGCGCCCCATCGCCTCCTGGCTCTTCTGTCAATCATCTCCTTCGCTTGCTGCACAACCACATATTCAGCTGCTCTCTGGTTCTCCCCGTCTCGGTTCCTGCGCGCACTGGAGCTGGGAGAGTAGGCCTCCGGAACGCCTGCCGTCTTCGAGTTCACCTGCTCGGGTGAAGGGCGACAATCATATTTTTGGGGAGGGTCGCTGGCGGCACGACTACTCGCTGTCATCTACTTCCTAGAGGATCGCTAGTGATCGACACGGCTTTTCATCTGCACTGCATCGAGCGGGTTGACTACATCAACAAGCACTACGTCTTCGAGTGCATCCGGCTCTGCCGCTGGGTATGTCTCTGGAACGAACCAATTAAGGTCTTGGCTGTCAATCCTTAGTTTGAGTATCATCTACATGTTCATCACATTTAAGACACACAAGCACATATATGATGTCACCAACATATTCATATTGCTTTATGTCTTTTTCTGGATTAAATTGCTACTAAAATTGCCTAATATTCTAGCAGTAACCTGCAACAAAATTCTTTTCAGAATAGGATTAGTAATTTTCTGACGGCACTGCTTGCACTCGGACGTCCGGACGGAAGCCCACACGTCCGGACGCCCGCAGCTGCAGTCCATTTCCGCGCCCCCGTTTCGCGCGTCCACGCCGGGGACACGTCGTCCGAACATCGTCCGTCCGCGCCTGCGTTTCGCCCACCCACGCAGGGGCTTGTGCCGCCTAGACGTCACCCGCGAGGGGACCACTCGCGCCCCGTCCCGTTTCCCACGCGCATTCCATGTTCAACACCCCTACTTTTGAAATATATAGATGCAATACTTGCAACATACAGAAAAAAGACAGATGAAACACTAAACATGCGTCTGAAACACTTGCAAAAACATCTGAAAACACTTGAAAACCAGCAAACATACGCAACATACAGATAAAACACTTACAAAATATGTGTAAAATATATGCAACATCCAGATAAACACACTTGCATCATACATGTACAACCATTACAACATATGCAACATCCCAATCTACCATTGCAACATATGTAACATCCCGATCTACTTTTGCAACATCCATATGAAACACTTACAACATACTTCTAAAAACATATGAAACACTTAAAACATACGCTTGTGACATGCGCTTTCAGCGCAACATCTCCATCTCCTTGCTACTTGGGAGAATAGAGGCTCGTCGACGTGGAGCTCGACACCGGCACAGAGCTAGATGCTGTGGAGTGGCATGGGGGGAGGGGAAGGGGATGCCAACGGGCGGCGGGTGCAATGCTCGGGCCAACGGCCCCAGTACTGGGGAAGGCGAGCAGCGAGAGGGCGGCGTGGTGAACTGCGGTGGAGAGGGTGGAAGGCGGGCGGCGGCGCTCTGGTACGGTGTAGAGGGGGGATGGTGGCCGTCCGGGCCAGTGCAGAACGTAATGGTAGCGCGGCCATGGTGGAGAATGCCGTGTCGGCGTGGAGAACTCGATGGCAAGTGGGAATGATGTTTCTGGATATTGCATATGAGTCAAGACGACAACCGGACAAATGGAGTTGAGACGAGCATGGATATTCTAGTTGGGCCGTTCGGGCCATCATGGCCCACGGTATATGGGCCTGAGGAGAGCATTTCTGATTTTCTAATAATGGTATATATACCGTTAACTCGAAAGGAGGACGACGACGTTCTTTTCAAACACAAGAATACAGTGGCCCGAGTCGCAACCTTTCGAGTTAAAAAAAGGAAGGCTGTGATGATCCAATTGTTTCTCAAAAAATTCTGATAGGCCCAATTTCAGTGCGAAGGCCCACAACCACATGATAGCGAAAGCTATCTTCCTCTTTTTTTTTTTAATTCATCCAATCCAATGGCCTCGTCGTGACTCGTGAGAGCGGGCGGAAGCGGAACGAACAAACTGTAGAATGTAGATAAGAGAGTATCAGACGATCGGATCGGATAGGTTCACTTCAATTCTTGCCCCTTCCCTTGGTCGTCGGCGGCGAAGCGTTCATGGCGGATGGCAGAGTATCCATGTCTTGCGGCCGCCGCGACTTCACCCGGCTGCGCACCTTGGGTCTCCTCCGCCGCGGTGAAGGATTCTCGTATGAATCTCGCAGGATTGGAACCTTTTGTTGACGACGATGCAGCAGAGCGATTGACCAAGGAGGCTGAGCGGATGCGGTATCTGCGTGAGAAGGCACGGCAGAAGGAACAGCGCGATCGGGAGCGGGTGGCGGAAGATCGCATCCGCGACTTCGATCCCAAGCAAGGGGGTGAATACTTCACCAGACTACAATTCGTCGATCTCACAAAATTCGATCTTGACGAGGAGTGTAAGTGGTTCAATTCTGATCAGATCAGTTCCCCTGCTCTGCTCTGGCCTGCCCTGCCCTGACTCTGCATCTTTCTTGTTTGCCATCTCTGAAATGATTGTTGCTTACACGATCAAATTAGTATTACACTCGTCTGTTTGTCTATTCGAATTTCGAACAGAGGTCATCACCATCCTAGTTTCTGTCTCTTAATTGACAAGTGCATGTGTACTTCACCGTTTGTATTATCTTGTATTGTTAGCATATATTAATCTCATTTGTAGAGAACATAGCTTGATTCTTCTTTTTTTCACACCACAGCACCCCGTGGACCGATGAGATTTGCTGACGCTGTCTACAAAAATAAGGACGACTATGAGCTGTGTGAGGGGATAAACATCTTCTCTGTCAGAATAACCACCTCGGATGTTGGCTTCCCAATCCATGTGTATGGCACTGTCATTGCCCGAGATAGTCTAGACAAAAAGTGTGTTTATATCTTCCACCGTGAGAGAGATCAATGCCAGCTCATCAACTCTGAGGTATGTCAATTACTGGGCACATAGGCTACACTGTATACAAAAATACCTGCTTGTACATTACATGTGAGTTAGCCAAAGATTACTGCAACATTTAAATTCTAGTGACCTGCAATTGTGTTTCTATTGATCAGCAATAATGTATTGTCATTTGGTCAATCGTGTGATGATATTCATCCTTATTTCATTCTGAATTCTATTCATGGTGCTAAAAGTTGGAAATTTAACAAGTTACTGATCAATAATCATCAGAATTTTACATGTTCAGAATGAAGCAGAAACTTGTCATGTGTAAGTTTTAGTGCTTGTTTGTAGATTATTTGTATCCAAGGTCCTTGGGCAACTGGTAGAGGGAACTAGACGATGCAGCATGCATCTATCCTTTGTGTTACGGGTTACGCGAGATGTTTACGCAATGATCCAATATTGTCCAACAGAAGCATATTGTTGTCTTTGGGCTTTTGGGGTGTGTTTTTGGATATGGTATGGGACAGAATAAATCCTGAGTTGAACATTTTTTTTTCTGGTAGCAGTTTCAATGTGTTGTATGGCTGTAATTTTTCAACTTTCACTCGCCTATAATTTAAACCTTTTTTTTGTAGGATGAATCTTTGATCTTGACAGGTCCAAAACGAGGACTCGCGTTGATAGGTGAGAATTATGTTGAGATTGATCTGACCAAGGGCAGGACAAAGAACTCAGTAAAGGAATCTTATCGATCAATGGCATAGAACGTCGACACTTGAAGGAATGTGAACTTGAAAGTGGTTCTCTTGCTACCAGGCTTAGTACTGTTGACGTGATGTATGGAGTTGTGAAAGATGCAGTGGAGTGTACTATTGCAATTGAAATTATACAAGCAGACTTTAGCGCGTGTTTAGTTCCAGGAATTTGGAATTTGGGGCTATTGTAGCATGTTCGTTTTTATTTGGCAATTAGTGTTCAAACATGGACTAATTAGGCTCAAAACGTTCGTCTCGCAATTTCCCACCAAACTGTGCAATTAGTTTTTTTTTCGTCTACATTTAATGGTCCATGCATAGGCCGCAAACATTCGATGTGACAGGTACTATATCACTTTTTGGGATTTTGGGTGGAACTAAACAAGGGCTTAATGGAAAAGTCACTGCCCATACCACCAGCATCCCAAATAGCCTTCTGCTTTATGATAGTCAAGTGGTTGGTGGCTTGACTGGAGATGGTATTGGAGTTATCAAGCTTGTGCGGTCCATCATATGCGTCTATGTGAAGGATATCCTAATGATTGTTGTCCAAACTAGTGATGTTATGTCTAAACATACCATTGAATTTACTCCCAAGATCAACGGTAGAGAAGAGGAAGATATAGTTGTTGGCATCACTAAGATGCGTGTGAAGGTTGCTTGATCAATAATGGACTTTTGAGTAATCTCTTGGGTTGATTATTGAGGCTTGCTGACAGGAATTATACGTTTTGGTGTAACTATGTTAGAGTAGTGATGTTGGGTTCATTATCATTGGACATTAAATAAGTAATAGTACGTGTAACTACATATCTAATGTGTTAGGCATGTTATGTTGAACTATTGTCTAATGTGTTACGTGAAAGGGAAGAGGAAGGGGTGGGGGCCTGTTTTGTTGAACTATCTAATGCTCAACAAGTACCAACTGAAGGGAAAACACAAAAATACTAATTTAAAGACAAACTTAAATGACATACGTGGTCAGGACGTACCTCAATAACAACAATGACATACGTGGTCTTCCCTCTAGAATCTCCTCACCCTCTTCTAGTCCGATCATTGCAGGCAATGTCTACTGCAAAGAGGAATTGAAGGATTGGTGAATGGGAAGTGGGGGTTGGCAGACGGTGAAGAGACGCAGCGGCCAGGGGTGGCGGCGGACAGGGAGGGGGATGTAGATGCAGTGGCCAGAGGTGGTGGCGGACGTGGTCAGGGTGTTGTGTGGAGGATGGGGGTGAGGACGGACAATGAGGGAGGCATAGTAACTAGAGGTGACAACATATGGAGACAGAGTCGTGCGGTGGATGGGGCAGCGGCGAATAGGAAGGGGAACACACTATGTGTGTGTGTGTGGACTGGGAGGCAGGTGAGGTGGATTAGGTGTAGGGTTTTTCTTTTCTTTTTCCCCCTTTTTTATTACACATTTGCTATTCAGAACAAAGGCGCCAACGTGAAACTATCATGTGTGTATCCTATTTTTCCTTCGTGTAGTATTTGAACCAATAGGATAAATTGTTTTTTTCTTACGCGTAACAATCGTACCGATAGGTCAATGCTCTTTTCCAAATATTGTCTCCACGTCCCAAATGGCATGGCATCTACGCAGTTATATCCGGATCCTATCGGACTCTGTTGTAACGCTGTCCGTAGTGCCATCACGGCTCACGTGTTACCATCAGCTAGTAGTACCTACCAGACGATTTGCTGTCAGTCTGCCACGTAGATAGAGGCTCAAAAGGGGCAACCCACCACGCCAACGCCGCTGAAAACAGTTGTGCACTCCAGCGATGCTGGCCTCAGCCTGCCTATCCGCTCTTCTCCTCCTCCCCCTCCACGGCCGCCACACACGGATTCCTCGTCCCCTCCGGCAACCGCGGCGGCACATGTCAGGTACGCACGCACATCCATCCACCTGCAATAACAGCACGAAGACACGAACCTGCAATAACAGCACGAAGACACGAATCTTGCACGAATTCTCAGCGCGCATCTCGCAGAATATGCTCTCCTCTCGATCCATTTGAAATAATGTGCAAGAAATTAAAAAGTCGTCGTCTTCAACCTTATAATCCATCCTTTTAAGCTAATAACGTGCAACCAGGTTCTTCTGCCGCGCACGTACCAGCAGGTGGTCTCGTCCTCCATGCCAGGCTGGGCGGTGGCGACGGTGACCGCGACCTCGGAGCAGCCGACGTGCCGCACCTCCCATCCTCCTCGCGGCGACACGCGTAAGCAGCTGCGCACAAAATTCCTCCTTCGCGCGCTACTGCTCATGTGCTGATGTGCAAGATAACCCGCGTGGTGGGCTGGTGGCCGTGCTGACCTGCTTCCTCTACTACCTCGTCGCGGTCGTGGCCGCCGGCCCCGCCAAAAGCCTGCTCGGCGCCGCCAGGGCCGCCTTCGCGCTCGCCGCCAACGCGCCGTGCCTCCGGTACATGAACCGCGCCGCGCGCGGGCGCAGCAGCTTCACCGGCACGCTCTGTGGCGACCTCCTCGTCGGGGCCATGGCGCACTCGTGGAGGTTCCTCGTGCAGGGCCTCACGTCGCTCTTGTTCCTCTGCGCCCGCGCCGACGAGTACGTCCGGCCGCCGCCCAGCCCGCTCGTTCTCCTCGCGCATGACAAGCCGGCGTCACATCCTCAGCAGGTACACATCTCAGTCGTCGGGTCCGACGGCATGCGCGTCTCGTGGGTGACCGACGACCGGAGCGCGCCGTCGGTGGTGGAGTACGGCACGTCTCCGGGGAAGTACACAGCATCATCAACGGGCGACCACACGACGTACCGCTACTTCTTCTACAAGTCCGGCGCGATCCACCACGTGACCATCGGCCCACTGCGCCCCAGCACGACCTACTACTACCGGTGCGGTCGGTCCGGCGACGAGTTCAGCCATCGGACGCCTCCGTCCACGCTGCCCATCGAGTTCGTCGTCGTCGGCGACCTCGGGCAGACGGGGTGGACGGCGTCGACGCTGTCGCACATCGGCAGCACCGACTACGACATGCTGCTCCTGCCAGGCGACCTGTCGTACGCGGACACGCAGCAGCCGCTGTGGGACTCGTGGGGCCGGCTCGTGCAGCCGCTGGCGAGCGCGCGGCCGTGGATGGTGACGGAGGGCAACCACGAGGCCGAGGCGCTGCCGCTCCCCGTGGCGGAGGAGCTCGTCAAGCCGTTCGTCGCCTACAATGCGCGGTGGCGGATGCCGTACGACCACAGCGGGTCGACGTCCAACCTCTACTACTCGTTCGACGCGGCGGGCGGCGCGGCGCACGTCGTCATGCTGGGCTCGTACGCGGCGTTCGGGGAAGGGTCGGAGCAGCACCGGTGGCTGGAAAGGGACCTGGCGCGCGTCGACCGCCGGCGCACGCCGTGGCTGCTGGTGCTGCTGCACGCGCCGTGGTACAACACGAACCAGGCACTGTGTATGTTCTAGCTAGTTGTTTCTGTTTCTGCTTTAGCCCATTATTACTGAACACATGTCCATTTTTTTTTTGCTGATGAGTGATGATCAGACGAGGATTTACGACAACGAGGCCGACAGCCGGGGCCCGATGTACATCACCATTGGCGACGGAGGCAACAGGGAAGGCCTTGCTCTCAAGTATGCATGTCACTGGCTGGCACCGTATATGCATAGAGTCAATTAGAATCTGATGATGCTGACTCAGTTCATGTGTGTGATTGTCGATGTGGTTCTGAAGGTTCATCGAGGACCACAAGTCGGCGCACCTGTCGGAGTTTCGGGAGGCGAGCTTCGGGCACGGCCGGCTGAGGATCATCGACGAGACGAGCGCCGTGTGGACGTGGCACCGCAACGACGACGCGTTCGCCACCGTCCGCGACGAGGTCTGGCTGGAGAGCTTGGCCGCCGCTGCAAAACCAGGCCTGGCACCTTCGGCACCACCCACCGGTCGTGACATTGATGAGCTCTAGAATGCTACAGGAATACAGGATACGATTGCAGAAACGGGTACGAGGGTGTCCATAGAATTTGTTGGTTATCACTTCCTCATGTCAGGAATATAATTTCACCAAGATTCATTCCAAGTCAAGCCTGTTTATCGTTGACTATATCAATATCTAAATTTTACTGTACATAGATTGACAAGGTAAGGTTAGTATTACTGGATTTATTATTATGGAAAATATTTTTGTAGTATAATGCAATCTTGGCAATTAAGATGATATTCTTATGTGCACGTACGTATATTATATTAGTTAAAGCATCATATTAAAAGTGAAGTCAAAATTTCCAGTCAGGGGGAAGCAGGCATTGGAGTAGTATTTTTTAACATGCACGATTATTTATATCGATTTGTTACTTACAAACATTCCCATAATGGACTTTCAATAAAAGAGGAAAGATATATTTTGGCATATAGTGGCCTTTTTTATCGTTAAATGTCTTTGTCCCTCCGCATAAGGTTAAAGTGGCGCGAGTAATAATCTTGAAGATGCCAAGAGTTTTTAATATCCATGCGGATACAGATAATGCAAATCCGATTGTGTGCAGAGGCGGAGTAGGATATGGAATCGGTAAAAATCCGATGAATATAGATTTTCTGTAAATTTTGAATGAGTTATTCGGTTTTTAAAACAAGGTATTCGATAATTTCTTTCCCTATACTAAAAACAAAAATAACTTATGATAAAGAAAAGTTTGTTAGTTGAGAATTTTTATTTTGTGATGTGGTTGTTTTATTTATTAATTTTTTAATTGAGAACTTGTTGGCTAATAACTTACCATTTGTGTGTGTGCATAACCAGATAAGTGTTAATTGTTTCGGTGTGAGAGCGACAAAATGGACTAGAATGCAAGATTTTTGTGTACTAGTTGTTGTTGCCTTTTTACTAAATTAATTCATGACAAGCATATACATTCTCTACGTATGCACATATTACTCGATTACTTAAATCCGTCTCCTATCTGATTCGGCTCCATCTCCTTACTTATGGGGACAGGGGATCCGATCTTCCGTTAGGTTCAAGATAACTATCGATTTGGTGGAGAGCGACACACCGATCCGGCTTCAGATCACAGAAACCTGAACCCTGCAATCTTAGCACCACGTCTCCTCTGGTTGTCAACCATGTCACAATCCGGTTGACCTCGCCAAGAAGGCTAATCCCTGCTGCGAATCGAACAACACAAGCAAGAACAAGATAAAACGCAACTCAATTGAAGTGACAATTGCAGATGAATGATTAAGCACTCGAAGTTGGGGTCTTGCAAACCGATAGCGGCGATTGTTCAATGACAGATTGATCTAAAGCAAAACCCAAAACCTAACGTAGGCGGCGGCTACTGATTATATAACCTCAGGGGCCTCCAAGGACCTCTATTTGCATCCCTAAGAAGTCCGACATGTTACAAGGCCCAAACGGCCCAAAAGACGGCGACGCCGCGTCCTGACAGATTCTGGACGTCAACTTGTTTTGATGATTTCCGTTGATTCTGAAGGAATTTTGACGTGGGACCACTTTCATTGGTTAACGTATCAAAATAGCTTTCCATCCATATGTGGATCGTAAAAAACGGAGTCCGTTTGTGATCTAGGCGTCCGTTTTACTACAGACTGCTTCTGGAGCTCGAGATGGACTCGAACTTGACTTGGATTGAGCCTCCAACTTGGCTTGGACGCCCTTACTTGCCTCCTAAGGTGGTGGCCAAGGGGGAGGACGCCCAAGGGCTTCCTTTATGTGTTCTCCATCTCCTTGGGGCGTGCTCCAACTTGGGCCAGGGTCCCAAGGGTGAAAAATAAACCCATGATGACGATGTAGCTCCCGACAGAAATAACGACGGCATGTCTTGATGATTTGGTGGCCTTGCCGACATGATATTGAGATGGGACCAGATCTATTTGAAATCTTATCAAACAAGCTTTCCATCAAGTGCTCATTGACCGCAATCGCACTCCGTATGGAGGAGTTATGACCTTCCCAATGAAGCATTGTCGGGCCACCGATGAACTGAAAGTTCAACTTTGATGAACTTGCACTTTGAGACACATTTGTACCTACAAGCAAATAATGACATGTACATGTGGAACTAAGTGAATTGTACCAAAAAATCATTATGCAAATATAGGAATGAGCTCACCTTATAATCAATGGTCATATTCGAAGGTGTCATGTCCTCATCACTTACCATTTTCGACATTCGAAAAAATCTACATTCGCATCTGCATCCGCATCCTCATCCATGTAGTGCTCTATGTTTGGGTTTGGCAAATCTTCCTTTGTGCATAGACTCCTACATCTTCTTAGCATTATCCCTACCTCCATGATCAACAACATATTCACATCAACAACACTAGACCCTAAAAACACACAACATTCCATACTCGTATAAACTCTGGAGGATAGCTGAATGACACATATTAAGCACATAATGTCTTATATCATTGATCAACTAGCATGGGTAGCTTTCTCAAAATCAGATTGCACTTACAAGTTACATATCTCAGATTATGTATCACACACTCTACAAACAACACAATTCAAAAATATGAAGAACATCTCAGGTTTTAGAACAAACATGCATGATCTATCTCCCAATCATCTTCTCTTAATCAAGTACCTAATCAATAATCTATTGTTACTTAATAACTGCAGAAATTATGAACTCTAGGTGGCAATCCAAATCTACCAAAATTTGTGGATGTCAACTACGATCAATCCCTGAATAAGTATCATTTGAACTAAAAATCTACACAGTGGCATCACAGTCATCACTCACCAATTAAGAACATAGTTTCAACAGTCGTAACAAGCTAAAACCAAAGACTAATCACTGAATTTGACATAGTTCTCCGAAAAATCAATCTCACCTCTCCCAATTCTAGGCAGATTTGTAATACAGTACCTTTTCCAGAACTTAAAATATGCTCATTGGACAGCGCTAGACTAGAAGGATCAAACCCTTAGACCTTGTCGAACCTAACTCTTTTCCCATACCCTTTCCGGATAAACCCAATTTGAGTAGCTTTATTGACCAAGAGGACTCATTTTGAAAAAGGACAATTCCAATTTTTAACAACAAAACAAATCCTGGATATACATTTATAACCATAATCTTCTTCCACAACACATTATGATCAAATTGATACATAAAAAAACTGGATGCTAATTTCTCGATGCAAAATATACATAATTCCTAATATATACCAAACCATAAATAAGATAATTACATGTCAGTATACAAATTTACGTGTGTTATTTGGATTAGAAAGGAGAGATGTGCGCCAAGCTTGGCAATGAGTTGCAAAAAAGTGATTCAAATTTGCAAACAAAAAGGAGAAGAGAATGAGAGCTAATCTCCAAGAGTTTCCGAAAACCACTCCGAATACCGATTTTTTGGCAAGATTGAACAGACCCTCTCTCCAACAACTCGTTATTTTAACTCTCAATCTTTCCACCCTTGGGAAAGTTGATCCAATCGCACAGAAAGATACGTGCATGTATCCAATCGGCCAATCTGGAGGTGGAAGGACTCTAGGGATGAATAAGGAGAAAGGATAAGGTTCTCAACGGAAATACACAAGAGAGAAAGAAAGTATAAAAGTGGCTGGAGTAATTTAGAAACAGTCTAGAATTGCTAATATAATTTTTTTTTCATCTTCTAGGAGAGAGATCAGAAATGTTGAAGAAAGCCAACAAATATGCTCCTAATTTTTTAAGGACATGGAAAACTCATCGAGTTTTGGAAATATTGGAGAAGACACTGTTTGGAACACAAGAATTTTCCATGTTCCTATGTTTTCATGTTAAATTGAACCGATTGCGGTAAAATTCTTACACGATTCCCGTTGAATTCATGAATTTAAAGAGACCCTAAATAAAATAGCAAATCGCAAAGCCTAGAATCTCCCCTTGCCATCTTCGGCCTTGTCTCAGTGAAGAGAGGAGTTATGGCCCTCTTTGGCAGTGCCAGGGTTTGGGCTTGTCAAAAAACAATAAGGCCAACAAAAGCTGCATTTTTGTGACTTCAAATTTATCTTTTTCTTGTGCTTGGTTTTGGTTTTAGAAAATTGATTAAACTATTGTAGAAGTCCTAATAAAAACTCTGCCTAAGAGGGCCCAAATGAAAGATTCAGTGGCGATAGAAACAAAAACTTGGCGGTGCTCGTGTTCGGTGCAATCCTCATGGGCAAAAAAGAAATGGCAGGTAAGACCCATAAATACTATATTAGCAAATAAAAAACTAAAAAATTGCAGAAGAGAATCAACTGATTGGAGCAAATCTGACCTAACGTACGTACACAGAATCAGAGTGCTCGAGCAGCAAGTAGTTCGACACCTTTTTCCCTGTTGGAAGGAGAACGAAGAAGGGAACAGAGAGACATACAATGAAGTAGAGAAGAGAGAGAGAGAAGATCGCAAGAATGCCGTCGCCGTCTCCGTCGCCGGTGCGCGTGGTGTCGAGGCACATCGTGAAGCCGCCGCCACGGCAACGCGAGCGCATCCCGCTCACGTTGTGCTTTCGGCCAAGTACATCCAGAAGGGCCTCCTCTTCGCACAGCCACCGGTTCCGACCGCCGAGCTCGTTGACCACCTCGAAGCCACCCTCGCCGACGCGCTTGCCGCCTACTACCCCGTGGCAGGGCGCTTCGTCACGGAGCAGCACCGCGATGATCACGGAGACATCGTCGGCAGCACGGTGTTCATCGACTGCGGTGGCCAGGGCGTCGAGATCCACCACGCCGTCGCCGACGGCGTCGCCGTAGGCGACGTGATACTGTTAGTATTGATCTCCCACCAGTTAGGCCCAACGGCCTAACTGGGCCTTGTCCTCGCGCCCTGATCGGGGGCGCCCAACCCTACATGGTTGGTGGGCCCCCGTCGCACAGCGCTATAAAGGAAGGTGGGGGCCGGGGCTCGCGATACGAGGTTCACCGCGCCGCCAGTCACCCCACCGACATCCTAAACCCTAGACCCGATCGAAAGTAGGGGCGCTGCCAGCGACGGGAAGTGCCACTGACACCGGCAACGCCACCCGACGTTCACATCGCCGCCGAGGACGCCACAGCGCCGACTCACTCTCCACCGACCGTCGCTGCCGGCGCGCAGATGGCATCCAACAACGAAACCCCGGCCGGAGCTTCAACAACTACGGCATTTGACGGTTTGCTACTTATCACCTATCTCTCAATCTCTCTCTGTGAAATCCGATTGATCTATTACTGTGCTAAGAAAACCGATCCGATGAACATACCTAAGAACCCTAAATCTAACAATGGCATCGGAGCCAGGTTTCGACAAGAAATCAAACCAATACGATGCGGATCGGGAAAGAAAACAGAAAAACCGAACTAAGACCTAACCCTAGAAAGAATCCCATCACCAATCGGTTCAATCCGAGAAGAAAGAAAAGGAACCCTACCATCTAGATCTCGAATCACACAAAGGTAAACACGGATCGGGGAAATCGGGTTCAACCGAACCCTAACCCTAGATCCCCTTTTCGGGTGAACGAGTGAGAAGAAAAGAAAGAAGAAAGAAATCAAATCCGAAAGGGGAAAGGGGAAAAGAACAAAAGGCGGCACACTGAAACCCTAACCCTAATCCCATTCGGATGAACAAGCCAAAAGAAACACAGTAAAAAACCCCATTCCCAAACCCTAACCCTAATTCCCGTGCGTCGGAATGGGGAAGAAAGCGACGGGGAAGAACGAGAAAAGAAAGAACACGCCGTTCGTCGGGGATAAACCTCCACCGGCGCGGAAGAAGAAGAAGAAGCGCACCGGCTCTTCCGCCGGCGCCGAAGAAGAAGCCGAGCCGGGGCGCGAACTCGCCGGGCTCGGCCAAGGTAGCGCCGCGGCCAGGCCGCTCGACGGCGGCGTGCTCACCCGTTGGGGAGCACGCGCGCCGGCGAGGGGGCCGGCGACGGCGCAAAGGATCGCCCGCTCTGCTTTCCTCGCTCGCGGCTGCTCGGTAGCGGCTGTCCTCGCTGCTGCGACTGAGAAAGGAGAGAGAGAGAGCAAGAGCCGAAATGGCTAGGGTTCCAGGGCGCCGGCCGCGGCCTGGGTTTTGATCCTCGCGAAACGGCCGCTCGTCCGTCGGATCAGATCGAACGCCCGAGATGCGCTGGGCCAAGTCGAGGCCCAAAGGGGCACGAGCGGCCATGGCGTGGTTTGCCGCCCAGAGCCGAGTTGCGGCTGCTGGTGCGGCTCGGCGAAGCCAGCGGATCTTTGGGCCGAGCAGTTCGGCAAGCGTTTGGGCATATTTGTTGGGCTGAAAATGAAAAGAAGAACAAGAAAATTTTCCTTATTATTTTCCAGAAACAATTTTAAATGCATATTTTGATGAATTTGAATGATTTTGACATAATTTTCTGTGCAAATTTTATCCAACGATATTTTGCTCAGAAAACAGTGAATTTTAGTGTTTCTGGAAAATAATAATATGAAAACATTATTAATGTTTCCGCTGTGCATGATAATTATTGTTCTCTTTGATTAAATTTGAACCAACGGGATAATTTAATTTTAAGAGAAATGAATTTCTGATAATTTTAATGCGATTATGATATTGTTATTTTCTGACCAACGTTGTTAATAACAATATTATAATTTTGATCCATAAGAAATTGTGCATTAATTTTACTTCTGCCCAACGGTGATGTAAAATGTTTGCATGGATGAATAATAAGTTTTAATTTGACCAACGTTGAGTTAAAGCATGGAATTTTATGTATAAATGTTTCTTACTTACTTTGGTGTGATTTCAGGAGGCAAATGCATTGTGAATATTGCCAACATCCCGACACTCAACGGAACCAATCACCGTGTGTGGCGGGAGAAGTATGAATTGGAACTTGCGTTGGGAGAGGTCGATTTTTGCCATCACCTCACCGTGTCCCTCTTGAGCAGAGGACCCGGTGAGAGGTGACAATGAAATCGACGCTGATTTTTGCTGCTCGAAAGCGTGATCATCTTTGAAATAAGAATGAAATATGACCTTGAACATAGGCAATGGACTCTCTCCAACCGCAAGTGCCTGTTGGTAGCCAAAGCCACCATAGAAGAACAGATAAGGGGCTCAATCCCTGAATGTGCTACTGCCAAAGAATATCTTGAGAAAATCAAGAGTCAGTTTACTGGGTCTACCAAGGCCACAGCAAGTTCACTGATTAAGAAGCTTGTGAATGAGAAATTCACTGGTGGTAGCATAAGAGAGCACATTTTGAAGATGAACACTACGGCATCCAAGCTAAAAGAAATGAATTTGAAGGAGGAGGATTTCCTGATTCATTTGATTTTTGCTTCTTTGCCAAAAGAATATGACACCTTCATTGTGAACTATAATATGCAGCCTGAAAGATGGGGCATAGAAAGACTCATCTCAATGTGTGCTCAAGAAGAGGAGAGGATAAAGTCCTCACAAGGTGAATATGCTCATTTTGTGAAGGACAACAAAAGAAAGAACTTTAATGGCAAGAATTCTAAACCACAAGGGAAACCTAAGTGGGATAAGACCTCTTCCTCCAGTTCACAGGGAAAGAAACCCCAGGATTCTGAGAATCAGCAGTATGGTGGAGCAGAAAAAGATCAGTGCAAGCACTGCTTCAAGAAGGGACACTACAAGAGGGATTGTCCAGACTTCCTGAAATCTCTGCTAAAGAAAGGTGATGAATTTATTACATTTGTAGATGAATCTCTGTATTTATGTTATGATAAATCCACTTGGTGGGTTGATTCAGGAGCAACTACTCATGTTGCAAATTCTTTACAGGGGTTAAGTGGGACGAGAACCTTGCAAAGAGGAGAAAGAACGATTAAAGTTGCAAATGGACTGCAAGCCAATGTTGAAGCCATTGGAGATTTTTCTTTAGAATTGAATAATGGTTTTGTACTTAGACTTAAAGAAGTACTTTATGTTCCCTCTTTGCGTAGAAATTTGATAAGTGTTTCGAAACTTGATGATGATGGAATTGATTGCCATTTTGGTGATGGCAAGTGTAAGATACTAGTTAATAATAAATGTGTTGGTCTTGCCTTCCGACAAGACAAGCTTTATTTATTATCTCTTGCTGAGAATGCGAACAATGTATGTGATGAGAATGTGAATGATTCCCCATCTGCGGATGTAACTAAGAAGCGAAAGAGAATTGATACTGTCTCTTCGAAATTATGGCATTGTCGCTTGGGCCATATTTCGAGGGGGAGAATGGAACGATTGGTTAAGGAATCAATTCTCCCGCACTTAGAATTTTCAGATTTAGAGCAATGTATTGATTGCATCAAAGGAAAGTATGTCAAGAAAATTAAGAAAGATGCCAAACGAAGCACGGGTATTTTAGAAATAATCCACACAGATATATGTGGTCCTTTTCCTGTGAAAAGTGTGGATGGTTATGACTCGTTTATAACATTCACAGACGACTACTCTCGTTATGGCAATATTTATCCAATTAAAGAAAGATCGGAAGCATTGGATAAATTCAAAATATTTAAAGCTGAAGTTGAAAATCAGCACAATAAGAAAATCAAGATAGTACGATCAGACCGAGGTGGAGAGTACTATGGGCGACATACCCCATATGGCCAAATTCCAGGACCATTCGCAAGGTTCCTACAGGAAAATGGCATAGTTGCTCAGTACTCCACACCAGGGGAGCCTCAGCAGAATGGAGTGGCTGAAAGACGTAACCGTACCTTAATGGATATGGTAAGAAGCATGATGAGTTACTCCACATTACCGATTAGTTTATGGATGGAGGCACTGAAAACCGCCATTCACATACTTAATCGAGTACCAAGTAAATCGGTGCCTAAAACACCGTATGAATTATGGACAGGAAGAGAACCCTCACTCAACCATTTGCGTGTGTGGGGCTGTCCAGCTGAGGCAAAAGTGTTTAACCCAAACATAGGAAAGTTAGACTCTAAGACAGTCAGCTGCCATTTTATTGGCTATCCAGAAAGATCGAAAGGATATCGCTTCTATTGTCCTGACAGACATACGAAGATTGTAGAAACAAGACACGCTGTGTTCTTGGAGGATAACATGATCAGGGGGAGCATGGTAGCACGAGAAATCAGCCCTCTGAGGGAGAAGCGGGTACATGTACCCACTCCGATGGTTGAAGAACCATTCTTCACGCTACTGCTGGCATTGTTGCCGACAAAGCAAGAGAGACAACATGAGTGCCAACACTTGTTGCAAGTTCTCCCGTGGCGACAATGAATGAACATGAGGAACCTGTCCTTGAGGAACCTATACTTGAGGAACCTATAGAACCAAATGATGCACATGAGGAAGAACAACAACGACCAAATGTGGAACAAGTGCGGAGGCACCTAGAAGGTCTCAAAGAATAAGAAGATCGGCTATTATCGATGACTATGAAGTTTATGAAACAGAAGAATGTCGGATGGGGATGATCCCACCTCATTTGAAGAAGCCATGAGAAGCGACCACTCATCAAAGTGGCTTAAGGCCATGGAAGATGAATTGAAATCAATGAGTACCAATAAAGTTTGGGACTTAGAAAATATTCCTAAAGGAGCCAAAGCAAGAGAGGTCTGTAAATGGGTCTACAAAACGAAATATGACTCCCAAGGAATATAGAAAGATTTAAAGCGCGACTTGTGGCGTAAAGGCTTCACGCAAAAAGAGAAGGATTGATTACAATGAGACGCGTTTTCTCCGGTCTCATGTAAAGATTCCTTCAGAATTATAATGGCACTTGTAGCCCACTATGATTTGGAGTTGCATCAAATGGATGTAAAGACGGCTTTCCTAAATGGGGTTTTGGAAGAAAATGTTTATATGGCACAACCGAAAGGTTTTGTCGTAAAAGGAAAGGAAAATATGGGATGCCTTTGAAGAAATCAATCTACGGATTGAAGCAAGCTTCAAGACAAGTGGTATTTGAAGTTTGATAGAAGCGATAAAAGGTTTTGGGTTTGAAGAAAATGTTGAGGACACTTGCGTTTATGCAAAGTTCAAGAATGGAAAGTACATATTCCTAATTTTATATGTGGATGATATCTTGCTTGCTAGTAGTGATATCAATCTACTAATGGAAACGAAGAAATTCTTGTCCTCAAACTTTGATATGAAAGATCTTGGTGAGGCCTCGTTCGTTTTGGGAATAGAGATTCACCGAGACAGAGAGAAAAAGGGTTCTAGGATTATCGCAAAAGGCATACATAGAAAAGGTCCTGAAGAAATTTAGTATGCATGCGTGCGGTCCTTCACTGCTCCTATAGTCAAGGGCGATAGATTTGGGGAACATCAATGTCCCAAGAACCAATATGAAATTGACCGAATGAAAGCGGTACCGTATGCTTCAATTGTTGGAAGTTTACAATATGCTCAAGTGTGTACGCATACGACTTAGCTTTTGTTACCGGGTTACTTGGCGGATATCAAAAGAATCCAGAATTGAACATTGGAAATTAGTGAAGAAAGTCCTGCGTTATTTATGAAGTACGAAAGGCCTCATGCTTACGTATAGAAGATCCGATTCCCTGCGAGATAGAGGGGTATTCAGATTCGATTATGCTGGAGAAGAAAGAAAATCCACGTCGGGATATATATTTACTCTCGCGAGGAGGGGCTATATCGTGGAAAAGCTCCAAACAAACCGAATCGCATCCTCGACAATGTATGCCGAGAGTTTGTAGCATGCTATGAGGCAACGGGCAGGTGAACTGGTGAAGAAATTCATACCCGGATTGAAAGTGATTGATGATATAAATGAACCCTCTGCGATTGTATTGTGATAACAATCCCGGTGATGACAAAGACGCTCACAACAATAGGTCAAGTGGTGCTGCCAAACACATTGACATAAAGTACTATGTTGTGAAAGATAAAGTTCGGGATCATATAATAAATCTTGAGCACATAAGCACGGAGAAAATGCTCGGATCCGCTCACAAAGGGCTTACCACCCAAGCGTGTTCGAGAGAACACGTAGCGGCATGGGTTTAAGGGAAAGCCTATGATTCCCGAACATCTGAAGGGCCCAAAGAAAGTTTACATTTCAAAACGGAGAATTGTATTGTGGCTGTTAGTCTAACGGCACTAATTGCTGTGACGATGGGACAGTTCTATGCACTAATCTGTGATGAAATAGGATGGAAGCAAGAAAATATGAATTGAAAGTTTTGAGTATGAAATTAAAGAACGAAGAATAGATGAGAGATCAAGGGGGAGAATGTTAGTATTGATCTCCCACCAGTTAGGCCCAACGGCCTAACTGGGCCTTATCTCAGCATACGATCGGGGCGCCCAACCCTACATGGTTGGTGGGCCCCCGTCGCACAGCGCTATAAAGGAAGGTGGGGGCCGGGGCTCGCGATACGAGGTTCACCGCGCCGCCAGTCACCCCACCGACATCCTAAACCCTAGACCCGATCGAAAGTAGGGGCGCTGCCAGCGACGGGAAGTGCCACTGACACCGGCAACGCCACCCGACGTTCACATCGCCGCCGAGGACGCCACAGCGCCGACTCACTCTCCACCGACCGCCGCCGCTTGGCAAGCGCAGATGGCATCCAACAACGAAACCCGGCCGGAGCTTCAACAACTACGGCATTTGACGGTTTGCTACTTATCACCTATCTCTCAATCTCTCTCTGTGAAATCCGATTGATCTATTACTGTGCTAAGAAAACCGATCCGATGAACATACCTAAGAACCCTAAATCTAACAGATACATCCCGCTCGTCGTGCAGTCTCTGTTCCCGCTCAACGGCGCCATCAACTATGACGGCCACGAGCTTCCGCTCTTCGTAGTGCAGGTCACCGAGCTCGTCGACGGCGCCTTCCTCGGTTTCACGTGCAATCACTCGCTCTGCGGCGCGACTTGCTCGGAACTTCCTCAACGCGTGGCATGAGGAGGTCGCGCGCCAGCTCTCGCCGCATGAGGCCCCACCAGCGGAGCCGGAGCTTCGCCCGCCGCCCTTGTTCGAACGCTGGTCGCCTGACGCGGTAGTCTTGGCGTCGCCGACCGTGCTTTCGCGTCGCCGACGACTGTCGGCGCTCGGCAAGAGGCCGACGCCGACGCCGACGCGCGAGCGGATGCTGCACTTCCCGGAGGAGTCCCTGGCGGTGCTCAAGGAGCAAGTGAGGCAGGAGCTCCTAGCTGCCGGGGACCCGGCCGGCGCGGCTGCCTTGACCAGATTCCAGGCGTTGACCTCCCTTGTATGGCGCTCCATCAGCAGCGCCCGCCGCCTGGAGCCGGACCAGCAGACGGTGTGCTTCGTGGCCGCCGACAACCGTGGGCGTCTCCGGCCTCCTCTTCCGGCGGAGTACTTCGGTAATTGCATCAAACTCGTCTTAACCGGTGCGGTGCGCGCGTCCGAGCTTCATTTCAATTTAGAAGGTAAAAAGTGAAAAATCTGACATGTAAATCATTTTTCCCTTCAGATCTTTACTTTGTCGGATCAGATTTGCCTTGTTTTGCTTGGAGACACTTGTGAGCATTTGGGTTCTTCAGGTCTGTAGCCTATCCATTTTTCTTGTTTGCGATTCTATTCTATTCCTTCCCTCCTTATGTGTTTTCCTTTTATTTCTGAATTTTCATGGTATTAGGAAAATTCTCTATGCTATCTCTTGGTACCTGTTACACATAGGGTACATGGGCATATGTACTGGTGACCATTTACAATGATTTGTATGTGTTATTTTTCATAAATAGTAAGGAACAAGAGAATGCAGGGGGGAGTTTACACTACTGCTAGCTATGTAGCATGCAGCCCCTTGATGTGCATGACAACAAATTCAACTCTTTGCTTAGATAATGGAGGACTAAACAAAAACTTTTCCATTCTATCTTCTGATGGTTCCGTTACCTACAAAACCTTACAGAGAACTTCAAGAAGTAGACATGTATGCAGTTTCAAAAACGGATGATGACAATTTTTAGCCAAAAACTGATGTGTATATTGTATGCCGTATCTTGTCTCCTTTAAAAAAATTTGTGGTTTGTAAATTCTGATTTAAGTAAGCTCTTTTTTTTAGCAAAACAGTTTGAAGTAAGTTCGCTGTATATGTTCAGTTTGATGGCCATATAGGAAGAAACTAATCTTAGGCTGTATTTATCAAACAAACACTACAACACTAGGACTGTTGTCTCCATTTCTTGATAATTTATATCTGATGCATACTACCTTCACAGGAGCAGAATCTGTAGCTGCAAGCAGTTTGAACTTTTCTGTAGAACTACAATATTCATAGTTGCTGGGTGTCGGAGCTTTGCGCAATGGTATGATTCTATTTCTCAAGTTCCAATCACTTGATGTCACATTGCTTTTTTTTAAAGCTTGTGTTGTGTGGTTGTATTCTCTCTGAAAAGATATAATCTGAGCACGGTCTGACTGTTATGACCGGCGTCCAGTATCAAAGGCGCCGGCCCATTAGTGGCTAATGCCTCCATCGGCCAGGAGGATTAGGCGCAGGGGCGAGGGGAAGGAGAAGAACAGGGGCGGCGGCTAGGGCAACTCCCGGCTCCCAGGGGAAGCCGAGTAATTAGATTACTCTTGCTTAATTCTGTTCACGGGAATTACAACTCCTATATATGGCTAATTGCTCTCTAATTATGGAAATAAACAACTAAGGATAAATATGGGTTTTTAGCCCCTAGCCCCTGCGCCTAATCCTCCTGGCCGATGGAGGCCTTAGCCACTAATGTGCCGGCGCCTTTGATACTGGACGCCGGTCATAACACTGACCTTCCTGTAAAGGCATATGGATAAAACATGGATCAATAATGAGCCTACATACAACACAACTACTTTACAAATGTTAAAAGTGTTTTGTAGTGAACATGAAAATTTACGTAATACATTCCATGTAGGCACACAAAGAAATATTTACAAGGGGTGAACGGTTTCCTGGCTTTTGCATTTAGAAATTCAGCAGTAGGGACAAGATATTATGTCCTTGCAGAATTATAAACCGAGAGTATATAATACTTTTTTAAAAACAAAGTAGAACAAATACAATAGAAATTTATATAGCTATATATCATTTCAGTTCTGAATTAATGACATCCATATTTCATATACCTTAATTATTTAAAAAAAAATTAATATGTACATCTTTTAGGTCTCGATGGATAGTTCAGATGCAAAAGTTTGGAAGGAAAATGGAGGCCCCTTAGAAGATATTGTACAAACAGAAAATTCCAGTGAGCCTATGGATGATTCTAGATGGTTGCAAGAAAGCATGAGTACAGAAGTTACCCACGAAGCTCTACCAGTTGACCAGAGCTTTAGCACAGCCCATGATGAAAAGGCTCTATCAACTTCTGGGGTAGATCTGATGGGACAAAAAGGACTTTCGAAAATCATAATCGTACAAAATAAACCCAAAAAATCTATGTCTTCACCGGTTGCCCTAGAAGGTATTGATATTTTCTCTTTGATGGATTAACCTAGAAAAGCTGCTAACTATTATTGTATACTTTAATTTAATCATCTTTTTCAGATTATGTTTGTACCGACACTGATAGAGCCATAATTGAATCTATCAAAAATATTCCATCTTCACCTGGGAATGAGGAGCTTGTGCTCATAGATGATGTTCTGGTGTCGAGAAACCACATGGAATGTCTTTTTCAGCCATATGAATACTTGTCTGACGAGGTAACAGATGCAAGTCATAATACTCAATCAAACATTGCCAACTTCAATGCTCTTTCTCTCTAATGGCGAGATGTATTCATGTCATAGATGCTTATATTAATCTGCTGAAGACCTAGGAGGGTTTGAAAAAGAGGCCATGAGGTATAGTCTATCTTGAAACTGCATGCTTAGTTACAATCATGAAGCGGGATGGAGAAAAGGATGAGACCATTGAAGCCAATTATCCTAACCGTGTCACTTCACAGCGTCCTGGTTTAGTTCAAAGGGTGCTAGCTTACTTGAAGCATGACATGGTAGCAATTTTTTAAACGATCTATTGGTCTTTCATTATCAATTTTTTATGCCTGGCCAAATGTTTATTGTTTGATTTGATAGGTGTTCCTTCCAATAAATGTTACAAATACACATTGGTACCTTGCTGTTATAAACACCGACAAACGTGAGGTTCAGATGCTAGACTCTTTGGGCGAGATGTTCGGACGTGTTGACATCAATAAATTTGTGGGTATTTCCTAACATGGCTATTTGTACACATTTTATATTTTAGAAATGCTGATTGATTTGTTCTTCTATGAACAAATAGCGAGGTGGATTATGGAAATAGATAGATTTCATATTGGAGGAGACAGGCCCAAAAGAGCACAAATGGCTAGATGCTGAGGTTGATACCTGGCCAGTTTGGGAGATTTTCCGTGGCAAATTATTACAAACAGGTACGTCAGAAATAATGGCATGTCATATAAGTTGAATTTTATGTGTCTTTGCCGTTTTGATCTAATGTGAGCCTGAACCTCTATTAATGTTGTATATAGTTTTTCATGCGGTTTATTCTTAATAAACTTTATAGAGTATTGGACTGGGAACGATTTGTCAGACGAGTTCAATTAGATAAACTATGCGTCTTACCACAAGTTATGTGTGTGCACTAGCTGTGGGTTTTTAATTAATAATTAATTAGGTTCATACTATCGTGCAGGATGATATGAAAGAATTTAGATTGAAGCTTGCAACGATCTTGCTATCGTCAGAGTTAAACAAACGAAAGGGTGCTCGATATCTTGATAGGGATGAAAATATTGGAAGCCCAAGCGACTGTTCCATAATAGAGAATCCAAAGATGGCTGATCAAGTGTCCACAAAAAAGAGAACATTATGAGGAGGTCGAATGCTTAGTGGTTCAAATTGACACCCCTCAACACATACAAACTTAGAATAAATCCCCATAAGTCCATGCCAACCAAGACCCTGATGAGTTTTGGGCATTTGAGGCCATGAAAGACATGCCAATGAACAAGGAAGAGATGACTGAGTTACTGTGTGACTACGTCATGGCAATTCAGGATGAAGCGACGTTGAAGTAAGCTACATGCTTATCTTAATTACTTTATTACTAATAATAGTGTGCTATCTTATATGTCGAAAACCATCATCTATGTCTAATGCTTTGTGGGAAGCCTTGGGTTAAAGGTTTTCATCCCTCCATGATTGCCAACAATCGAGACATCTCTGAGAACTATTTCAACTTAGGTGTCTGTTTTCAAGCAGGTCGAGAGTACAATACAATGAAAAAATACGAAGCATCACATGGACCTGAGATTCTGTGTAAGCACATTTTTAAAATTCTTATCGTGCTATATTATATTATATTATATTATATTATATTATATTATATTATATTATATTATATTATATTATATTATATTATTTGTTGTTCTCCAAATTTTATAAAGTAGGCCAAGTTATACGAATCCTGACTCTCGATATCCTTCTCTTCCAGAAAAATGTGTGCTTTAACAAAGATGCTAGAATACCGTAAAAAATACACTAGGAAAGAAATGGCTGCTGTGATTGGTGTATGTGAGGATATGGAATATAGCTTAGCACAATGCAGATATGTAAGTCGCTTGCTCCTGCTTTTATTACTTGTTTCCTATATACTATTCTAAACACTACCATGTTTGCAGTTTCTTTTGCCATAGCTGCACGTTCGAAAGTATATGCTTTATATTTTCGATCAGAAGGAGAAGATGCTTATCATGATTGATTCTAGACCTATTGAAGACTGGTGTAAAGACACACCAGCGCTGATGTATGCTAGGTACACTCTTGGATTTACATTGCTGTACATGGACGCAGTGAACGTACATATTCCTGGATGGAATGAGGATGTCTTCAAATGGAAATTCAGACAGAAAGGAAACATTGCAGAGGACATAGATGGGTAACTAACGCAGAGTCACTATGGCTTGTAATAATAATACCTACGATTTAACTATTTCTATATATCGTTGATCGTGAATCTTGCCACAGACACTTAAGTGGATATCTTATTCTACAGTATATGTCTACGTGGAATAGACCAAAAGCCACACATATTTATACGCTAAGTATAACACTTTGTTTTAAGTTTTTATGGAAGATTTTTCAAGAGACGCAGTATTACCCATACGACAGGCACTAATATTGACATATATACTCGAATATGTGTAAAGGATGGTATGGAGATACGGCGGAACTTATTTATGGATTTATTAGCGCACGAAAGAAATGGATATCAGAGATTTCTTCCTGCCAATATAAAATATTATCTTAGGGAAATGTCTATAAATTAGAGTTTGTAAGTTTGTGATGCCGCGCTCTCCGTGACTGTTAATTTCACAAACTTTGCTTTTTGGATTAACTGTAACTTTAACATTGATATTTAATTTTTACAGTATTGTTATCTTATCGTACGATCCGTGTGTTTTTAGTACAAAATGTTAGCTATCCCATAGCAACGCACGGGCACGCTATCTAGTACAAATATGAAAAACAACATAAAGTAAACTCTAAATCCACGTCTAAGTTATAAACCTATGCCATTATGAAACATAATAAATTAATGCTCTAAATTTTACATAAAAATCACCCACCAATGCCATTGCAATAGATTCCTTAAGTAACCTATGAGGTCAATCCTAGCCTCTCGCCCTTGCTGAAGGACACGGGGGGAGAGACTGAGGGTTTCCCACAGGTGAATGACTAGATTGACGCGAAGGGATGAGCGAGGGTACAGGAAACCGAAGAGATAGAAAATTGCAGATTAAATGCCCATTAATTTGTCTGGAAAAGTTTAACCTGTTTCTTACACGAGCGCTCCGGTCATTTATAGGCCATACCCGGAGGCGCGGTGGAATTACATTAGGGTTAGACCCTAGCCGGTAAACGGTATACAAGAGTGTGGGGGTACAACCCCAGATACCCATGGCAGACCACATGGGCTGCGTCCCAGGGGCGGCCCAACCCACAAGACAAAGCCTTACGGGGCACGGTGCTGCTCGGCGTCTCCCGTAAGACATCGGGAAGATATCCTGAAGATACTACGAGATCTGTTAGGATACGTATGATCCCAAGATTCCTGTAATCTGTTATTACTTTCCGGTTATCTCAGATCTAACCAACTTGTAACTCTGCCCCTCGGACTATATAAGGCGGGCAGGGACCCCTCCAAACTCACGCAATATCATACGATAGCCAATACAATCCAACAGACCACAGGAGTAGGGTATTATGTCATACTGACGGCCTGAACCTGTCTAACTCGCGTGTCTCTATTGCCTTCTTGTTCTTGATTACACGCCTCTCTGTCGATCAATCTACTTTCGTGGGATACCCCTTGGAGGACTGCCGATGATATTCTATCGACTGTTGGCGCGCCAGGTAGGGGTGTGTGTGCTGTTTCCTTGTTGAACAAGATGGCTTTTTCCGCAGGCTCTTCGTCCCTCCCGCAGCCCGGCCAGTTCTTTATGGTTGGATCGATCTCGTGGATCATCAACGCTGATGGAGTCGGAGAGCTCATCGAGCCGGTGCAGATCAATGCGCGCCAATCACCCCAACACCTGTGACTGCAGATCCGATCTTGAAACCACCTCCAAGGTCGCCTTCATCGACAACTCGCACCCGCTTTCTCGCTACCAGAGGAGGCAGATCAACAACGACGGCCTGATCGCATCCATCGATCAGGTTGGTCTGAAGCTCGCCGATTGCCTCTCCATCGCCGAGTTGGCTCTGGACACTCTGGTTCAACACCAACCACCCTCTGATCTAGATCTATCGAAGGTTGCTCGGCAAACTCCAGGGGTTATGGCCCTACCCTTTGGGTTCACCAACGCTGCCGCCGCTTACCAAGATGCCCTAAGGGGCAAATTCGTCGACTAGGTTGGAGGTGTCCATCCTCTCACAGACCAGATCACCGACCAGTCTCCACCGGCCGTCAACATGCTACATGTCGGCCAACGCCCCAGAGCATCCCTCTAAACCATCCTAGAGGAGAATCCGGACTCCGAGTACTAGGGCTCTACGGAGACCATCGCCGAAACCACCACCGAACTACTACTTCTCCCTCCATTCCGTGGTGATGCAATCTTCAACGTCGGCGTCAATAGCCCCCCTTGGAACGGCGAAACAGAGGAGGAACGCGCTGCTCGCGAGAACCAGAACATCAACCGTGCACAGCGCCGAGCAAACGAGGTTGCCCTTGCGATGGCCGAGGCTCAGCTTGACAAGCAAGGAAGGCCACTCCAACGCAATCTCGATGATGAGATTGTCCATGTTGATGGCCATGACGTCTACAAGACCCCAAGTGCCAACCTGGCCGTGGCCGCCAATGAGCTTGCTCGACTCCCGCAGACACCAGAGGTCTCCAAGGTCGCCGCCATGCTTAAAGTGGCGCACTGTCAGGTCAACAAGATCTGCTAGGATCAAAGATCTTCATACTCCACAACCTCGATTCATCGATCAGCCACGCCGAGATCCAATCACCGCCCAAGTCGCTTCACCGACCAGCACCGCGATGACAGGCAACCCCTCCAGGGCGGAGCTAGGGGCAACCGCATTGAACATCACCGCCAACACAACCAGGAGGTCGACCAGGACGTTCGAGTGTACCTCAACAATCTCCAAGATGCACGACGACATATCGACGTATGCCGCTTCGGTCACCATGAAGAAGAAGTACTCCACCGCTAGGAGTACGAGCAAGAGTACGGTAACCCAGACTCAGCTCTCGAGCCACTCAATGCCGACAACGCTGCAGACGATGGCGCCGACAACCCCTAAGGGCCCTAGCATTCACGAGGGTGTTCCGAACACTTCAGTGGCCCCGTGGTTTTAAAATCATGGGGGTCGAGCCCTACGAGGGAAGGATGAACCCAACACAGTGGGTATAGGCTTACGCCATTGCTGTCCAGGCCACCAGAGGAGACACTAGTGTCATGGCGAATTATCTTCCTGTCATGCTCACGCCAACCGCCATGAACTGGTTCACAAGCCTTGCCCCGGACTCCATCGGATCCTGGGAAGAGCTGAAAAAAGTCTTCACCGACAATTATATGGCTATGTGTACTCGGCCAGGCACCAAGCATGATCTCAACCGCATCTACCAGAAGCCGTCCGAGCTCCTCCGTAGCTACATCAGACGCTTTTCTGAGATGAGGAATTCTATTCCCAACATCACGAAAGCTGAGATCGTCACCGCCTTCATCCGAGGGCTTCATCACCATGAGCTTCGCTCCAAGTTCAACCGCAAGCTGCCCATAGGGATTGGCGAGATGATCACAACCACCAACTAGTACGCCGACGTCGAGGAAGCCGAGGTGCACTTCAACGAGGATGCGGACACTCATCGCCCAACACACCGCTATGACGACCGACACCACAATGACCGCCGCTATGATGACCGTAGTTACCATTGTGACAGTGGTCGTGATCGGCCAGAAGGACCCAAGTCTTGTCAAAATCGCCGCCGCCGGCCAGACCACATCGTCGCCGCCGTTAATGAACCTCGCATCAAACACAACTATGATGAGCAGTACAAGAAGATCCTCGATGGCACGTGCCCTCTCCACAAGAACGCCAAGCATAAGATGAAGGACTGCCTCAGCTTGGCTAAGGAGTTCTAGGACAAAAAGCCAGACGACGACACCAATGACGGAGCCGGAGGCCGCCGACCACCTAGGGGCAATAACAATGCCTTCCAGGATCATGACAAGGTGGTCACCACCATCTTCGGGGGCCTCGCCTCCACCAAGAGTAGAAGAGAACGGAAGCTCGCCGCCTGGCACATGCTCACCATCACTACGGAAGACGCCGCCGCCAACCCCAGCTATCGCCCATGGTTTGAGGTCCCCATCACCTTTAGTAGGGCCGACCAATGGGCGGACATCCCTTACACATGGCGTTTCCCCCTCATCCTTGATGCAACCGTCTAGAAAGTGCTTGACGGAGGGAGCGCTCTGAATCTCCTCTTCGCCGGAGCCCTAAAGGAGTTGGGCATCGGGATAACATATCTCACACCCTTAGACTCCTCCTTCTGGGGTGTGGTACATGGCAGGGCATCCAAACTACTTGGAGAGATCACCCTACCAGTATAGTTCAGCACGGCAAGCAACTACTACGTCGAGCATATCAACTTCTACGTTGCCAACTTCAACACCGCCTATCATGCCATACTTGGTGGGCCAGCTCTGGCCAAGTTCATGGTTGTACCACACTATGCTTACTTGGTGCTGAAGATGCCTTCGCCTACAAGAGACCTAGCCTTGCAGGCCAACCTCTCCATCGCCTATGCCTGCAAGATAGAGAGTCTCACCCTCGCTGAAGCCACCGACCTCTCCATCTAGATGGCCAGTGTGGTCACCGATGCCAAGACGGTGCCCGCTGATGACCTAGAGATCCCATCGCTGGAGCCTCCTCGTGGCTCCACCAAGTCTAAGGAAACCAAGGAGGTCAACCTCGGCCTCGACGGCCCCTCCAAGACCGTGAAGATTGGGGCTCACCTCGACCCCAAATAGGAAAGCGCGCTCGTCTCCTTCCTATGTGCCAACGCCAACGAGTTTGCTTGGAAATCTGCAGACATACCGAGGGTACCACGAGAGAAGATCGAGCACTCCTTGAATGTCTCACCGACCACAAAACCAATCAAGAAGAAACTCTGCCGATTCACGCCAGACAAGGAGGCTATTAGGGTAGAAATAAAATGGCTCCTAGCTGCCGGATTTATAAAAGAAGTGTATCATCCTGAGTGGTTATCAAACCCTGTTCTTGTTCAAAAAAAGAATAAAGAATGGAGAATGTGTGTTGATTACACTGATCTTGACAAACACTGCCCTAAAGACCCCTTCGGTCTGCCTCGGATAGATGAGGTTGTAGACTCCATCGCCGGCTGTGAACTGCTCTCCTTCCTCGACTGTTACTCTGGCTATCACTAGATCTCCCTCAAGGAAGAAGATCAGATCAAGACGTCATTCATTACGCCCTTCGGTGTGTACTGCTACACCACCATGTCCTTCAGACTCAAGAACGCCGAGGCGACCTATCAAAGGGCCATCCAGATGTGCCTCGATCAACAGATCGACCACAACGTCGAAGCTTACATCGATGATGTGGTCATCAAGTCTAGGATCACCGACAATCTTATCACTGACCTCAAAGAAATGTTCGCCAACCTGAAAAGGTATCGATGGAAGCTGAACCCTTCAAAGTGCATCTTTGGAGTTCCATCCTGCTGGGCTACATCATCAGCGCCCGTGGCATCGAGCCCAACCCCGACAAGGTCTCCACCATCACCAATATGAAATGGCCAACATGCGTCAAGGATATACAGAAGCTTACAGGTTGCATGGCTGCTCTCAGCCGCTTTATATCGCGCCTCGGCAAAAAGGTACTACCGTTCTTCAAACTCCTCAAGGCCTCGAGCGTTTTTCCTGGTCGGAGGAGGCAGACACAGCTTTTGAGCAGCTCAAGTTGTTCTTAACAAAGCCTCCGATCATGACGGCGCCATGGCCAGACGAAACTCTCATGATCTACATCGCCGCCACTTCTCGCGTCGTTAGCACATCTATCGTCATCAAACGCGAGGAGGCCGAGCACACCTATAAGGTGCAATGTCTGGTCTACTTCATCAGCGAGGTCCTTAATGAGCCCAAGACTCGTTATCCTCAAGTTCAGAAGCTGTTATACGCTATCCTGATTATGTCGCGCAAGCTCCGCCACTACTTCGAGTATTACAAGATCGCCGTGGTCACTGAGTTCCCTCTGGAGGACATTCTCTACAACAAAGAGGCCAATGGCCGCATCATCAAGTGGGCTGTTGTGCTCGACACTTACTCCATCGAATTCAGAAGCAGGCCTACCATCAAGTCTCAGGCGCTCGCTGATTTCGTCGCTGAGTGGACGGAGATCCAAGAACCCATCGCCACCACTTGCCCCGAGCACTGGGTGATATACTTCGACGGTGCTCTCAACATCAATGGTGCTGGTGCGGGCATTCTGTTCATCACGCCGACCAAGGATAAACTTCGATACGTTCTCCGGATACATTTTCTAGCCTCCAACAACGCCGCCGAATATGAAGCGTGTCTCCATGGACTCTGTATAGCCGTTGAGCTCGGCGTTAAACGCATCATGGTATATGGGGACTCCACGCTAGTCATCAACCAGCTCAACAAAGACTGGTACTGCTCCAGTGAGAAGATGGATTCATACTGCACCAAAATCAAGAAGCTTGAAGGGAAGTTCTACGGTATCGAGTATCACCACGTGGTACAAGATCAAAATTAGCTCACCAACCACCTATCCAAGTTAGGCTCCTCTCGCGCCGCAATTCCACCGGGGGTCTTCGTTCAAGATCTTTTAGCGCCATCCATTAAGGAAGAGAAAGAAGTTCAGAAATCCCAGCAGCGGTGGTACTTACGGTACCTTCGCCAGCCGCCGATTGGAGGGAACAGTTCATCAAGTACCTCACTAGCGCCGAAGTACCCATCGACAAGACTGAAACTGAACGCCTAATCCGTCGAAGCAAGCATTACGTGCTGGTGGACGACAACTTGATGAGGAAAAGTGCCAAGGAAGGGATATTGCAGAAATGCATCACCCAAAAAGAGGGAGTGAAGCTACTTCTCGAAATTCACTCTGGTTCCTGTGGCAACCATGCGGCCTCGAGAAACCTAGTCGGCAAGGCTATCCGAGCTGGTTTTTACTAGCCCATGGCCATCTCTGATGCAGAAGACCTCATCTGACGTTGTGAAGGATTCTAATTTTTCGCCAAGCAAATACACGTGTCGGCACAAGAACTCCAAACCATCCCAGCCTCCTGGCCCTTCGCATGCTGGGGACTGGATATGATCGGACCTTTCAAGCCAGCGCCAGGTGGTTTCCGGTACGTATACGTCGCCATTGACAAGTTCTCCAAGTGGATCGAGTATAAACCACTTGTCTCGGCTACTACAAAGAAAGCAGTCGAGCTCTTCAAAGATATCATCCACAGATTCGGTCTCCCGAACAGCATTATCATCAACCTCGGAACTACGTTTACTGGCCATCTTTTTTGGGACTTCTATGAAGACCGATGCATCTCCATGAAATACATCTCCGTTGCCCATCCTAGAGCCAACGGCCAGGTCGAATGGGTGAAGGACATGATCCTTGATGCCCTCAAAAAGAGGCTATATCAAGAAAAAGAAAAGCATCGGGGCAGATGGCTCAAAGAGTTACCAGTTGTGGTTTGGGGACTGCGCACTAAAGCTAGTTGCAGCACCATTGTGTCTCCATATTTCTTGGTCTACGACTCAGAAGCCATACTACCAGTGGACATTGCCTTCTGAGCACCTAGGGTGGAAAATTATGATGAAGAGCAAGCCGCAGCTGTTCGGACGGAGGACGTCGACAGGGCCGAGGAGGAATGTTGGATCACCTGCATCCGCACAGCTAAATATCTAGAAGGCTTGTGGAGGTACTACCACCGCAACATCAAAGGTCATTCATTTGCTGTCGGTGACCTCATTCTCCGCAGAAAACAAAAAACCGAAGGGATGCACAAGCTCTCCTCCCCTTGGGAAGGGCCTTATGTCGTCAAAAAGATTACCCGACTAGGGTCTTACCGCCTACATGACTTAGATGGAATCGATGTCCCCAACTCATGGCACATCGAGCACCTTATAAATTTCTATCCTTGAAACGCTCCAGATATGTATTCTCCACTTCATGATGAATAAAGTTTTGGTGGCCGTAATTTGTCTCCATTATTTTCTCCATTACGATTTAATCTCCACTTACGGTCACTGAGCTCTAAGCTACTCCTTAACGAACTCCATTATGGGATCGCCATAACTGCACCACCATGTTTCTCCAAATCTCCAACGTATTTCGCCGAACATGTTACTCCTAATCGCCGATCATGTTTCTCCAAATCTCCAACGTATTTCATTGAACAGGTTACTCCAAATCACCGACCACATTTCTCCAAATCTCCAATGTATTTCACCGAACAGGTTACTCCAAATCTCCGACCACGTTTCTCCAAATCTCCAATGTATTTCGCCGATCACCGAGCAACACACGTTCTGTTCTGTGCTCTATGGAGAAGACCCAGTCTCCGATCTCTCCCTACACGTGCTATGGGCTCCACGCTCTGCGTTATGGGTGGTCGGCTGTGGTTCCTTGGTCACGCCTATTCCTCCTACACGTGCACGGGCTCTGCGCATGATGTTATGGACTATGGGCTAGCCAAGGCCGAGAGCTCAGTAAAGAACTAACTGCTCAGATGCCACTTATACCACATTTATCTCCAAGTTATTTCGCCAACCGCCGAGCAGCAAATGTTTCGCTCTGTTGTCTATGGAGAAGACCCAATCTTTGATCTCTCCCTACACGTGCTACGGGCTCTGCACTCTGCATTATGGGTGGTCGGCTATGGTTCCTTGGTCACGCCTGTTCCTCCTACATGTGCACGGGCTCCGCGCTCGACATTATGTACTATGGGCTAGCTAAGGCCAAAGATTTCAGTAACGAACTAACTGCTCGGACGCTACTTATACTTCATATAATTGCATTAGGGTTAATACTACAACAATTCTTCACCGAAATACTAGAAAACTGCATAAACATGCACATGTCACTTTATAACATTTATACACATACATAAATGTTTTCTACGCTCTCACGCATTCTAACAACCCTCTCCAGATGTTACAGATCATATCCTCTGACCAGCTCACCGAGCCTCACCATCGCCGTCCATCTCGCCGAACAGATCGATGTCGCCGGCCAGTTTCTTCGCCGCATCCTCCACCTCATCCTCTAGCTGCTGGTGCTCCACCTCACCTATCCCTTCATCGAATCCGGCCCCTATCGCCTGAAGGTCAATGGCTGGATACTAGGACCAAACCACCGCAAGGGCGTGAGTAATGGCGGTAACAATGGGGTCGCAGTTGATGCCCTTGAAGTTCTCCCACTCCACTTTGCACCTCTGGATGATGGTGTCTGAATGCGGTGGCTTGCCATCGGGCTGAGGAGTCGCCTCCAGGTCGACGCAGTCGAGCACCGGTTTAACTCCGGTGACTACAGCGTCGAACTTGTCCCTTTGGGTCTTGGCCTCCTACACCAGCACATCAAACTGTGGCTTGACCCTCTGACGGTAGTCTACAAGCATTACAAGGTTCCATCAAGCAAGGAAACTACTTCAACAGTAACACCGAACCGGAAGTACTCACCTTTCAGCTCCTTGGTCAGTTTGTCTGCTCGCCCTAACTCCTTCGCCTTCTCTTCTCGGAGTTGCTCGACAGCTTGGCGCAGCTGGCTGAGCTTCGCATCTTGCTCTACAAGCACAATAGTCATCACAAAAAATATGGATGTTCAACAATACAAAGCACATTCACCGATACGCCATACCTGCTTTCTGCTCGGATACGTTCCTGAGCTGCTCGAACTTCCGCTCTAGCTGCTTGGAAGTACTCGACAACTGCTCAGAGATAGTGGCCAGCTACTCAGACTTGCCATGCAGCTACTCGGACACGGTCGCTAGCTGTTGAGATAGGATGCCCTTATGGTACTCTAGGCCCCGCGTGTTGGACTTAGCAAGGTCTCACTCACGCTGGGCCCTTTGGATGTTTCTCTCTATAAGGTTCATTGCCTCCTTGAGTTTTTCATTCTCCTCGATGAGGGGCTCCATCCTCTTTATCAGCTAGTGCCGCTACTCGGCAGTCCGAGTTATCCCCTACGAAAATGCCAAGATTATGAAGAAAAACAATCTCCAACGACAGAGATGAACATTACAGATCTAGTACTGACCTTGATTTGTTTCATCACTCTGGCAACGATGGACTCCAGTCTCTTTAGCTCCCTGGTGGTGTCGTCCTCCTCAACGACCACCACTTTGTCACCGCGTCTGTGGTGGATTCAGACAGCTTGGGGTCGAGATTCCTCATGTTCGATCTCTTCCACCTCGTCCTCGTCAGCCACGGCTGGAGGCACCACCAGGGGGCTTCATGGCTGGACAGTGGGTCCGACCACGCCCTATGATGCCTCGGGGCGCTGGTTGCTCCTCAGGTGCCACTAGCTTCGCCGCCCCAGACTTAGGTGTGGCACCGGCATCTCCTGCATTTGCCACTGAAGACCCGGCGGTCTCCGCCGTTGCCCCGGGCACTGTCGTCGACCCCTTCGTTGTCGGCGCCAACTGTTCATCACCGCCAAGTCCCCAACAGTGGCAGTTGACTTCTCTGCAGACCGCCGAGCACTTGGGGACTCCGGGATGGGATCTATCGGCATCTCCTCTGCCCCGGCACCAGCCTTCGTCTGCTCGTCAGTCTGGACGGGTGGGGTTGACTCCTCCATATGCCTCGCTCTGCATCAGATCAGCTCATTAATCACCAAAAAAGGATAAGGAAATAACAACCAAATAACTCCAAGACAAGGGTACTTACATAGCGGCTTTCTGGTAGATTTTTCTGAACCGCCACTGCCTACCCAAGCCCCCAGCCGTGGCCTTGGGGTTGGTGCCTACATCTTGGGGTGGAGGTCCCATGGTCTCTGCCATTGGCCTCTGCTCCACCTATCGCTCCAGAACTCCCCTTGCCCGTTGCTCGGGGACTCCCTTCGCTTGTTGCTTGGGGCTCCCATCGCCTACTATTTGGGGACTTCCTCCCCTCCCCTCGATTGTTCCTCCGTGCGCGTGCTGCGTGGAGGCGCCTTCATGCTTGGGGGAGGTGCAACTAGAACTTCGTCATCATCCGACCACTCGAACATCGCAGTACTCCGCGTTCGAGTGGTCTGGTCACCGCCAAGCGAGAGGCCACCCAGCTTGAGTGGAGCAACACCCACCGTCTTTCTCTTCTTTTGGGCCGGCTCGTCTGCTGCTGCCCTCTTCCCCATACTTTCTCCAACACTGGGGATGGACTCTCCGATGAAATGCTGACGGCTCCCTCCTTAGGCTACGTCGGTGGCCGAGCATCTACTGCATGCAGCCAATCGCCCCTCGGCACGACCGAGAAGTATACCGCCCTTTCCTACGAATGGATCTTCGCATACGTGAATCAGTCCACTACTCGGCAATGACAAAAGATAAAACACATCAGGAACACACAATTGAGATATTTACCTGAGGAGGCAGATTTTTGTAGTGAAAGGGTCTCGTCTGCCCTGGCAAGTTGAACGAGGCAAATGGAGCGAATAGCTCTATAGCCCGCTCTTGCACTACGTCCCTCAACAGCATCTCTATACTCTCCCGGGTACCGTCGGTCTCCCCCTTGAAATCAAAGGCTGCGTGGCCCTCTCCTTGTAGGTCTAGATGCGGCGCACTATAAAGCTCACCGCCACCAATCCACCGTTGGTCTTCACGCCCTTTATTAAGCCAAGGAGCTCCCTCACTTGCTCCATATCTGCGCTGCTTGACATCTCCGACCAGCTCTTCTGGCTCTCCAGGATGTGGTCGGCGTCACAGTGGACGGCAGGGTGGCTCTGCTTCATGTAGAACCACTTGGCGTTCCACCCCTTCAGCGACGTGTTTAGCAACACAGTAAGGTACTTACCCGCCATTCCATCGAGTAGCTGAAGGTACACTCCACCAACCACCTTGGAACCACCGCCGCCTCTCTTCTTTAGCCAGAACAGGTGGTGGAAGAGGTTGAAGTGGGGAAAGATTCTGAGATATGCCTCACAGAAATGGATGAAGATCGGGATGTGCAAAATGGTATTTGGGTGGAGATTGCACAGACTAACCACTTAGAACTCCAACAGATCCCTTAGGAATGGATGAACAGGAAATCCCAACCTGCGCCAGAAATAATCCTCAAATACCACTACTTCATCAGTATGAGGCATTGGGAAGGTCACACCGAGGGCCGGCCACCATCCGACGGTAACACGGTCAGGAAGAACGCCTGCCTCCACCAATCTGTTGAGCTCCACCTCTCTCGTTCACGATGGCACCCACTCTTCGTCACGCCGGGCTTCGGCGCTTGCCTTCTTGGGGCTCGTCTTCTTCGGTTTCACAGCTCCCTTCTTTGGCGCCATCTCTCAGATCTGGTTAGGGTTTGGCGGCAGAAGCAAGTGTAGATGTGAATCTAAAAATGCGAGGGCTGAGGAGGAAGATGGAATGGCAAAGTGGCAAAGGTGGGAGCGTGGGGTGCGACGATGCAGCTATAAAGCACTCCCCCACCTTTTCGCATTTGAGGGTTTTTGGGAAACGGCTCCCATGATTTGTGCCTCTCCGAATTCTCCGCAACAACAAGGTGGGCCGTTACCTGGGCTTTCATGTAACCATGGCCTGTATCGTTGATTTATCTTCGCAATTTGCTACGGCTCGCCGAATATGCGCCGACTTCTCCGCCAACCGTTACGGCTCAGTAATTACTACTGTACAACCATTACTCCAGTATTTTCTCCATGATTTGTTTTCTCCAAGATTTCCTCTTGTGGCTCGGGGACTGCGTCACCATTATGTCTCAGTTATTCACCACATTGGGGATATTTCTTCAGTTGACTGTTGTTTCTAACCCTAGCACCATGTGACCACATCACCTACTGTCAGGCTCGGGGACTAAGTGGGCACACTTCACCTTGCGGTGAATGTGCTTTTTTCTTATTTTGGGGCTACGCTTGGGGACTGGTTGCCTGCTCGGCTGGTCTTCTACTATTCTTCTACTTTGGACCCTGTCACCACATGACTATGTCATCTATTGTCAGGCTCGGGGACTAAGTGGGCACACTTCACCTCACAGTGAATGTGTTTGCTTTATTCTGGCCGACTTCGCGCCTCTTGAAGCCAAAGAAGACTATCTCCTTTACTCGTGGTCGAACTCTAAGTGGGCACACTTGGCCCACTGCGAAGAAATTTTCGTTTATGAACTTGAGATCCTTACACCCTTATGGCATGTCGTACTTGGGTTACTGTAACACCCTAGGTGTTTGTCATCAGTTAAGCAATGGGTTTGAACTCAAACATGGCATGTTAAGTGGTGATGAAGGTGTCAAGATCAAATCTACAAGAGTGAGCTCCAACTTAAACTTGGACAACACACCTTTACTTACAATGTGTACCCTTGTTAAGATTATGTAAGAGTAATGTTAAACATGCTCATTACATGTACATTACATCAACATGCATCCATCCTGACCAGTGGAAAAGTCACATGAAATGATAAGTTATAATCTTTCTTGGATTGCTTTATTAAGTGAATGGAATTATAGATCATCAACCAAACCTTGCAACCTTGCCCAAATGACTCTAGATGAACTCTACAACAAAAGTCATGAAAGGTTCATGTTGGGCAAATGTCAAGAAAATGCATCAATCGGTCTAAAACTCAGATTTAAGTGTTACCACGATGCTATTTTGACTTGGGTTGAATTGTGGCTTAGAGGGTTTGCATGGCAGTGGAACCTAAACAAAAGTTTAAGTTTGAGTGGTGTAGAACAAACTTTGTTTAATGATCAAGAGCTAGATCAGCTTTGAAGCAAGTCAAACCGAAGCCCAAAGATTGAACTCCATGCTGTTTTGAAACCTCGAAAATCGGCTAAGTCTGGGATGACTGAAATTCATGTTTGAGTTTTCGTGTACCCCACTTTGGAACCTTGTATCTCCCAAACCAGGCCTAATTAGACTTTGAAGCTTTAATAAAAGTTGGAGCTAGTATGTAGATATACAACTTTTATTAATAGAGTTTTTGCTAACTCATCATGGTTTAGGAGGTACGGAGGCACGAAGTATGGGTTTCAGTGGTATGTTTGAGGTAGAATTGGAAATTTGAAATTGATAAACAGTGCCGACACCGTGCACAGAGCTGCAGGCCGCGTGTTGCACTCGCTCGCCTTCGCTGCTTGCATGACCGCCAGCTCGCCTCCGCCTGCTCAAGTAAAGGACCGGCACCCTGCCCTCTCCACTCTCTGTCTCTCCCTTTTTCCTTCCTTCTCCTGCTCCCTCTCCAAGCCGACACCACGCCACTGCTGCTGGAGCTCCGTAGCCACAATTGCCGAGCGGCAAAGCTCCAGCGCCGCCGTTCCCGTTGCGTAGGTCCTCCTTCGCTTGCTCGGACCTCGTCCTTCCTATCCCCACCACCAAGCGCACGTGGTGTGCCTCTCCTTCGAGCGCCGCGCGCTGCCGTACATGGTGGCCGCCGTCTCCGCATGCACTGACGCCGCGGCCAAGCTGGCCTAGGTCACTGTGGCCATGCTGTGCCCCTTGGCCAGCCATGTGGGCTCCCCCTGGAGTGTGCGCACGCCCCCAGCACCGCCATTCGCCACCGGCGCCGCCTCAGCCGGCCGGAGCCGCGAGCCCGGCTGCTCCCTGCTCTGCCATCGTAAGGATGAAGATGAAGGACGTCGCGCTCAAATAAGGGAAAAGGGAAGGATCTTTCTGTGAAGTTGTGACTCATGTGAATAGTGCTCAGGAGGACCTCTTCGCTGACGTTTGAGTTCTATTTTCCGTAGGTACCCCGATGCAAGATTTACATTGCTTTTCTTTGATTTTGGCAGATTTGAATGATGAACTTTGAAAATTCATAGTAATTAGTATAAAATCGTAAAATAGTAAATGAGGACTTTTTGGAATCCTTGTGAAATTGTATATGCAGTAGATCTATAATATGGCATGTTTTAGTTTAAATAGTTTGCTGTAAAAATAGATTTATGCAGTAAGGTTGTAATGCTAGTTGAATTTGTTATTTTCCATAATTGCAGGTCTAGGGTTCCAAATGAAGTGAAATTTTTGTGGAATTCTACTAATGTGATATTTGATGTGTGGTAAAAATTTCATGAGTATTGGATGAAGTATGAGTGAGTTATTGGTTTATCTCGCTCTCACATGATTTCTTGCAATAACAAATTGTCTTTTTCGTAGAGGTAGCTATACTTATGAAAATAGTATAAAATTTGTACAGTAGACTATTGAGAGGATATGTGAGCTACTGTAATTTTTGTAGAATTTATTGTGCATTTTTGGTATATGTTCATAAATACACCTTGATGTCTAAATAAATTAAGAAATGCTTTAAGAAAATTTATTTAGAGGTGAGCACCATGCTTTCTGGTGTTCTTTAGTCATGTGTGAAATGTTGGTAAGGTTGGTTTTGCCCAATTATGTGTTTGCAACATAAGTTAATAATTATTTTCTTGCCGATGTGGTTTATGGATAGATCTAGGAACTTAGCAAAGTTCTTTATGATAATGTGCTTTGTTGTGAAACTTGTTTATACAAAAGTTGTATATAATTCATGTATCTAGCTTCTGTTTAAAATTTGGTGTCATTTGGCCAAGTAGTTTAAGAGTTACAGCTGTTTAAAGTTGGGTTACAGAAATGATTGCTCTCTGTCTTGTTTAGACCAGTTTCTGTAAATATATAATTTCGACCCACTTAACTTGTGAATCATGCAGTGATGGTTATAGATGAAATGTAGAGAATTTCATAAGCTTTCCTGAATGTCTTGTTTCATGGCTATTGGATTTGTATAACTCTAGTTATGATCCAAACATGAAGCTATTGTTTCCAGTCCAGAAATAGACATATGCTAGTTGTGGTTGTTTACTCCATGTGTTGCTAAGTGTGGCTTATGCCCTTGTTGATGGTCAAGTTATGATACTTGTGACCTTGTTAAACTTGTGTCATGCTTGATGTGCTTGCTCTCTATAGTTAGTTGTGTGATGTTAGTTAAATAGCTATTGGTGTCTATGTCTTGCATAATCTGTGTTTGTCTTGAATGCTTATGTGATGCATCTTGTATTACCATTCTTCATATTCATGCACTTGCATCTTGCATCTCATCTAGGTGCGCTAGATGAACCACGTGAAGGATGTGATGTTGGAGATGAACCCGAAGACGGTGTATGGTGGACCTATCCTGAAGGTGGAAGGACTGGACAAGTGCTAGGATGGGAGATGCTCACTTAGCGAGTGTCGTCTAACTAACACTGACTCAGTGTGGGATCCCAGGCAAGCCCTGGAGCATTCTAAGTCTCCTACTTTATAAAAGCAATTCTTCCTATATATGAGTTTATATATTGTTGCATTAAGTTGTAGGAGTTGATTGAAACCGTTGATGCATTTATTACTATCCTTGCCTACCTTATTACCTTTTTACCCTGTTAGGTCGGGATCGAATAACTGCTTAGCCTTGCTTAGACCGGTAGCGATCGGTGATTTCCAGTCACCTACACTTATAGGTGGGTATTGGAAGAATTTAGCTATGGAAAGAATGATATCCTGGAATTAACCATGTGTGATGGATAATTGGAGACCGGACGGAAAAAGTTAGAGGCAACCAGACAGGGTTCTAGGGTGCTGTTAGTTTTTCGTCTGTGTCGATTAAGGACTGGTCGTTGCTCGTCCCTCTTGTCATGTTGAATGCATGCCTCACATTTAGCTGGCCGAATAAAGTACCTTTCGACCGTGAAGCTAGTGACACTATTCGAGCCGGGATAAACTCGGATTGGTAGACTGGTGCTGAAGGGGGTATGATAGGGACACGAAGAGTGAGCCCAAGGTGCGTCCTGGCTGTCGGGTGGTCCCTGGGTAGTGCGGTCCATGACTGTTATCCCACGGCTACTTGGCAAGTGTCATTAGTGATCTGTAGCTCACTTGATCGGTGAGTGTGGTTTGTGTGAGGAATAAATCACTAGCTGGTTAGGAATCGATTTGAATCGCCATCGCTCCTGGATAGTGAGCACTTGACTTGAGCTACATCATTGTAGTAATTATGATGGAACACTGATGGTTATCTGGATGGTATGGGATATGCTAAATCTAAGTTGGTAACTGGATGTTATTGGTTAATCAAGTGATTGCTATAGTATAGGTGCTTACCTAGATGGATAGGTCACAATAAAGATGATGCAAAGTACTTAAAATGGTTTCTTCATGATAGCTTATGCTTTTCGCAGATGAGTCAGCTAGCCCACTAAAGAAAGCCTTGCATAATCCTTGGTGTCATTTGTTTTGGTTTCCGACGGGTAAGTCTGGCTGAGTACATTCGAGTACTCAGGGTTTATCCCACCATGTTGCAGGTGAAGTTCTTGGCCTGCAAAAGATGGTGGCTAACTGCCGGTGGGCTCGGTGACTCTATATTTACTTCTCACCTATATGCTTTTATCAGAGGATGTCACTTATGCTAGTAATGTATTTGGAACTTATATTAATGTAATCATTTAAAAGCTATGTTGTTTTCTCTAATCGGTTTTAAAACCCAAACTTGTACTATTTTTGTGAACCCAATTGGAATATTATTTTCCACTGCAACTCTGCGTATGTGATGTGTATTTGCTTAATCACGCGATCTTGGTTGTGATGTTGATTTACCGAGGTCATTCGTGACACTCGGTGGACTACCGGGTTTATATAAGTGAAAGTATGCGCGTGTCAACGTGTTAGCGGGGACAGCCATACTTGATCTTGTATAAATTGGGTGGTTCTGTCACAGTTACACTGCTCGGCGACAGTTCACGCTGCTTGGTGATAGTTCACGCTGCTCGGCGGCAGTTCATGCTGCTCGGCGACGGCTCACGCTGCTCAGCAACTGCTCACAACTGCTCGACAACTCATCACGGTGGTCGGACCATGAGTTTGACTGCTCGGCTTTGTTCACACCTGCTCAGACAAGCTCAAGACGGCGTTGCACAACGGGTATAAGGCGCTCGGGGACTAGCTGTGGGGGGTACAACCCTGGATACTGATGACAGACCACATGGGCTGTGCCCCCAGGGGTGGCCCAGCCCACAAGACGAAGCCTTGTGGGGCACGGCGCTGCTCAGCGTCTCCTGTAAGACACCGGGGAGATATCCTAAAGATACTATGAGATATGTTAGGATACGTATGATCCCAAGATTCCTGTAATCTGTTATTACTTTCCGATTATCTCTCAGATCAAACCAACTTGTAACCCTACCCCCCGGACTATATAAGGCGGGCAGGGACCCCCTCCAAACTCACGCAATATCATACGATAGCCAATATAATCCAACAAACGAGTTGGGTATTATGTCATACTGATGGCTTGAACCTGTCTAACTCGTGTGTCTCTGTTGCCTTCTTGTTCTTGATTACACGCCTCTCTACCGATCAATCTACCTTCATGGGATACCCCTCGGAGGACTGTCGATGATATTCTATCGACAAAGAGCCAGGGGTACGGCAGTAATCTCCTTTCCTCATCCAACCACTCCTGGGTCCAATTGTTGATGGGACGGTTCCTTCCCGCTGCAAGTAACGACCTTCGTGTGCCCCCAGCGAGGGTTTGTTCGCCATCACCATCTTGCAACCTTCTTGCCATGCTCCTCCAGTGCAGCTGACCTTTGATCGTGCCCCTAAACACACAGATGAAAAAAGCCGATCAAGGGCACCCTCATCGCGGGGGTGGTGCCCAGGATGAGGGCGGGTTAGTTGAGCCAGCGCTAGGTCGAGGGTTAGGGGAGGAGCAGTGCTGGGGGTACCTCCCCCCAACAGCAGGCCCTCGAGGGTTGGGCCCAGCGTGATGGGTCAGAGCCACATTAAAACTTGGGGAGGGAAGCACGCGTGGGTACCTAGCTTGCATCCCTGGTCCAGCGATGCCCCTATTGTGCTCGATCAAAGTTGGGCCTCTTATGGATTTGGGTGAATGGACCTAGTGTGGAGTTGGATGGGACGTGGGATTGTTGGGTGTTTTCTGTTCGCGTTTTTCTCAGGGTGTGATTCATGAATCTCTAGGATGTGCGTTGGTTTCTTTCCTTAGGTGTGGGTGCTTGGTGCCTATAAATAGTTGCGGTAGGTTAGGGGTTTTCATTGTTGCGCCATCTATTTCCTAGCTGGTTGCTACTGCTGAGCTTGCTGAGCGAAGGTTCGATTGTTGCGAGGGTTGCTCTTTTTTCGAGGGTTCATGATTTTGCTGGCTTCATCTGCCTCGTCACGCTTGTTGAGGTACTTGCTTGGTCGCTTGTACTTGTTGTCTTTTGAGTTTTGTTTGTAGTGAAGAGTCTGCTGGCGCGTTTTGTAGATTGATGGCTCATGTGAAGAAACTACAAAGCCTGTTGACAGTTTAGAGGTCACTGACTCTGTTTCGGATGCTGCAGTGAGCTTCAAGTTTGGTCTATCGAGGGTTACTTTGAGCGACTTGGATGAGTTCACGAAGGCTGGTTGGTTCGCTCGAGATCTTGCGAGGGACCGTCTGAGGGAGAGGTTGTTCCCGATCCTCATGATGACGAGGTTGTTGTTTATAAGGAATTCTTCTTGGTTGGTTTGAGGTTTCTGTCTCACCCTCTTGTTGTTGGTGTGCTGAAAAGATTTAACCTTAAGTTTTATCAGTTGAACCCCTCTAGTTTTGTGAAGCTCAGTATCTATGTTTGGGGTTGTAAATCTCAAGGTGTTGAGCCAGATCTCGAGGGCTTTGTCTGACTTCACTGTGTCCATCCTCAGCCTCAGAAGATGACTATTGATGGAAAGCCTATGCATTTGAAGTTTGGTGTTTATACCATCGTCTATCGTCATGGTGCAGAGGTTCCTGTTCAAGCTCAGAAAAACAAGTGGGCTTCGCCTTGGACCGAAAATTGATTCTATATTGGGATGGAAGGCGAGACTAGCCTTTGTGGAAAGCTATTGAGGCTTGACAGTGTGACTGCGGAGGGTACATGACTGATGGTTGTACCGCCGCTGTGGATGCGCTTAAGACTTTATTCTATCATCAGTGTGTGCATGACTTGGTTGAGGAATATGTTTGCGTGAAGGTTTAGCCTTTGAGGGCTAATCAATCATGGTTTGCGGTAAAGGATGATGAGAAGTATCGGGCGCGTGGTTTGAAGGGTCTTGGCTTGGATGTCAAGCAGGCTTGGTCGAAGGTGCTGTGGAAGAGTGACACCCCAGCTTCTAGGGTTAAGGTCATGTATAAGAAGGTTGCGAAGGCTATGGAAGAACTCATTGGGGCTCTTGGGACTACTGAGAATAAGGTGATAAAGATTGCCTTGGCCGATCATCATCGTGTTAATCGGTGCTTCGACTTGCTTTGGTTGATTTACCCGGATTGGCCGTCTATGGAGCTAAAAGATGCCGAGGTTGTCAAAAAAAGAAAGCGAGCCGAGGCCAGTGACAATCTCATGAGTACGTCTAAGCGAGGTGGGCGTTGTTGTGGGCGCGCTGGGGGATCTAAGGTTGATCGTGTTGCCGCCGCGAAGGTTGCTAGTTCGTTTATGGCGACGGTGAGGCCGGTGGGTACGGTTTCACTGGCGCCATGGCCGAGCGTGGTTGGGGGGGGTCTACCTGGCCGTAAAATGAAAAGTATTTCCCATCTACCTATTTTGCAAGTGATGTTGGATGACGATGGTGATGATGGTGAGGAGAAAGAGGGGAGTGAGGGCTCTGAGGAGGTGAAGATTGATGGGTCCAGTTCCTCTAGCAGCAGTAGTGAGTCTAGTGCGAGCGGTGATGATGATGATGAAGGCGATGAGGTGCACGACGAATTAGGTAACCCTCGGAAAGTTGGTTCTGAGGAGCTCGGGTTTCAAGGTGGCAGAGCTGATGAGGGGAGGGAAGTTGAGTCTAGCCCGACCGGATCTAGGTCGATGCCTCGCTGTCATCGCGTGCATATCATGCGGGATGGACGCGAGTTGCTACCTACGAAGATGAGCCTGGAGCTAGTACGAGGAAGCATGCTCTTGGCGAGGCTAGCCATAGTGGTTTGAGGCATTTCACTGTCTCCTGTGGTGCTGATGAGCCTATGATTGACCTTTTCACCAGCCCAGACCTTCGTGATTGCTATCTTATTGGGACTGAAGAGGAGCGTCGATTCTTTGCAGGGACCTGTCACCGGATTTGTATGCCGGAGGTGGAGTTTTTGATGTCCCATGAGTCAGTGGATCATTTGACTGAGGTCGTCGAGGTGGCCGAGGTTAGAGCCATTATGCTTGCTCGAGCTACGCGTCGGCGCCATGGTCATGTTGAGATTGAGCTACAAGAGCGAGTTGCATCATTAGAAAAGGAGAAGGTTGACCTGAAGGCTAGAAACAAGGAGCTGTCTGGGCAAGTTGGGTCGGTTGAGGCCTCGATTGCGAGGAATAAGGCTTTGGTTAAAGATGCGGAGGCATGTTTGAGTCATAATGTTGATCTTAACATGGAGCTAAAAATAAAGGATGAGGATCTGAGGAAGGCTAAGGATTCTCGCAAGAAGGCTGAGGAGTTGGGGAAGGAGAACGCTAGAAAGTTGGAAGACTCGTGTGCCGCTTTGCTTGCCTGTATGCTAGAGGCAAAGGTTGCCATCGATACCGCTTTTGTTAAGGGCGGTGCGGATTCAAGCGGGGTGTTACCCGAAGCTGATCATGGTGCATTTTCAGGCGGAGCTTGGCCAATTTTCTCAACTATTGGAAAATGTTGCTGATTTTGGGGCTACCCTCTCCATTGCGAGGTCTTTTCAGGCCACTAGATGCGATCATTTGAATAGTCTTGGGTAGGTTAACCATAACTTTCCCAGTCTAGCAGATGTACGGGGTGCTGCTGATGACTGGCTTTGCAAGAATGTCGTCACGCACTTATTGACAAAGTTTTGAATATAGGGCGAGGGTCGGGCTTTGGCCTTTGACAAGGCGGCGGCTAGCACTCTCGAGGTACGTTGGGGCTTTAGTCTTGTTGTTTTTTCTTCCTTTCCCCCCCTTTTTATGTTGCTTATGGTTTTGTTTATTTTGTTAGATGATGCAGCTCTAGGACGCTCCGACCTCTGCTGCAGGAACTGGTGAGGCAGGGACCTCTTCGACAAGAATGAGGGTCACGGTGTCTGTTGTTGGCGTTGGTCGCGAAGGTGTTGAAGCAGGCCTTGGAACCTAGGAAGCATGAGTTGATGGAGTGCCAGCCATAGATGCCATGGATGTCGATACTATAGGGCAGGTTTGACGCGTGTGTGTGTCGTAGTTTGGATGGCGGTACTTTTTGGAAAACAATTGGTGTGCCTCCCTGCGGGGGTCTATTTTTGGTTGGTGATTGATTGTTGCCTTCATTGTTTAGGTTCCTGCGGGGCCTGCACGTGAAGTGTTGGATGTTTTGCCCCTTATGTTAAATCGTTAGGATACATTTATTTCTGGCGCGTCATGGGCGCATGCTAAGTCTAAGTTTCCCTCGTTGTAATTCGATCATTTTTGGTGGGCGAAGCTTGCTTTATACGATAAGAAAAATCAGGAGGCGAGTAGGTTTTGGCGGAATGCGAACCTTACGAATCATCAGTTCGAGCGCTTGCTTTTTGGTTCGGGTGCTGCTTCGTGGGTGTTGGATGATGTTGTTGATGAGGATGCTATAGACTTTATTTTTGGGCGAGAACGCCTGAGTCTGGATGTCAAGGGAGAGTTGAAGGTGCCGAAGCCAGAGCCGTTAGAGCTTGACGAGCGTGACCATCGGTGTATGTACCGCGCGAGGGTTTTGGAAGGTGATTTGCCTTTGGTTCTTGCGGCACCTGTTCTTTGGGGGCTAATTGTAAAGGTTGAGGGGTCAGGCGGGGGTGAGGGTTTGCAGGTGGTTGTGGATGATGTAGCCGTGTTTGTGGAGGGTGTAGCAGATGAATTGGTTGAGAGTGTGCTTGAAAATACAGTTATGGAGATGGCGAGGAAGGTGGCATGTGTGGTGTGTTTTGAAGAGGATGCTCCCGATGTCTGGGAGTTCCGACGCCGAGGGTCAACTTGAAGTCTGTTTTTTATCTATGTAACAATTATTGTTGTACTTGTTGTAATTTTGATGTGTTGTTGGAAGCCCCGTTGAGGGTTCCAGTTGTTGTAAATATTATTGGGTGTTGTTTAATTGATGAGTCTAGATACAGTGCGATTTTGCTGTCGCTTTGGTTCACGGTGACGCCTCCTTTTTTTAGGCAAGGCTCGCTGCTTTTTGTGTTTCCGAAACTTGGCGTGCAACGATGCCCCATTTTCTTTTAGGCGAGGCTCGCTGCTTTTCGTTTTTTGAAACTTGACGTGCAGTGACACCCCCCTTTTTTTTAGGCGGGGCTCTCTGTTTTTTGTTTTCTAAAACTTGATGCGCAGTGATGCCCCCTTTTCTTTTAGGCGAGGCTCGCTGTTTTTTCGTTTTTTGAAACTTGACGCGCAGCGTCGCCCCCTTTTCTTTTAGGTGAGGCTCGCTGTTTTTTGTTTTCTAAAACTTGACGCGCAGCGACGGCTCCTTTTCTTTTAGGCAAGGCTCGCTGTTTTTTGTTTTCTAAAACTTGAAGCGCAGTGACGCCCCCTTTTCTTTTAGGCGAGGCTCGCTGTTTTTTTTCGTTTTCTAAAACTTGACGAGCAGCGATGCCCCCCTCTTCTTTTAGGCGAGGTTCACTGTTTCTTGATTTCTAAAACTTGACGCCCAGCGATGCCCCCTTTTCTTTTAGGCGAGGCTCGCTGCTTTTCGTTTTCTGAAACTTGACGCATAGCGACGCACCCTTTTCTTTTAGGCGAGGCACGCTGCTTTTTGTTTTCTAAAACTTGACACGCAACGTCGCCCCCCTCTTCTTTTAGGCCAAGCATGCTGGTTTTTTATTTCTAAAACTTGACGCGCAGCGACGCCCCCTTTTCTTTTAGGCGAGGCTCGCTGATTTTCATTTTTTGAAATTTGACGCGTAGCGACGCCCCCTTTTCTTTTAGGCGAGGCTTGCTGCTTTTCGTTTCCTAAAACTTGACGCGCAGCATCGCCCCTTTTCTTTTAGGCGAGGATCACTGTTTTTTGTTTTCCAAAACTTGACCCGCTTTGGGTGAAAATAGAATGAGAGAAGAATGTTGGGTTTGACTTTATTTTCTTTGACGGGGGTGAACTTTTTCGATTGTCGTCTTTGTGGAAAATGATACGACAGCTTCGCCGCTACTCGCCGATTGATGATGAACCTTGGTGAGCCCTTGGTGATTTGTTGTCGCCTTGGTGATGGAGGTACCGGTTGATGCTGTCTTGTATGGCCGCAGGGGTCACATGTTTTCCTTCTTGTGGAGCTTGGACCCCGTGAGGCTTCGCACTGCTCTGAGCGCGTGTTTCTCCTAGAGCGCCTTCATGCTCTTGTTCTTAGTGAAGCTTATTTGGCGTGTGGCTAATTGCCTCGGGTGGGGTTTGCATTTTGTGAGCCCCTGGCGCTTTTGCAAGGTTGCTCACTTGTTTTAACCTCCGTGTCCATCCTAATCTTGAGGGCGGGTGGGGTTTGCCTTTTGTGAGCCCCTAACGCTTTGCGAGGGTGCTCACTTGTCTTGACCTCCGTGTCCATCCTTATCTTAAGGGCGGGTGGGGTTTGCTTTTTGTGAGCCCCTGGCACTTTGCGAGGTGCTCACTTGTTTTAACCTCTGTGTCCGTCCTTATCTTAAGGGTAGGTGGGGTTTGCTTTTTGTGAGCCCCTGGTGCTTTGCGAGGGTGCTCACTTGTTTTGACTTCTGCATCCGTCCTTATCTTAAGGGCGGGTAGGGTTTGGTTTTTGTGAGCCCCTGGCGCTTTGCGAGGGTGCTCACTTGTTTTGACCTCCGCTTCCGTCCTTATCTTAAGGGTGGGCGGGGGTTTGCTTTTTGTGAGCCACTGGCACTTTGCTAGGGTGCTCACTTGTTTTGACCTCCACGTCCGTCCTTATCTTAAGGGTGGGTGGGGTTTGCTTTTTGTGAGCCCCTGGCGCTTTGCGAGGGTGCTCACTTATTTTGACCTCTGCATTAGTCCTTATGTTAATGTTGGGTGGGGTTTGCATTTTGTGAGCCCCTGGCGCTTTGCGAGGGTGCTTACTTGTTTTGACCTCCGTGCCCGTCCTTATCTTAAGGGCAGGTGGGGTTTGGTTTTTGTGAGGTTTGGAGGAATATTTGTACCGAGCGGGGGTTGATAGGTTGGAGACCCTACTTGGTACAAATCATTACTTGTGTTTTTTCGTCGATGAGGGTGGGTTGGCCGTGACCCACCCATTTCAACGGAGGTTGTAGTTTTGGGGAATAAATATTACATTAGAGGGTAGAATGACTGCCTCATTAAAAAACCTTGCGCCCCTTTGCAAGGAAAAAGAGTGCAACGCTAAGTTTTTACATTGTTGAATGAAAAAAGGAAAATTACATTGTGCGAGCACACGCTAAGGCGCTGCTAGGGATAGTATTTTTGAAGGTCGTCTATGTTCCAAGTGTGAGGTAGTTGGTTACCCTCGCTATCTTGGAGATTGTACGCTCTAGGTATACTTGCTTGAGTAGCCAAGTATGGGCCTAAACATTTTGGTTGGAGCTTGCCCGCCATCTTCGTGTTTTGTTTTCTGACTAGCACCATATCTCCTTTGTTAATTTGGCGGGGGTTTACTTTCTTGTCTCGCCACCGAACAGTTTCAGCTTGATATAAGCAAAGGTTGTTGATTGCTTGGCATCTGAGTTCTTCTGCGAGGTCTTTTGTTAACTGTTCTTTGTCGAGGGTGCTTGTTTCATATTTTGCGAAGGTCACTCTTGGTGATTTGTGAGTGAGCTCTTCTGGGAGGATGACTTCTTCTCCAAAGAGGAGTTTGAAGGGGGTGAATTTTGTTGCCCTCAATTAGGAGGTATTGTGTGACCATATGAGTGAGGTGAGTTCCTCTGCCCATTTTCCCTAGGGTCTGTCGTGTAATCTTCTTGACATGCCTTGGAGGATTATACCGTTCGCTCTTTCGATGAGGCCATTGGATTGAGGGTGTCTTACTAAGGCGAAGCACAACTTTGTTCCTATCTGCATATAGAACTCCTTGAATACTTCGCTATCAAATTGGGTTCCGTTGTCTACTGTGAGTTCTCTTGGCACTCCGAAGCAGCATATGATTTGTTGCCAGAAGAATCTTTTGACAGTCTGTGAGGTTATTGTAGCTAGTGGCTTTGCTTCTATCCATTTGGTGAAGTACTCGACGGCGACCACCGTGTAGCAGAGGTTTCCTAGAGCTGTTGGCAATGGTCTGACTAGGTCCATTGCCTATCGCTAGAGAGGCCATGTTGGGCAGATTAGGGTGGTTTGAGCCCCTAGTCTATTTGAGTGCATTGTTGAGAGTTGGCAACCTTCGCAATGCTGCACTAGCAAGGCTGCGTTGTTGATTGCTGTTGGCCAGTAAAACCCTTGTCTGAACGCTTTGCCCACTAGAGCCCTGGGTCCATTGTGGGAACCACATGAACCCTCATGTATCTCCTTTGCGACACACTTGAGCAGTGGTGCTGTTACGCTAGCCTTGTATAGTTCATCATTGATGATTTTGTACCCTTGGGTCATCTGCTACATCCTTTTTTCTTCCTCTTTGATTTTTGGTTCATGATACCCTTTGAGATAGGCCATTATGGGCGCTCTCCAGTCTTCACTGTGTATTGCGTTGATGAGCTTTGGTGCTTTTATGTTTAGTTCTATCGAGGGTTGATTGATGACCACGTAGAAAACATCCGAGGGTAAGGTGATGCCTTGAGCTGTGGCTTTTGCTAATTCATCAGCCTCGCTATTCTCTGATCTCGGGATTGGTTTGGTCGTGATTCCCGGGAAGAAACCCTCGATCTTACAGACTGTGTGCAAGTACTTTTGTAGTTGGGGATCTCTGGCTTTGAAGCTTTTCTCAATGTGGCCGAAGGTGACTTGGGAGTCAGTTTTGATGATTGCTCGCCTTACTGAGAGTGCGTAGAGCTTTGATAGAGCCAATATGATTGCTTCGTATTCTACGCTATTGTTTGTGCATTGAATTCTAGTCACGCTGCATATCTGAGTTTGATACCGGACAGCGAGGTTAAGATTGTCGCTATTCTAGCTCCCGCTGATCCCCATGCTCCATCTGTGTGCACTGTCCATATTGGTTCTGTAACTTCCACTATATTGTGAGTGTCGGGGTCCAATCTGCCACGAAGTCTACGAGGTCCTAAGATTTGATTGTGTTTCTCCCGATGAACTCTATTGTGAAGTCATTGATTTCGGTGGCCCATTTTCCTATTCGACCTATGGCTTCCGGGTTCTTGAAGATGTTGTCAAGTGGGAACCTCGAGGGTATAGTGATCTTGTGCGTCTAGAAATAGTGCTTCAGTTTTATGGAGGCCATGACGACTGCGTATGCTACCTTCTCCATTTCTATATAGAACTTTTTTGCTCCGTCGAGGGTTTCGGATACGTAATACACTGGTAGCTTCTTCTTCTGATGCTCTTCTTGATTTTCTTTTACTAGTACTGCACTAACGGCATGTGGCGAGGCTACAACATATAGGAGGAGCGGTTCGTCAGGTTGGGGGCTAGCGAGGGTTGTTAGGTTGTGCAGATAGACCTTCAAATCCTCGAAGGCCTTTTGCTATTGGGGTCCCCAGCTATACGAATCTATGTTTTTTAGTACTTCAAAGAAGGGGAGCCCTCGCTCCACGGACCTTAAAATGAATCTGTTTAATGTTGCCAGTCTTCCTGCGAGCCTCTGTGCTAGGTTTCTTGAGGTCAGGGGTTCCATGTTGAGAATTGCATCGATTTTCTCTGGATTGGCCTCGATTCCTCTTGCTAAGACGAGGCAACCGAGCAGCTTTCCCTTGCTTATGCCAAATATGCATTTCTCTAGATTCAATTGGAGCCCCACGTTGCGAAGGTTGTTGAAAGCTCTACGGAGGTCCTCGATGTGTTCTTGTTTGAGTTTGCTTTGTACAACAATATCGTTGACATAAGCTGAGATTGCTTTGTCCTCTTTGAATACTTTTGCTGCCATACGGGCAAAGGTTGACCCTGCGTTGCATAACCCCTCTGCCATTCTTCTGAAGTAGTTCGTTCCGAAAGGAGTGATGAAGCTTGTTTTTCCCCATCTTCCTAGTTCATCCAAATTTGATGGTATCCTAAAAAACAGTCCATGAGTGATAATAGCTCACAACCGGCTGCTGAATCGACGAGGGTGCTTATTCTTGGTAATGGGAAATCATCCTTGGGGTAGGCTTTATTTAGGCTCATGAAATCGACGCACATTCTCTACTTGCCATTTTTTTAACTAGCATGACATTTGATAGACAAGTTGGGTATTTAACTGGTCAGATGACCCCCGCATCGAGCTATCTTTGGACCTCTGCCTTGGCTATCTGCTTCCTTTCTTCAAACATTTTGCGAAGCTTTTGCTTGATTGGGGGGGGGTGATTTTTGTCGACGTCAAGGATGTGCTCAATGATGGACCTGTCTACCCCTCAGAGGTCCTCTACGGACCATGCAAAGATGTTATTGTCATGCAAGAAATGGATGAGGTCAGCCTCGGTTTTGCCATCCAGCATAGCAGAGATGATGACCTGCTTGCTGGTGTTACCTTCGAATAGTGGTACTTTCTTGGTTTCTTCTGCTGGCTTTGCCCTGACTTGTTGTTCTAGTTCATTTGGCGAGGTTATCTTGATTGTTGACTTTTCTTTGACTAGGTTGTGTACATTTTTCTACCCTAGGGTGGCTATTTCTTCTACTATTCTAGCGAGGTCTTGGTTGCTGTATACGACAATGACGCCTCTGGCGGAGGGCAGCTTCATACAGAGATAGCCCGGTGGAGGACTATGCTGAAAATGTTTGTGACCCCTTGGTCAAAAATTGCATTGCAGTTGTATAGCATGTCAACTACATCAAAGGTTATGTACTCTATCTTGCTATTGCTTTGGTCGTCGAAGGTTACTGGGAGTGTGATTTTGCCTATGGCTTTCACTTGTTTGCCCCCAAATCCGTATAGCGGACGTCCAGCTGGCTAGAGAAGATTTCTGTCTAATTTCATGTTGTCAAAGGTTGAAGCGAATAGGATGTCGATGGAGCTGCCAGTGTCAACAAGGATCCTTGTTACTGCCCAACCAGCTAGATTTGTCTCAGTGACCATGGCATCGGTGTGAGGGTAGTCTTTTAGTTTGAGATCCGTGATGTCGAAGGTTGTTGGGATATGAGACCATTGTGAGTTCTTGTGTGGCCCTTCGGTGGCTAGGTGGTGTACTCGCTTCATATGCTCTTTGCGCTGTCTCTTGTTGCCGTGATCATCATTGGATCCGATGATTGCGAGTATCACACCGAAGGTTGCGGCTGGGTTGTTGATTGTTGTTTGAATGGGTTGGCTCATGGGTTTTGGTTTTACTTGCTGTTGGTGCAGCTGGGTTGGTGGTGGTAGGGATGGTGGTGGTAAGGCTGGGTGCTAGCTTTGTATTTGTGGTGGGTTGGCTGGGTGAGTAACCGTGTATGGTTGGCTGTTGGAGCGATTGCTGTAGCCGTACGATGGCTAGGGGTTGTCATAGGTGTTGTAATGGTGATATGAGGGATTGTAGCGGGCGAAGGTTGGGTATTTCTGAGGATGTTGTTGCGAGGGGATGCCGTAGTTTACTGGTGTGTATTGGTATGGGGTGGTTGCGGGGGTGGGTTGTCTCCTTGTGTAGTTAACAGGTTTTGGTGGGCCTGTAGCGGTGACTTGCTGTGCTTCTTAATATTCTTTTCCCTTTGCGAAACATGCACATTGCTTTGTCGAGTGGCCTTTGCTTAGTCCTTAGAAGTGGCAGTATAGCTTCGTTGGATCTCTTGGGTTGGGTCTGCTTTGGGTATTGTCTCTGTTGTCATTCTGGTTGTTGTCGGGGGTCTGTTGAGATGTTGGACTTGGTTGCTATCTTTGGCGTTGTGGAGGTGTGGACTCAATGGTGTTCATGTTGATTGGTACGTTGTGAGGGTACTGGTTGCGCTATGGTGGCCTCGAAGGTGAGCGTGTTTGAGGTTTCAAGCCTCGGTCTTCGAACAGAAGACAATGTCTGATCTGATGTACTTATCCATGACCTCGTGTAACTCTATGATGGTTTTTGGTGGCTTCCATGCTAGCCTCGAGGAACATGGCCTTGGTATTACCCCATTGACTGCTGCTAGGATCACTTCATCATCTGTTATGTTTGGTGTCCTCGCTCTGAGCTGAACGAATCTTCGCTTGATGTCTTGGAGGGGTTCTCTTTCGGCTTGAGTGCAGGTGAATAATTCCATGGGATTGGTTGCCAAAGGGCTGATACCTTTGAAATTATTACACAGTTTTTCACAGAGGCTCCCCCAGGAATCTATCGAGCCTATTAGGAGGTTGATGTACCAGCTTTTTGCAATGTCCCTTGGTATAATCACGAAGGACTTTGCCATGTGATACTCATCCCCGCCTGCTGTTGCCACTGCCGCTTCCTAGCTCATTATGAATTGGCGAGGGTCTATGCTTCCATCATACCTTGGTAGGTTCTGTGGTTTGTACTCGAGTGGCCAGTTTCTAGTTTGGAGTATCTGGGTCAATGGGGATTTTGGGTCGTATGGCATTGGCGGAAGTTGGTTTCTGTGGTGTTCAGGTAGATAGTTTGGGTTAGCTTCGATCGAAGCTAGGTACTCTTCCATTTGCCTGAGTTGTTCCCTGGCTTCGTTTGCTTTCTGCCTTATCACTTGTAGGTGTGCCTACCTCTGGTGGGCTTCGAATCGACGTCTTTTCTTCTAGAGCTCCTCATGCATTTGGTTTAGGGCATCGAGGCCTCTGCATCTTCGTCGTCGTCTTCTGGTATGTGGCCAGTTTCTCCCATTCTAGACGGTTTGGGTTGGCGGTTGGCCCTAGCCTCGACTGCTCAGCCCCATCTGACTCGAGCTATGTTCTCGTCGGTTGAGCGGTGGGCTAGAGTACTAGAATCCCGCTGGCTCCACTTGCGGAGGTTCCCGCTGCCGGGTCCGATCCTCGCGACAGGGGTGAATCTCTTTGGGTGTTTGTTGACAGTAGTTAACAACTATTATAAACCATCAATATAACATGTATAAGGGTATAAATATAATCACCAATGAAGGTTTAGGGGTTTAAACTAACAAATTCCATGAGTTTTGGTGAAGCTCCCCGGGTGCATAGGCTATTTGCATGTGCAAAGTCAGCCAAGCTGTTACGCTGGCATGGCGAAGAGTGTAAAGAAAGATACAATGATGAGGCACCCCGCCGATGGGCATGACTGGAGGACTGTCAATACTATGTTCTATAAGGACATTAGTGGAGAGGTAAGGCACCTTTGGTTTGCTTTGAGCACAGATGGGATGAATCCTTTCGACCAGGTTAGAAGCAATCATAGCACCGGGCTAGTGACGCTCTCTATATACAACCTTCCACCTTAGGTCTGTATGAAGCGGTCGTACATCCAGATGCCACTACTGATCCAAGGGCCAAGGTAGCCTGGGAATGACATCGATGTGTTTCTGGAACCAGTGATCGATGAACTAGTGGAGATGTTTGAAAAGGGTGTGCCGGATGTTTGGAACGAGTACAAAAAGGAACATGTCATGATCATGGGAGTACTTATCGCTACAATCACCGACCTGTCAGGTCGAGGTTCGTTGTCCGGAGAGAAGACAAAAGGCTATACTAGATGCGTCGAGTGCTTGGACATTTCTGTAGGGTTTATGTAGAAAACCATCAAGGTGGACCTACATGTTAGATTTCATTACGCTTATCCGCAGCAAAACGGACACCAAAAGACTCAGGAGGACTCCACACTAAAGCGGAGGGTGAGACGCCGTCAGGTGGGGATGGTCGGCCCCACCTATAAGCCGCTCGGCCCCTAGGGCCCACCTGTTAGCTGAAAGCCCTAGTTTCACTTTGGATAATTGATGAAACCTAGGACTAACCTTTGATCTAAGCGTATGAATTAGATAAGGTGGTTTAATCCAAGTGGTGAAGCAAGTGAGAGGTCCATGGTGATGAAGGTGGACATGAAATGAAAATGATCAAGCTTCAACTTGGAAAAGAAGAAAGAGAAAAACAAAAACCGAGAAGATCAAGGCAAAGGTATAAGATAGGTTTTTGTTTTGCACTCAAGACACCATAGAGGGTGTGAGTGACTTAGGATCGATAGCTGTACTATAAAGAGGGGAGATCTTTGGCTAAACGGTTTATCGAGTGCCACTAGGTGACATGATTCTTGCATATGCATTTAGGAACCTAGTGTGCTAACTTTGACCCTTGTAAAATGCCTTGAAAAATGCTAACACACATGCACACAAGTTTTACATTTTGTGGTTAGCAAGTTGGAAGCAAGGGTGAAGCAGTTGTGGACTTAGAAAAAGAAAAAGAGGAGAAGGTCCATGACTGAACGCTGGCCGTGGGGTGAACAGACTCACCCCGGGCGCGTTCGGTCATTTATAGGTGCGACGCACTATCTAGCCGAGACTAAGCAGAAGTGATCAGACGCTAGGGCTAGGTCCACTGGCGTGTCTAGTCAACCTTTGATGGTCGGGCACAGAGAAGAAGAGAGAGGATTGGACGTCGGGGCACATTAGGTCGCCTCTGACCTAATGTGTCCGTTATTAAAAATCACCTCTGGACCCTTACTAGAAATGACCGAACATCGTGTGTACATGCGTCAGGTCACATCAGTGGTGCATCCAGTCATCTTTTGATTGCGCGAGCGATCGGGAGATGACCGTTGAGATCGAGTGGCTCTGGTTCAAACAGGGACACGTGGACGGCCATAGGCGACCGGACGCTGGCTGATCGGACGCTGGGGCATGTCCGGTCAGCCCGAGAGTGCCCAATGGCTCTTTAAGTCTTGGGGCTCTATAAATAGAAAGGTACCAGCTTGGGGCTCCCTCTCTTGGCACTTTGACATACTTGACATCCTTGTGAGACTAAGCAAACACCTCCCACTCATCTCCATCATTGATTCATCATCATAGTGAGATTGGGAGTGATTCCTAGTGTATTTGCTTGAGTGATTGAATCTAGTGGAATTTGGGGATCGTTATGGCTGCGGATTTCTTGTTTCTCTTGGTGGTTGCCGCCACCTAGATGGCTTGGAGCAGCAGAGGTGATTGTTCATGACCGGCTTTGGTGATTGTGAGGGGTCTTGCACCTTCTCCGCTGAAGAGGCGCAAGGTAGCTCTAGTAAATTTCTCATGTCATTGAGTTACCTCACAACGGGGACTAGTGTGCCAGCAAGCACGTGAACCTCGGGAGAAAAATTGGTTGTCTCTTCCCCTTTGATATTCTCCCAGTGATTGAATTGGTATTCATCTTGTGATTGGTTTATTCCTCGACGCGGCAGTATAATCACCATACTCACTCTTTTACATTCCTTGCAAACTAGTTGTTAAGCTTTTTAGTGTAATTAGTTTTGATAGCTTGTCTTGCTTGCTAGTTTAGTGTCACCTAGTGGAGCTCTTTAGTGTAGACTTGTTGAGAGCTCTTAGTGAGTAGCGACATAGCCATTGTTTGTGCCTAATGATCATAGCAACTAGAATTGTTGAATAGGTGGCTTGCCACTCTCGTAGAGCTAGAGCAAAATTGTATTTCACCATTTAGTGTACCAACCTCTTACTCTAGTGTATTTGTAGAAATTTTTATAGGCTATTCACCCCCTCTAGCCATTTAGGACCTTTCAAGTGATATCAGAGCCATGGTCACCGTTTGATTGAAGGCTTAACAACCTCGGTGTCAAATTATGGCTCAAGTTGTGTTCAACCATGTGGGGGCAAACCACCGTTCTTTGAAGGCACATGCTATGATTATTGGAAGAGAAAAATAAAGGTATATCTTGGTTCAATCAGTGACCAAGTGTGGGATGTAACCAAGAGTGACTATGTGATTCTTGATCCGGACAATCTCACCAACACTGACAAGGCCAACATGCAATGCAAGACAATGGCTCTCAACACCATCTATAATACCATTGATTCTAAGGTGTTTGAGCAAATCAAGGATTGTGAGAAAGCTAGTGAAGTGTGGAAGAGATTGGAGGAGACCTATGAGGGCACACCGGCGGTGAAGAGTGCCAAGCTATACATCCTCAAGGACAAGTTGACAAGCTTCAAGATGAAGGATGATGAGAGCATTCCGGAAATATTCCATAGATTGCAAGTAATTGTCAATGACTTGAACGCTTTGGGAGAGAAGATCAATGATGATGATGTCTCTCATCGGTTCTTGATGTACTTACCTCCTAGATTTGAGACATTGAGATTGATCATCATTAGAGGAGGATTGAAGCAACTCACCCCTAACCAAGTACTAGATGATGTCATGACACAAGAGACAAACCATGTGGAAAGGGAGGGGGTTGACAAAGATGACAAGAAGGAAGATGAAGACAAGAAGAAGAAGAGTGTGGCATTCAAGGCTAGCTCATCATTCAAGAACAAGGGCAAGTCCAAGAAAGAAGAATCAAGTGATGATGAAGATGCTAGTGACATTGATGATGAAGCCATGGCTCTCTTTGAGCGTAACTTTGGAAGATTCATGAAGAAGAAGGGCTATGGCGCAAGAAAGAGAATAGACAACAACAAGAGCAAAGAATATGTGAGGAGATGCTACAATTGCAAGAGCCCCGATCATATTGTGGCGGATTGTCCCTACAATAGTGATAATGATGAGGATGATAAGAAGAAGCACAAGAAGGACAAGAAAGAGAAGAAGAAGAAGGAGAAGAAGATGACCTTCCAAAGAAGAAGAAGGGTGGAGGCTATGTGGTCACTTGGGATAGTGATAGATCTTTGAATAGTGATGGCTCTAGTGATGATGGCAAGAAATCTATCAAGAAAGTACTAGCAAGCATTGCCATCAACAACAAGCCTTTCATCTTCGACACTCCATCGACATGTCTCATAGCAAAGCCTACCAAGGTAAAATATGATGTGAGTGATGAGGATTATGAAAGTGATGATTGTAGGAGTGATTATGAGGAGGAGTACACTAGGGAGGAGCTCATGGACATGTGTGAGCAAGTGCACACTTGCTTTAAGATGAAGAAAAAGGAGTGCAAAGAATTGCGCAAGAAGATCAAATCTCTTGAGCAATCCTTTGATGAACTAAATGCCTCTCATGAGAGTCTAAGGGAAGACCATGAGATGCTTGGCAAAGCTCACTCTAAGCTTGAAAAGGCTCACTCCTCTCTCCTCAAGCAAGTTAAGGAGGAAGAAGCCAAGAAAGAGCAAGTGATTGTGTCATGTGATGTTGGACTAATATGTGATATTATTGATGAATCCTTTTATAAGCCCAATGTTGTTGCTCCCACTAACCCTTATTATAGAACTACTACTTCCACTTCACCTTTGAGTGATGGTTTTACTTGTGATGCCTCACTAATGGTGGAAAATGAGACCCTCAAGAAGGAGGTGAATGAGCTCACTCGTACCTTTAGCAATGCCTATGGTGGAGATGCCCGCTTGCTAAAGTGCTTGGGTAGCCAAAGGTTTTCTCTTAACAAAGAGGGATTGGTCTATACACCAAAGAAAGGTAAGGTGGCCTTTGTCACTCCCAAAGCTAGCTTTGTGAAGGGTAATGGTCGGTTTTGCAATAGATGCATAGCAAGTTGGGCATATAGAGCAATATTGCAAGACTAACAAGAACAAGCAACCTAGTGTATCCTCAATTAAATTTGATTCTTGTTACATGCTTGTTAAGGGTGCCAATGGTGTGAAGGCTAAGTTCATTGGTACACCAATTGAGGGCCCAAAGAAGAAGGCCATTTGGGTACCCAAGACCTTGGTAACTAACCTTCAAGGACCCAAGTAAGTTTGGGTACCTAAAAAGAATTAATCTTCTTTTGTAGGTCAATTATAAAGCCGGAGGAAGGCATTGGGTGCTTGATAGTGGGTGCACACAACACATGATCGGTGATTCAAGAATGTTCAATTCAATCAATGAGAATGAGAGCAATGGGATTGATTGTATCACATTTGGTGACAATGGCAAAGGCAAGGTCAAAGGTCTTGTGCATATTTGGTGTGGATGATGTAGAGATCATAAGTGTAGATGGCTCTAACTTGATATTCAAAGGATTTAGATATGAGAATCTATACTTGGTTGATTTTAATGCTAGAGAAGCTCAATTGTCAACATGTTTACTCACTAAGTCTAGCATGGGTTGGTTATGGCATAGAAGACTTGGTCATGTTGCAATGAAACAATTGAACAAGTTGATTAAGCATGATCTAGTGAGAGGCTTGAAAGATGTCACATTTGAGAAGGATAAGCTTTGTAGTGCATGTCAAGCCAGAAAGCAAGTTGGCAACACACATCCTACGAAGAGCATGATGAGTACATCTAAGGCATTTGAGTTGTTGCACATGGATTTGTTTGGACCAACCACTTACACTAGCATTGGTGGAAGCAAATATGGATTTATGATTGTGGATGATTTTACTAGATACACATGGGTGTTCTTTCTTGTTGACAAGAGTGATGTATTTGCAACCTTCAAGACATTCATCAAGAGAATTCACAATGAGTTTGAAACAACCATCAAGAAAGTGAGAAGTGACAATGGAAGTGAGTCCAAGAATACAAAAAATGATGAGCTTTGTGATGAGTGTGGAATTAGGCATCAATTCTGGGCCAAGTACACTCCTCAGTCAAATGGTCTAGTTGAGAGGAAGAATAGAACTTTGATTGACATGGTAAGATCAATGCTGAGTGAGTACAATGTGAGTCATTCATTTTAGGCCAAAGCAAACAACATGGCTTGCTACTATAGCAACCGACTCTATTGTCATCTCATGATGGAGAAGACGCCATATGAGCTCTTGAATGGAAGAAAACCCAATATTGCATACTTTCAGGTTTTTGGTTGCAAATGCTATATATTAAAGAAAGGCATAAGATTGAGCACGTTTGAGAAGAAATATGATGAAGGTTTCTTGCTTGGTTACTCCACTACTAGCAAGGCATATAGAGTTTGGAATTTGGCTAGTGATACTCTTGAGGAGGTTCATGATGTGAAATTTGATGAAACCAATGACTCCTAAGAGGAAGATGAGAATCTAGATGATGTGAGAGGCACTCAATTGGTCAATGCAATGAAGAATATGGACATTGGTGATATAAGGTCTAGAGAGGTGATTGATGTTGAAGATGACAAGAATCAAGTGCTCTGTAACTCAAATGTGCAAGCTAGTGGTTCTCATGATCATGATCAAGCAAGTGCTAGTGATGATAAAGTGCAAGATCAACAACAAGTGGCTAGTTTATCATCTCAACCAAGTGATCAATCAAATGCAAGCAATCAAGTGCAAGTGCTCCAACCAACCAATGTTACAAGAGATCATCCATTGGACTCTATAATTGGTGATATCTCTAGAGGTGTGCAAACAAGATCAAGATTGGCATCATTTTGTGAACACTTCTCATTTGTCTCATCCATTGAACCAAAGAAGATAGATGAAGCTTTGAAGGATGTTGATTGGGTAAATGCTATGCATGAAGAGCTAAACAACTTCACAAGAAATCAAGTATGGGAGTTAGTTGAGAGGCCTAAGGATCATAATGTGATTGGAACAAAATGGGTCTTTTGGAACAAGCAAGATCAAGATGGGATAGTTGTAAGGAACAATGCAAGATTAGTGGCTCAAGGTTACACTCAAGTTGAAGGTATTAACTTTGGAGAAATATATGCCCCGATTGCAAGATTGGAAGCAGTTAGGATCTTGTTAGCCTATGCTTGTGCCCATGACATCAAGTTATACCAAATGGATGTGAAGAGTGCATTTCTCAATGGATGCATCAATGAGCTTGTGTATGTTGAGCAACCTCCTAGTTTTGAAGATGTGAAGAAGCCCAACCATGTCTATAAGTTGAAAAAGGCTTTGTATGGATGAAAACAAGCACCTAGAGCATGGTATGAGAGATTGAGGGATTTCCTACTCTCTAAGGGGTTCAAGATGGGAAAGGTTGACACCACTCTCTTCACCAAGAAGCTAGGCAATGACTTATTTGTGTTGCAAATCTATGTTGATGATATCATATTTGGATCAACCAATCAAGATTTTTGTGAGAAGTTTGGAAAGATGATGGCAAATGAGTTTGAGATGTCCATGATTGTAGAGCTTAGTTACTTCCTTGGTCTTCAAATTAAGCAAATGAAGAATGGCACATTTGTGAGTCAAGGCAAGTACAACAAAGACATGCTCAAGAAGTTTGGCATGGATGAAAGCATAGCTATTAGTACACTAATGGGAATAAATGGAAGCTTGGATAGTGATGCTAGTGACAACATGATAGATCAAAAGATGTATCAGTCTATGATTGGAAGCCTACTCTATGTGACCGCATCAAGGTCGGATGAGATGTTTAGTGTATGCATGTGTGCTAGATTTCAAGCCTCACCAAGAGAAAGTCATTTGAAGGCAACAAAGAGAATATTGAGGTACTTGAAGCATACACAAAATGTTGGATTGTGGTATCCCAAAAAAGCAAGATTTGAGTTTATTGGATATTCGGACTCCGATTATGCGGGATGCAAAGTTGAGAGAAAGAGCACATCGGACACATGTCAACTATTGGGAAGATCACTTGTGTCTTGGTCATCAAAGAAGCAAAATAGTGTAGCACTTTCAACTGCCAAAGCGGAGTACATTTCGGCTGGTAGTTGTTGTGCACAATTACTATGGATGAAGGCTACTTTGAGTGATTTTGGAATCAGGTTCAAGCAAGTGCCATTGCTATGTGACAATGAGAATGCAATCAAGCTCACCAACAATCTGGTTCAACATGTAAGAACAAAACACATTGATGTCCACCACCATTTCATAAGAGATCACCAACAAAAGGGGATATTTGCATTGAGAGTGTGGGCACCGATGATCAACTTGCCAATATCTTCACCAAGCCACTTGATGAGAAGAGGTATTGCAAGCTAAGGAATGAATTGAACATACTTGACTTCTCAAATATGTGTTGATGCACCCCCTTTATATGACATGCCTCTCCTTCGAGCAAAGCAAGGTAAAGTTGATTGACATGTCATTCATCCTTTGCTAAGGACTTGTTTAGTGCATCTAGTCATTCCTATCATGTCTTAGACTCATTCATAAAAATTAAATGAATTTGATGCTTGTATGGTACCACTATTGCTTGTATGTTTGAAATGATCTAGTGGTAGCATATGACATGTTGTGGGCTTGTGAACCTAGTGTTTAATCTAGAAAATGAGCTATAAGTGTTTAACGCAACATGGTGCATGATAACCCTTATTTGGAGGTGTGAAGAAGCTTGCCCTTGGATCAAACTGAGTTAAATATCTTTTGCAAATGATCTAGATTAAACCAAATTGGGAAAATGGTCCTCACTTATCATGGTTTCACACAACCTATCTAAAATTTAAGCTCACCTTTTGTGGCCATTGATGACAAAGGGGGAGAAGTTATTCCCAAAGATAAGCAAAAGGGGCTTCCCAAAGATAAGCAAAAGGGGGAGAGAAATCAAAGATAGTAAAGGAAGGGGATCAATTAAAATTTTGAAGCACACAAGTAGGGGGAGCAAGCTCATAAACTTGTATGTTGCATTTGAATGTGCATTACATATGTTTGCTTGCATAGCACAAGTTTTTAAAATTCCCTATCCATGCTTGTGTGGTGTATGCTAGATTGTAGAAAATGATTGATGAAATGAAAACTAGCATGCATAGGATAGCTAGATATACCTTGATCTTTTACAAGTGGTACTAGAGCCTTACTTCTAATGTTGATCTCATGAGGTATCTAGTTTGTCCTTGCTTTTCAAGTGATATCTAGCAAATCTTGGTGCTAAGGATGGTGTTCAAATGGCAACTCCGATTGGTATCACGCTTCAAAGGTCCATTCTTTACACCTTAGCATCATTTGGTAGCTATTACTCTCCCAAACTTCTAATCCATGCATATGTGTAAGCTTTCAAATCCAAACTCTTAGCACATATGTAGGGAAAGCTAATACTACCAAATTGGATTGATGAAACTTATCCATAACCTTTAGACATGGTAATATGCTTGGGCAAGTAACATGAATCCAAAAGATTTAATGAATATCTTTGTAAATAGGTTGTCATCAATTACCAAAAAGGGGGAGATTGAAAGCCCTAGTTTGGTTTAGGATAATTGATAAAACCTAAGACTAACCTTTGATCTAAGTGTATGAATTAGATAAGGTGGTTCAATCCAAGTGGTGAAGCAAGTGAGAGGTCCATGGTGATGAAGGTGGACATGAAATGAAAATGATCAAGCTTCAACTTGGAAAAGAAGAAAGAGAAAAACAAAAACCAAGAAGATTAAGGTAAAGGTATAAAATAGGTTTTTGTTTTACACTCAAGACACCATAGAGGGTGTGAGTGACTTAGGATCGATAGCCGTACTATAAAGAGGGGAGATCTTTGGCTAAATGGTTTATCAAGTGCCACTAGGTGACATGATTCTTGCATATGCATTTAGGAACCTAGTGTGCTAACTTTGACCCTTGAAAAATGCCTTGAAAAATGCTAACACACGTGCACATAAGTTCTACACTTTGTGGTTAGCAAGTTGGAAGCAAGGGTGAAGCGGTTGTGGACTGAGAAAAAGAAAAAGTGGAGAAGGTCCGTGACCGGACGCTGGCCGCGGGGTGACCGGACTCACCTCGGGCTCGTCCGGTCATTTATAGAGCTTGTCTTGCTTGCTAGTTTAGTATCACCTAGTGGAGTTCTTTAGTGTAGACTTGTTGTGAGCTCTTAGTGAGTAGTGACATAGCCATTGTTTGTGCCTAGTGATCATAGCAACTATAATTGTTGAATAGGTGGCTTGCAACCCTCGTAGAGCTAGAGCAAAATTGCATTTCGCCATTTAGTATACTAACCTCTTGCTCTAGTGTATTTGTAGAAATTTTTATAGGCTATTCACCCCCCTCTAGCCATTTAGGACCTTTCATCAGCCCCTCATTATTATGTCGGTTCTCCACCGCCTCCTAGGTTCCACCTACGCCATCCTTTAAGTCGGTTTGATCCAAGGGCTCACGTTGGACGCTCTGGCCTATATATATCAGCCCCTGCCCCCATGAGAGGGCATAAGTCATTTTGAGAAGATAGAAACTCTAATCATCCTCAGAGCTCCACCATATTCTAGGGCATAGCTAGTTAGGCTAGGTCTAGAGGGAGGCAAGTAGGCTTCGCTTGAATTCCCGATCTTATCAAGAGCGTGGTTTGGTATAATCTTTGTACCCCTCTCTCTTTTATATCTCCATTACTTTTATATGCTAGTTACAATTGTTATGATAATATTAGTATTCATCTTATTCATGTTCTTTGTTATAATGTTCATGGTCTACTTTGATTATATGCTTAGTATAGTTGGATTATCATTATGTTCATGCATAAGTTCGTATAGCACTCACTCTAAGGATCCATGGGTGGGTGGTCGACATTGTGTAAGCATGGTGCTTATACATTGTTTACCTACAGATACACCCTATATTCTAGGTCATGTGGTAGATCGTGGATGTGACACTCCCGTTGAGTCCTTTGTAGTCCACTCACCGAATATAGGCGCACGTAGGGTTCGGTTACGAAGGAAGATCAAGCTTTGTTCTTAATCTTCCTTAATAATATCCCTTATGTGTAGATATGACGATGATTCCTACTTCTAGAAGCTTATGTGGAGCTCAGGTAGGGATGAATATGAAAACATACTTGCATTGCATATATTGTAAAGTCAAAACTAGGATCCGAGGAGAAAGATGTCATACTCTTAGATCAAGATGTGCATGTGTGTTGATATATATATATATATATATATAGGGTGGCTAACCTAATTCTACTATGCTCCTTGAAACATATCTCTCTTGATTGAAACTTGAAAAACTTTTGCAAGAAAACATGGGCTATCTTATTTATCTCTTCTTTTTTGCAATTGAAAGTTTTCAAGAGAGACATTTACAATAACTTAGAGCATTTATCCTATCAAGCATATTTTATGTCTATTCCTAGTTTAGGAGTAGAACATTTTTAGGTGGATGGAAAACATGTTGTTGCGTACTCTAGAGTAGGAGCAGCATATGTATGTGGAGTGTACGTGATCTTGATCTTGAGAGCATGATTAGTTTCTCAACAAGGGTCACAAGGTTTGACGAAACTCAATACAATTACAAGTAGTATATGTAGAAGGTTTCTCTAGTCTATATATGGCTCTGGTGGAATATTGCTTACCACAAAAGAGAGGTGTAGCTATTCTTTTTATTTTTTTGAAACAAAATTCTCCAATAACAAGACATCAAGAATCAAGTTCTCATTATTCTACTACATCTCATTTCACGACAACTTAAGTAACATGGGGTCCCTAATAATTAGTTCCCAACAGTAGCATGACTTCCAAGAAAAGTATTATGTGAGTCTATCCTTAACTCATGACTGAAATAATCTTTCCTCGGGTTTTAAAGTTGTTTTATTAAGTGATTTTCAATTCGGTTCAAAATGGAAAGCGAAACATATATAAATAAAGTCTACTGGCCTCGAACCTAACCGTGGACGAAGCGTGAGGCGAGGCGGCACTGTGATGGGCCGGTCGGCCCAAGTAGGAGGCTAGGCGGCCCACTCTTATGTAACAGAACCGACCAAATCATAAGAACGTAAGTACAAAAACAATCACCGAAGTGATCAAATTCCTGTACTTAAGCTCCCATAATCCCGGTAGTCCGGAAATCACGAAGGATTTCAACCAACCCTCGACATACAAAACCAAGATCATAGTGATTCAACACAACACATCATTCGTTACAACATTTCACAAGTGGCATTCGGATTATATCCATCAGAGTGCAAATAAAATATTACAAACCAAGTTCAAATTTGCGGAAGCAACATAGTTTAGTACATAACTTCATAGTTTCAAATACATTGCCAGATCTTAGTCATGTCCCACAAAAGCATCTTCAGGTACGAGAACTAGGAGAGACCGCGCCCAACGGTCTAGTCTTCATCCCCAGCTGGGAGAAGGCAATACTTGTAGTAACCAAAGTAGAACTAGTCATCTGCAACTGGTGGGAGATAAACCCTGAGTACGAGAAGGTACTCAGCTAGACTTACCCATCAAAACCAGAAATAAAAGACACCAAGGATCATGCAAGGCTTATGAGGTGGGCTAGCTTGACACAGTTACATAAAAGAGCTTATGAATATAGTGACCAATTTAAACTTAGCATCAAACTTAGCATCATTTACCTGTCCACTAGATTAGCACCTGTACTAGAGCACTCACTTGTTAGGAGCAATCAATATTAACCATAGCAGGTATAATAAGGCTGTCATCATCATATCATCATTTCCGATCCATTATGTTATTTAGTGTATCTACTTTGGAGATAAGCCCGTCAAGTTCTCACTAACCAGGAGAGACGGTGACTCGAATCGAATTACAACTCAGCTGAGGGGGTATTCCTAACTCTCACCCTGGCATACTTTGCAAGGGTAGCCATGGGTCACCTTTGGTACAACTCAGGAACCAAATTCGTGGGTTCGATCAGCGCCAGCACTCTCAGGGATTACCCTTCTACCAGGACGATCAGGACTTTTAAATCACCTGCCCTTGGACTCACGCCTACGGCTCCCTTCCGAGGCACACTTTATACTTATCGACTCCCGGCCTGAGGTGAGCTACTCGGCTTCATGGTCGGTCTTCGGACATGGCCAACTAAGAGAGAGGCATGCGTTCAACACGAAAATGAAAGGCTCCAAGATTCAGTCCTTAAGCGACACAGACGGAGTCACTACAAACCGGCAAGTCTCCGCCCGGTCTTCATTTCAAATTAAGACAGGTTCTTTTCTACGATAGCAAATATAGCCAACCGTGCCATATGTATCTTCCTATATCTCGCAGGTGACAGGAAATCACCTGACTTCTACCGCGTTTAAGCAGGGCTAAGCACTACGCGAGCCTGAGCTACATAGGATTCAGTGTATCAATATCTGGACAAGGATTGGATAACCAATGCAGCAAGTGTTTGCATCCAACACCTAAACTTAATGCAACAATATATATATATATAACAATAATACTTTAACTGCATTTCGGAAATTAGGAGGCTTAATATGCTCCGGGGTTTGCCTTTCACAAAGTTGCACGGACGGTGATCCGGGCACTCAACGGTGACCTTGTCTGGCACCTCTCCCGTGGGCTGCACCTCCTGAACCTCCGGGGTTGGCTGCTGCTGCTCCCCGCTTGGTTCCTCGAATTCCAGCAGTGTCACACCTTCCGGTACACCTATTGCATGCCGATGCACAAGATAAATATCATGGATGCATAAGGAATGACATGATGCTCATGATGAACGAATCACAGTAAATGTTTAACGAAAACATCACTGGACACTCGTTTACCGATTAAGAATAGCTCTATTCAAATCAATTTAAACAAGTATCTAACTTAATTTGAAGAATGAGATCAACTTACCTAACTTGCATAACCTAAGATAAAGATGCTCATCTTCAGTTAAAGGCCTAACACCTAGGAACATTACCACAAGCTTAGGAAATAGTAAAAGCATACTTAAATCAGCATTTAAAGTTTCATATGCACACGAGTAGTTCCTTAATTCAATCACAACAAGAGTTCTACAAATCCAAATGACTTGCATGAGGACATTCTGGAAAGCTTATGAAATTCTCTACAAATAATTTGTAAACATCAAAGCATGATTCTTACGTTAACCCAATCGAATTCAAGTAAACATATAATCTGTCCAGAAATGACAGGTTTACTAAATTAATTATTTAGTGATGATGCAAAAGCATAATTGGACCAAACCAAGTTTACCAACTTGTTATACATACCAGAGGAACATCAGAAAGTATAGTGCCAACTTCTAAATAAATTATTTAATGTCCTTTTCTAATTTATTTAGTTAATTAGATGATTAAAGCAACATATAGTAAAACTATACAGAAAAATCTACAAAAATTACAGTAGCTATCTCATGCTTCACATAGACTACCATAAAAATTTCAAAGCCATTGGGCAAGCAGAACTTGCTGTATTCAAAATAACAGATGGCATGTCTATTTCTAGCATAATTAGGAAACCCTAATGAAAAGTGTCAAGAAACAGATTTAACATTTTTCCTAGCATCATTCTAGCATAAGAATATCACTCATCAAATTTCACCTTTACTGGATCTATAGAAAAATTATGAAAATTCACACAAGATCCATCCATGCAAACAAGAGAATTTTCAATCTCCTACATACAGTGTCCAAAATGTATGAAAATTTAACTACAAGCTATTCATGATTTGAGTAGTACACCATAAAAATTTCATGCCATTTGGAGCTACATAGAAAAAGATATAATTACCCCTATTTCCTTCATGGTTAAAAGAGATAATTAGCAACTCCATTTTTCATAACAGAACATGGCATAAATTATATTTTTAATATAAACTAGACATTATTATGAACTCAAAAAAATTGGAACCACATCATTTAGATCTACCAACTAGGAGATACACATTTTTGAATATGTACACAAATCTGTGAAAAGAATAAAACAAACAAACAATGGAAAACCTAATGATCTACTGGGCCGGCCCGGACAGACTCGGCGGCCCACGACGCATGAGCAAGCGCAGCCCAGACACGACGCGGCCCAGGACTCGCTCCCACCTCCGCTTCAACGACTGACAAAGGGGCCCCGCGAGTCAATGAGACAGGTAGGGGAGGAAGAAAAGACGGCGGCACAACTCGTCGCCGGTGGTAGCTCCGGCGAGGCCATCGGTGCTACGGTGTTCGCCTCACCCGTGTGCATCTAGTGGAACCATCTATTGAAGCTATTGCCGTGGCTAAAGGCAATGGCGACGGCCATGGCGGCGCACGGCCACGGCTTGGCCGGCTCCAGCGAGGCGACGGCGTCACGGCTCTAGTGGGTGACCCTACGAGCTTCAGTAGCACTCACAGGACCTAGCACAAGGGATAGAGGGGAAGGTAAGAGGCTCGAGAAGCATGGCCACATGCGAGCTCGGCCGGCGGCGGTCATGGCGACCCGGTGGAGCCACGCTCACGGTGAGCTCTACCTGAGGCAAAAAACGCGATGACGGTGAGGTCTCGGACGTGGAGGAGCTCACGGTGGTGCTATGGCTGGGATGAATCGGACCAAGGCACTCGGTTGAGGTGGATTTTGGCTCGGCGGCTGCCACTGCGTCCCGATCACCGCTCTCGCGGAGGAAGACGATGGCAGCGAGTGAACTGGCGAGACGCGAAGAGAGTGGCGAGGCGCTGGCTTGGCTTTCATCTGGGAGCACGGGTGCACGACGTGGAGGTGCTAGCTAGGCATGCATGCCACGCGGTGGCCAGCCTCTGAATCGGTCGGCCACGACGTTCACTGAACGTTTTCTGAAACGGACTGAATCGACACCCGATGACACAACTGACAGCGCCATTTCATCGCCTCATAGCTCGTAATCTAGCCCGAGTTAGCGGTAGGTAGTAACAGCAAATTTGTAGATCTACAGTAGTACTACAACATTGTCAATTGGGTCTTGGACTAATTCGGTCTAGATTGGGAGATACAAGGTCGCAAAGAGGGGCTCATGAAACTGTAAGTCAGGACTTGACTGAAGAATTTTTCTAAGTCTGAAATCAGTAGGGAAAAATGACTTGTGGGACTTGTTTGAGGCTGTTCCACACATTTTTATGAGTTGATCATAAAACAACTTTTGTTCCATGATAAATTAGCTATAACTTTGGTAAAGGGTGCATAGCCATGCAAGGTCTCTAAGTTGGTCTTTTGAATCAATCAAACAGTGGCACTCTAAGGTTCATTCAAAGTCAAACCTCCACTTGAGGGCATTTTTGTCATTTTGATCCATATGAACAATGTCCCAACAATTACCCTAAGTGTAGTTAAGGTGTATTAGACCATAATCAACCACTTTACACAAGTGCTATACCAATTTCTAATGATCACATGTGATGAAGTAACAAAACAATCAATTCACTCAAATGTTGCAATTCCATGTTTCATATGTTTCATTACTTTTGTTGCAATTTTGAACTTGCCACATTCCTACCATGTTGCCATGTTTCAAGGTATGAGAAACTCATGTTGCATTTACATGTTGCACTACTACCATTCATAAGCAATCAAGTATGAAACAAACAGAATTTGCGAATGTTGCATATGTATGTTTCAGTGACAATGGCATGATGACATAGATGATGCATATGTTTATGAAATGAAATGCAATTTTGTGGAAGCCAAACACCTAGGGTGTTACATCTTAGGCCCGTTTTGGTCCAACTTTGGCGAGTGTGGTTTTTGTTCTGTTGCTTTCTGAATTTCGTGATTTTCGTAATCAAATTATGTCTTGATTTCACGGTGTGCTTCCCCTACACTTGTTATCCTATATACCTTTATGCACAACATGTGGAGACAAACACATATCCAAAAAGAAATAGAGAACAAATAATAATAAGAAGACTTCATTAATATATAAGGCACTTTATTACACATGCACAAACTAAACACAAACTTTTGATGACCTAACACAAACTTCAATATTCTAACGATCTGAGCTAAGCGATTAACCTAAACATACTATCTTTAAACACTTGACCTAACCACTCGTGTCTTATTATTGACTACCTAATTCTTACTTCTTTGTCTTAGCAACAAAATGCTTCAAAGCATTTAGGTCATGTTGCAGGATCTTGCCATAGATGTGTTCTTCGTCGATCCTTTGCTCTAGGGTATAGATAACATCGGAGAGGTCTTTGATCTTCTTCTCTAAGAGAGCAATGGTCATCTATGGTTGCTTCTCAGCCTCTGGGATAGGTGGTGATGGCGCCTTTCGCTTCTTCTCCTTTGGTAGAACAACCTTGATCTGATCCGGCATATCGCGAACTCCATCAATGATGGTATGAGGGGTGACCGACTTATATTTTGCACATGTGACATCTCCAAACTTGTTGGTGTTCAATCTGGTCAGCACCTCATTCGCCCTTGGAGGAAGGAGGTTGATCTCCTTTGTCACCTTGATCGGCGGTGGCGCGTCAGGTTGACGTGGTTTGTCCTTGAGAAGTAGACGTGGCAGCGGCGGAGCAATCATCACCAGACATCGGATGGCTTGGGCGAAGTAAGATTGGCTTGGGCGAAGTAAGATTGGCTTGAGCGAATTGGGGTAACTTCTGGAGGAGCAACAGTCAATGCAAGCGCGTCAAGCTTGTTGTGAGGATCAAAACCATAGGGGATGATTTCTTTGTAGGCCATGGGAACTAGAGAGGAGGAGAGCTTCGCTGCTGTTGGAGAGAGAAGGTTTTGATGGAAGGGCTATGGAGGCAGGCAGAGGCTCACTTATATAGGGGGGACAACTTGCTGTAGGGGTCAAGATCTATCCATACGAGGTCTCGTAACGAGAAAAAACCTAATGCGTCAAAAAATTGTGGGATTTTAATAAGGAAGGATCTAGAAGACACGAGAGAGTTGACCGGGCATGAGAGGGACTGACAATGGGCTGGGCGACCTCTAGGTGGGGCCGGGCGACCCCATATGTCATCCTCTCGTGGTGATTTTTCTTGTGGCTATTTCTAATCCCTATCTAATCTTGAAAAGTATATTTTCGTGTTATGAAACATAAAGAGGATGGCAGAGATGTAAATCTATGGTAAAATCAGGAAATCTACCTCATCTAAATCCTCAGGTAGTTTTTTAGGTTCTAGAAAAATCTTGAGACTGTGGCCATTTACCTTGAATAACATACCTTCATCATTTTGAAGTGTTACCGCTTCATACGACGAAGTACTTATCACCTTGAATGGTCCTTCCCATTTGCTCTAAGTTTTCCATGCCAAATAATTTAACCCTAGAATTAAAAAGTAATATCTTTTCTCCTAGGGCAAACTCCTTCTTGATCCTCTTGTCATGCCATCTTTTTGTTCTCTCCTTGTAAATCTTGGAGTTGTGATATGCTTTTTCACGCCATTCATCAAGTTCAGAGAGTTGCATCTTCCTCTTAATTCCTATGGCTTCAAAGTCTATGTTCCATCGCTTGATGGCCCAGTGAGCTTTGAATTCTAGCTCAACAGGTAGATGACAGGTCTTTCCATAGACCAGCTGATATGGTAACATGCCCAACGGTGTTTTATATGCTGTTCTGTAAGCCCATAGTGCATCGGGTAGTCGATCCTTCCATGCAGTCCCCATCTCATTGACCGTCTTTTGCATAATGTTCTTGATTTGTTTATTTGATGTTTCTGCTTAGCCACTTGTCTGAGGGTAGTATGGAGTTGCGACATTGTGATGGATCCCATGTTTTGACAAGTAATTATGAAAATTCTTGTCAGTGAAGTGAGTTTCTCCATCACTAATCACTATCCTTGGAACTCTGAATCTTGGAAATATTGTTTCTTCAAACATCTTCCTAGAGTTCTTTGCATCAGAAGCTTTGCATGGCATGGCCTCAACCTACTTGGAGACATAATCAACTACCACCAAGATGTATTCACAGTCATTTGATTTTCAAAAAAGGTCCCATGTAGTCGATTCCCAGACATCGAAGAGCTCAATCTAGAGGTTGTTGGTGAGTGGCATGGCATCTCTTGAATTGATATTACCATGCCTCTAACATGCTCCACACCTCCTGATGAAGTCATTCGTGTCTTCATACATGGTTGGCCAAAAGAATCCACTTTGCCAGACCTTTGAATGAGTGTGGCATCATTCGATGATCTTGATGCCTTCTTCCTCCAGTATACACCTTCTGAGTAGGCCATCAGAGCAGACTCTAAAGAGGTATGGTTCATCCCATATGTGGAGCTTCCTTTTATTCTCCCCTGGTGGTACATAACCTGCAACCATAAAATTAACAATATTTGCGTACCAGGGGTCAGATTTTGTGACCTTGAAGAGCATGTCGTCTCGTAGCAAATCATTGATGGGCAGTTCCTGTGAATTTTCAAACTGCATTCTGAACAAGTGATCGGCAACAGAATTTTCTACAGCCATTTTATCTTTTATTTCTAAGTCAAATTCTTGGAGTAACAAAATCCATCTTATTAATCTGGGTTTAGCAACTTTCTTACTGAGTAGGTATTTTTAAAGCGGCATTATCAGTATAAACAATGACCTTAGCTCATACTAAGTAAGATCTAAACTTATCAATAGCAAAAATAGTAGCTAGGAGTTCTTTTTCAGTTGTTGCATAATTAAGTGGTGGTCCTATCAGAGTTTTGCTAGCATAAGCAATTGCATGATGCTTTTTATCTTTAGTTTGTCCCAACACTGCGCCCACAACATAATCACTAGCATCACACATAATTTCAAATGGTAGTAACCAATTAGAGGGTTGAATGATTGGTGCAGAGATGAGTGCTTTCTTAAGAATGTTAAAAGATTTTAAGTATGCATCATCAAATTCAAAGGGAACATGCTTAGCCAAAAGATTTGTAAGTGGTCTAACAATATGTGAAAAATCTTTTATAAAGCGGCGGTAAAAACCAACATGACCAAGAAAACTGCGGATCCTTCTGATATTTACAGGAGGAGATAACTATTCAATTACTTCAATTTTAGCTCTATCTACCTCAATCCCTCTTTCGGACACCAAGTGTCCAAGCACTATTCCTTCTCTAACCATGAAATGACATTTTTCCCAATTAAGGACTAAGTGCTTTTCTTCACATCTTTGCAAAACCTTGTCTAAATTTTCAAGGCAATCATCAAAAGTTTTTCCATAAACAGAAAAGTCATCCATGAAAATTTCCATGATTTCTTCAATCATATCAGAAAATATATACATCATGCATCTTTGAAAAGAAGCTTGAGCATTACATAGTCCAAAAGACATTCTATGGTAAGCATATGTTCCATATGGACATGTAAAGGTGGTTTTGCTTTGGTCATCTAGATAGATCCGTATCTGGTGATAACCTGAATACCCATCAAGGAAACAGAAGAAAGAGTGATTCTCTAGTCGCTCCAACATTTCATTAATGAAGGGCAATAGAAAGCGATCTTTCTTTATTGCCTTGTTAAGTTTTCGGTAGTCAATACACATCCTCCATCCAATGACGGTTCTTTGCGGGATTAATTCATTCTTTTCATTTTTAACAACAGTCATGCCTCCCTTTTTAGACACAACTTGAACAGGGATAACCCACTCGCTATGTGGCATAGGATAGATAATCCCGGCGTGCAAGAGTTTCAAAACCTCTTTCTTAACAACCTCTCTCATCGCATTATTAAGCCTACGCTGGGGCTCCCTAGAACGTATAGAGTTAGGATCTATAGGGATGTAATGGGTGCAAAGAGCAGGGCTAATTCCCTTAAGGTCTTGGAGTGAATAGCCAAAGGTAGAGCGATGCTTTTCTAAGACAGTTAGCAGGCATAGGGATTCTTCCTGAGAAAGTTTATCACTTATGATCATAGGAGAATCCTAATCATTATTGAGAAAAGCATATCTAAGACCAGAAGGCAGAGGTTTAAGCTCAATGGTGGGCTTAGGTGGTTCTAGCAATTCATCTAGAGGTTCAGACTCCGTAGGATTTTCTTCTTCTTCCTTGATGAAGAACTAGGCATCATCTTCAAGGTTGAGTTCAATCAAATAATCAAGAGATGCAACTTTAACCTCTTCCATTGGGTCTTCCTCGAGAATTGGCTCACTCTCAGTATTTAGAGAATTAGTAATGGGTATAGAAAGCTTGAAGTTTTTTCTGAGTCTTACATTCAACTTCCCCGTGTGTCCTTCTTGGATAAGTCTTTCAATTGGTTGTCCTATCAACAGGTCGAACTCCATAATATCAAAGATATAGAAGTTCAAATGAACTTTGGTTCCTTTTACCTGGATAGGGAGGACATACAAAATTCCCAAACTCAGAAGAATGTGTCCCGAAAGACTTTTCAGTAACTTTGTCATTGGGGTCAATGGCATGTGTTTCAATAAATCAAGAGCAAAAAATACAGACATGATATTAACACCCACAACAGGATTGTAAAGAGCAACGAAAGGAGCTTTATTAATTTGGCAATGAATGGATATAGAGGGTGAATCTAAACGAAACACATCAGTGGAAAGCTCTAATTCTTCTAACCATTCATTGCTTATAGAAGATACTAACTTTTTCGTAGTCTTTTTAAGGAGAGCTTCCTTAGAAGGGTCTAAAGGTTCTTCATGCAATGATTTCCTACACTTCTGGGGTCTCCTCATAGTATGGTAATTCGAGGTATTTCCATATTCATCAAAAAGTCCATCCTCGAATTCAAGCATGAAGTCCGAAATTGAAGTTTCCTCCTTTTCCGGTGGTTCAGGATTTGGGATAGCTAAAGTTGGTGAGAGTCTGGTAAAGATTCAAGTTCAGCTATCTGGGATTCTTTCTCTGATGGCTTCTCTTCTACTTCTTTAGGAATGTTCTCTAAGATTTTCGTAAGAATGCTTCTCCCCACATCGGTGGAGACATGCAAGAACGAGCCTCCTGAGACCGTATTAAGAAGCTTTAAGGTTTTCCTATCAAGACCCATATAGAAGTGTTGAAGAAGAATCGGATCTTGAATGGCAAGGTCAGGGCTAGTATTAATAAGAGTATTAAAGCATTCCCATGCCGTGCCTAGAGATTCTTTTTTCTTTTGTTTAAAAGATAGAACCTCTGACTGAAGTCTGACTACCCTAGCGATGGGAAAAAATTGTAAGCAGAAGCTAGAACACAAGGCTTCCCAATCTCCTTGTCTACTCCATATGGTGAGATTATACCAACGTTTAGCATTTCTCGTCAAAGAGAAAGGAAAATCTTCCATCATAAGGTTTCATCTGACATGCCCGCAATGCGTAAGCATGCCTAGGTTTGCTCAAACTCATTTAGGTGGGAATAGAGGATTTCATCATCTTCGCTCAAAAAAGGTTGATCCTGAACCATGTTGATTAAACGTGGGCGCAACTCATAGCCAGGTGTTAGGATAGGCTTTGAAGACTCTTTTGGCTATAGGCTTGCGCTCATGGGTGCACCATATTGGTAGATAGGGGTGGATTCAAGATCCATGGCAAAAAGAATTGAAAAGATAAAAGAATAATGATACAAGGATAAGCTAGATTCGAAGTTAACTCAGCAATCGTTTCCCCGGCAACAGCGCCAGAAATGCTTGTTGTTATAAATTAATGCACACAGAATAATCCACAAGCGTACGGATATTATACCGATGTAGCACTTTACCGGAAGTACCCACTTTTATATCAAACTCAAGGAAACGTATGTGAGAATAACCAAATCTAACTTATCCCAACTTCACAATCAAGGCTAGATAATAGGAGCGTAGAGGAGACTGCTAAGGTCTTCTAGTTCTAACATCGGTAAGCTTTGTCTTCTATTATTCAATTTAGGGGATATTACTAGAGAAAACACAGGCAAAGTATGTTTCCTATAGCAACAATGTCCTGCTAGGCCTACTAACGGGAGGTGGACTACAAAGGATTCAACGAGGCTATAAGAGTCACTCTCGTGCGCTAGCACCGATCTGAAAAATAGGGTACATCCATGAGTAACCGAGTCTAAGCACCACGCTTACACTACGAATACTACTTTAACCTAGGAGCTACAAGGATTAAAGTACTCAAAAGAGAGTCACAAACCTAAAGAACAATATGAACAAGATGCTTACTTGAATTAAAAGTTGATTACCAGAGAAATCTCAGAAGCAAGCTCAAGAAGAACTTGATTCCACTAGGGTACAAGCTGTAGAGAGACCTTCGATAGGCCGGGACTCCTCCAAACTCTTCCCTCTCATTCTATCTCACTACCTCTAATACAAGACTAGATCCTATTGAGGAGTAATTGTCTCTTGATTGCTAGTTCTGATCCTGGTGGACATCTAAATTAGGATTTTTGGATTCTTAGCTCTCAGGATCAAATGAGACATGCCCTAGAGGGGGTGCAGGCTGGTATATATAGCCCAGAGCATCCAACGTGAGCCCTTGGATCAAACCGACTTAAAGAATGGTGGAGATGCAATCCTTAAGGAGGTGGAGAACCGACATAACAATGAGGCTGATAGGTGGGGCCCATAGGGGCCAGGTGGCCCCACATGTCAGAGACACATGTCCCGCTTCGCTGATTCACCTTCTTGAGTCTTCTAGAGTCTTCCCACATTGATTACGCGGTGGAATTCCCTGATTTTTTTTTACGAATAGGTTCTCCTTAGCAGTTTTCTGATTTAATCCTGCTGAAAACACAGATTCACCTATTGATCAACCAAATCAAGAGAAAGCTTAACACTAGTTTCTGAGCTATGGCTGAGAAGACTCTGCGTGAGTTCTCTGCTCTGAGCACTAGGAACATTCGCACTGGACCAATAATCAGAACTACCAACCTCAAGTTTGAGCTCAAACCAAGCCTCATCAACATAGTGCAAGCTACCCCATTCAGTGGAAAGGCAACTGAAGATGCTAATGCTCATCTTCAGAATTTTCTAGAGATAAGTAGCACGGTCGTCATCAAGGATGTTGCTCAAGACATCATACTACTCTGCCTGTTTCCATTCTCATTAGTGGGAAGAGCGAAGCAGGGGTTCTACATGAACAAAGATCACATCAACACATGAGGAATGTGTTCAAAGGCCTTTCTAGAAAAGTTCTTCCATATAGGCAAGACAAATGTCTTAAGAGGAAATATTTCTAATTTCGAATAGCAGAAGGGAGAAACCATTCTAGAAGCATGGGAACGTTTTCAAGAATACATTTAAGATTATCCTCATCATGGGATGGAAGATTGGTTGCTCATGCAAGGCTTTTACCATGGATTAACTCAGAAAGCTCATGAATAACTAGATGCAACTGCTGGAGGATCGTTTATGTCACTCACCCTTGGAAAAGCTGAAACTCTTATGGAAAAGATAGCCTCTAATCAAGGCTGGTAACAATGCAATATTCAATCATGTAATAAGAGCGAAGAAGTACTAGAAGAGGTGTGTGCACTGTCAACCAAGATGGACGTACTGTTGAATTGGCTTGAACAGTGAGCCAATTACAAGAAAGATCATTAAGCTATTCAAGATGCCTTTAATTTCTAGAATGTATGTGGAGAATACTTGGGGGTAGAATTCCCTAAATATCAGGAGGATGCAAATATCGTCATCAACAATTCTGCTCCACAACAGAGATAAGGATGGAATCAACAACAACTGTTAAATTACCAAGGCAAGTACCCAGGTAATTACTATAATTCTTCTAATTCTAAACAACCATCCTTAAGAGACTTGATCTTAGAACAAGTTAGGATTAATGAGAATATTTCTAAGAGGCTTGCTTTTAATGATAAGGTCCTAGAAAACATAAATACTAAAATGGATAGTTTTTCTTCCGCCATAAAAGACCAACTTAGCTATAATAAAAAGATAGAATCACAATTAGCCCAGTTGGCTACTGCTCTACCTTTTGCCACTAATCTTGAGGAGGTAAACACTATAACCACAAGAGGTGGCAAGTCTACTCGTGATCCGCCATATCCGACAAGGATAGGTAAGACACCAATGGTAGTGCAGGAAGAGGAGAAGAGAGTAGAGAACCAATGAAGTTGAAGAAGTTGGTCCACAAGAGCAAGAGTTACTACAAGATTTTCATGACATGACCCTCCTATCATTTCCACATAGAAATCAGAAAGCCAAAATGGATGAGCAGTTTGGTAAGTTCGTAAAGGTAATTCAAAAGTTATATATCAATATTCCGTTGCTATATGCCATATATGACCTACCTACATGAAGTATCTCAGAGATATCCTCAACAACAAAAGACCAATACCTTCCATTGAGGTAATCAAGTTAATGGAGGAGTGTAGTGCTGCCATCCTAAACACTTCACCTGTCAAGAAGGATCCAAGATGTCCCACTATCTATTGTTCGATCGGGAGCCAGAACTTTGAGAATGCGTTATGCGATCTTGGAGCAAGTGTTGGTGTCATGCCCAAAAGGGTCTTTGACAAGCTCAACTATTCAACACTCACACCAACATCAACGTGCTTGCAACTAGCTGGCCAATCGGTACGCTACCTGCGGGAATCGCTGAAAACATTTTACTTAAAAATACGAAATTTCTTTGTTCCTGTAGATTTTGTAGTACTTGACATGTAGGAGGACATGAAGACACCCCTTATACTTGGGACACCCTTCCTAAGTACTACAAATGCTCACATTGATGTCGGAGCCAGAGAAATTAAATTCCATATCAATGACAAGGAAGAGCGATTCACCTTCAAGCCAAGACCAGAACAATGCTCTAATTTGGACTGGCAAGAGAAGCCAGTACAACCATCAGGGTCTCCATCTTCGGGACCAACTGATGCACCCAAGGAATAAATACAACTAGAGAAGTCTGGTTTGGCAGACTTAAAATTCCAAACACTCGCCGGGAGGTAACTCCATAGTTATCCATGTTTACTTTTTCATACTGCATTAATCATTTTAGCATATTTACTTTTCAGCACCTGCATTATCAAACAAAAATTCTCATCATGGCATTATAAAAACTTAAGCCCCATGTAAATAATTTTTACGGAGTAAAAACCCGTAAGAAATATTTACCGTGGATGCATAAAAATTAAAAAATACCATCATTCATCTTCTTATATTTCATAGTATCATAAAATATTTTTGCATTGCATTTTTATACATATATATGGTAGAAATACGGGAGACACATGGGACCCACTCAACCACCACCCATCACCTCCATCTCCATTTAACCTTCATTATTCACCTCCATTCCCACTCAACTCTATTCTGTCATATCTCCACCGAAAGAAGCACCGACGGAGCTGATATTTTGCTTAAGGGTGAAGTAAAGGTCCACCAGAAAAATGGAGAGGCCATTTGGCCATGATATGGGGCCGGCCGGCCAAGTATCCCCCTCTATAAATCCCACTCCTTCCTTGCTACTCTTGGCCTCCAATACAACACAATTCCAGCTCCTGAGTTCAGAATTCCATTTCAAAATTTTGTAGTTGAATTTCTTTTAAGAAGTAATGTTGGAGTAAGAAAGAGTGAGGAAGTTTCGGGGTGAAAGTAGTGCTAAAATCTTGAGAAAGAGAGAGAGGTGCTGCTGAAATTTGAAAGAAAAATAGAGTTTAAGAGTGGTAGTGTTGTCTGAATCAAGGGAGGGAATTAAAAAGAATTAAGATGTAAGTCATGCCAAAATCTTGATTAGAATATTTATTAGGAAATTTTGGATGACTAACACTTGGACTACTGACTCTAGACGTCTAACCACTAACATTTTCATCTCCTAATCCCGTTCTACGAGTTGTGTTGTTTTTGTCTATTTTGCAGGGAAATGAGCAAGATCGTCAGCAAACTCAAGCGGGCGATGTTGTTTCATTCAACGAGGAGTTCTTCATCCCGAGCAAGCACTGACATGAAGGTCGATCCCCCATCTCCTGCTGTTGGAGTGCCGTCCTGATCAGCCCCCGTGGAGAGGAACGTTCTTTTGCAAGAGAAGCAGCTCAAGCTCTAGGGAGATAGGAAGAACATCTACAAGAAGCTAAAGGCCCGAGATTTCGTCCTCACTCCTGCCTATGATCTAGCCCTACTACAAGCCACAGGTATGATTGCTGGATTTGAACTTATTTTTAGGACCATAGGATGGGAGGATGCTTGGGAAATTGATGAGCCAAGGTGTAAGCTTATGACTATTGAATTCTTGTGCACTCTTCAACCCACAGATTCGGTAGTTTCATTTATACTTTTCGGGAAAGAATTTTCTATTCCATGAAAAAAATTTAGTGAGCTTCTTGGATTTCACTCTCAGTGCATAATTGACGTAGACTCTGCTATACAAGACTTTGATAGGAATAAGTTTTAGAGAGAGATTTCAAAAGAAATTATTTGCTACAGTCCTTGCACCAATGAAATTCACCATCCTACTTTGCGCTTCATGCATAAATGGTTACGCTTTTCCTTATTTCCTAGAAGTGATTTTCACACAGTTAGGAATGATGAACTAAAATTGCTTTATGTCATGATCAAAAGAAAGAAGGTCTCACCCATAAAATTCATGATGACACAATGGTTAGAAATTCCTGGTCTTAAGGGAGATTTTGAGTGCACTTCTTTGGTCACCCCCATAGCTAAAAATTTGGGCCTACTAGAAAATACTTCTGTTACTTACATTGATGTTCCCCGTTGGCTTATTGATTATGATTATTTTAACCATGCACATATGTTAAAAAAGGGAAGAGACCGAAAACTTGTCATGATGTATGTGGATTATACAACCGAGTATCCATTACCAGGCCAGAACCTCGGTTTGTATGCAGTGGATTCGTTTGTCTTTGATTTGCAGAGAAAGGAGAAAGCACCTCGCAGGAGTGCCTCTGCAAGGATCACTCGCAACCTGCAGCATCGATACCATGGAGATGACCCCATTCTAGAAGGCCCTGCCTTCACCGGCTACACAGGATTTGATCAAGCAGGACCTTCCTAGGTGCACCATCCTGTGCATGCAGATTGGGACTAGCCGGGATCTTCCCATATGCACCAACCAGAACATACTGGGTGGGAGTAGCCTTCTCCACATCATTCAGAGAGTTCCTAGCAACAGGGCCCAAGTGGGCAATGGCAGGATGGCAATTTTGCCTACTACTAGCAATAGTCTTGTGAGGAGGTCTCCAGCGGCTAGCAGGGAGGACGCATGTCCTTCTCTACTCATGGCTTCCATGACCATCCCATGGGCTATCATGACCAGCACATGGGCCATCATCTGTCGCCCATGGGTTACCATGAGTAGCAAATGGGACATGCTCGCTTCGACACCAGGCTCACCACCATTGAGGAGAACCAGCATGAGATTTAGAACACTCTGCACCAACATTCCCAGTGGCAAGAAGCAGGACAACGCCTTGCCGCTATCGAACAGCACTAGGAGCAGGAGAACCAAAATTGGCAGTACTTATTCTAGGGTCTCAACATAGACCCGCCTTTCTAAGAGACCGCAGCAACAACCAACTTGGGGGAGGAACCCCCAATACTTCAGGTAAGTTTTCTTTCTGGTATTTTATTATTTTCTTTAGTTAATTTTTGAATTTGTATTATATAAAAAATTCATAACTAAGAAAACAAAATAAAAATTTGCCTTTATCTTATATATATTACTATGGAGTGATCTAAAAAAACCAAACAAAAAGAGTGTGTGTAGTTTGCTTTAAGTTTCATTTGCTTAAGATGTGCTTTAGTTTTTTTGTTTTGTTTTTAAGAGCCAAATGAATAAAAAGAACTTGAAGATGATCTCACATGATAGAAATGATGAATAGTTGCCCTATTGTAATTCCTTTCAAGTACCTAGTTTTCAACCTTGAATTCTCCCAAATTTTGGATAGAAATTGATTTGACATGAGAATTTGTTCTGAACTTGAAACTCGTGGGTAGCAAATGCTTGATCTAAGTCTAGGTAATTGACAAATATGATATGAGAAGGTATGAGCTGCTATTTATCGTGTTCTAAGTGATACTAAAGTTCTAGATATTTGTCTTTTGAAAAATATAAAAATTCCACATGATGAGATCCTATATGACAAATCTTGAATTCTTACTAGAGCCAAACATGTTTATATTTAGGCTAGAAAAACTTTCACTCATATGCTACTTGTTTTGCATTGAGTTTAGTCAAGCTTTGTTGGCCCTTATGAGACGTTTGTCATACTCTTAAAATCAAGATCACGTACACATCACCCATATATGCACTATTTCTACACTAGGGATAGGCGCAAAAACATGCTTTTCATCTAGATCCACCCAAAAATGTTTTACTCCTACACTAGGAGAAAACACCAAAAATATGCTTCATAGGTTTCCACCACATAAATGCTCCAAGTTCTTGTTACTATCTCCAACAATTGCTATGCAGAAAAGAAGCATGGGCTATGCAAAAGTTATTCATAAAAAAAGAAAAAAGAGTTGAGAAAAAATAAACAAGTGTCTGAGATATTTAAAACAATGGGTACTTAGATGCATGCCTGAAAAAAATGAGATGAATAACATAGCCCATGTTTTCTTGCAAAAATGATTACAATGAGAGATATGTTTTCAAGGAGCATAGTAGAAGTAGGTTAGCCACCATATATGTCCACCATATATTCCATACACAAGCACATCTTGATTTGATTGTATGACCCAAATCTCTTTGGATTTGATATTTGACTTTACAATATATGTATTGCAAAGAGAGATATGTTTCAAGGAGCATAGTGGAATATTGGTTATAGTTTACTTCTCCTTCAATAGTATAAGTTATCGATACATATCAATGCTAGACCTTCCCTGTGGTAAAAATATCAATAACGATACCTGAAATACTCTCAGGTAAAATACTACAATGGTATATTATCTATGCGCTTGCAGATTCCTTTCATATAAAAATATAAATATAAATATATATATATATATATATTCATATCTGTTCTTCCTAGTCACATAATTAATAAAGAACTGCTTAGTATTATTCTAGTAGTAATGCTATGTAGTACCAACAAGTATCTCTGGTATCATCACTAGGGATGACAACCTAGTAAAATTAGGAGATATAGGTTTATAATAGGTGGCTATTTAAAAATAAGTGACACGTTAATAAATACCAACAAGCATTTTTGGCACTGTTGAAAGGGACTAGATTTAAAACTCTGTTCTTAGTAGCGACGCTAAGAAATGTCAACAAGTATTTTTGACGCCGTTGCCAGGGAAGGTAGCTAGGCAAAGGACGTATTGATAAACTTATACTTATTGATGTGATCGAAGATAACCATTGACCTCTGCTCAAATAGGCTTACCCTTGTTTTATCTACTTGTGTATCTTATGCAGGGTAATGGATGACCGGTTTTGACCTTCCGACAAACTACATTAAAGATCCAGAAGCATTAATCAGAAGGACTAGAGCTAAACTCAATAAAGTTCCAGCTTTAAAGTCAGAAGACAACCATATAAGGTAAAGCTTAACTCTAGAATTTGAAGCCATGGTTAACATGACTCTCTGTGATTTCTCTACTCCAACTACGGCCAGCATCCGTATTGGACTGACAGTCAATGTTGGAGACAATGGATTTGAGCTCAAGCCAGCTCTCATCAACATGGTGCAAGCAAATCAGTTTTGTGGAAAGGCACATGAAGATGTGAGTGCACATCTCCAACATTTCTTGGAGATTTGTAGCACTTTCACCATCAAAGGAGTAACCTAGGATGCCATATTACTTCGTCTCTTCCCATTCTCACTCTTGGGGAATGCAAAACAATGGTTCTATGCCAACAAAGATAGAAATACTACATGGGATAACTGCTCCACTGTCTTTCTAGCAAAGTTCTTTCCCACAGGTAAGATCAATGCTCTGCGTGGGAGAATTTCAAGCTTTCAGCAACATAATGAATTTGTCCCTAAGGCATGGGAACGCTTTCAAGATTACTTTGCGGAATGTCCTCATCATGGGATGGAGAATTGGCTACTCATGTAGACTTTCTACCATGGGTTGACCAATAGTATCCATGAGACTATGGATGCTACTACTGGAGGTGCATTCCTGTCACTCACTATATCAGCTACAACAGCTCTTGTGAAGAAGATGGCCTTCAATCAAGGTTGGAATGAAGAACGTGTTCAAACCCACAAGAGGGGTGGAGGTATGCATCAACTCAAGGAGGTAGACATGCTATCTGCCAAGATGGACCTGCTGATGAAGAAGAAGCTTGAAGATCGAGTCAATGAGAAGCAAGAAGTCATGCATATTCATGATTCTCGCATAACATGTGAAGTGTGTGGAAACATTAGGCATTCAGAAAACAACTATCCTAAAACCCAAGAGGATGTGACCTTTGTCAACAACTACTTTCGTCCTCAGCAGAATCAAGGATAGAATCAGCAACAAAGGCTGAACTACCAAGGTAATTACCAAGGTAACTATCAAGGTAATAATTTTAATAATTTCAATCAACCACCCTTGAGAGAATTAATTGCTGGCCAATCCAAACTTATGGAAGGATTATCTAGAAAGGTAGCTACCAATGATAAAATTCTAGAGAACATAAATAATAGAATGGATAGCTTTGCTTCTACCATTAAAAACTAGCATAGCTTTAATAAAATGATAGAATCACAAATAGCTCAGCTGACTGCTTCTGTTCCTCCGTCTAACAAAGGTAAGATTTTGGAGCAACCGAAAGATCTAGAAACTACAAACCTTGTCGATATTCACAATGCAACATATTACTATATATAACCATCGATGGGAAGGTGGATAGACTATACCTTGCAGGAAAAGAAGAGCAATCCAGGGAGAACTATCATCCCCATCGCCATTGGACCTCATATTTTTCAAGAAGCTGTCTATGACTTTGGAGCAAGTGTCAATAGCATGCCTAAGGTAATTTATGATCAAATTAATGGACATACTTTGTTGTACATAAATATGTGTTTGTAGCTTGCAGATCAGTCACTCTGTTACCCCAAGGGAGTTCTTGAAGACGCTATTATTCGAGTGGGACAATCATATGTTCCCGTAGACTTTGTGGTTTTGGAAACAGGTGGAGATGTAAGGGCACCCATTATTTTGGGCTGACCTTTCCTAAGTACCGCAAAAGCTATCATCTACGTGGACAGTGCCAAGATCTGTTTCACAATCAAGGATAGAAAGGAAAAGTTTTCTTTCAAGAATCATATCTTACAATCTCCTGGACATCCACAAATGCCTTACCTACCCGAAGAGACAATAGTGACCAAGAAGAAGAATAATAGGGGAAGGAGAAAGAACAAAACTAGGCAGCCACAAGAAGAATCAGTCAACATGATCAACACACTCTGATCAGAGTACGACCACCTACTTGCTTCACCATTCCTTGTTAAGAAGGATGATCCTGGCATACCCACGATCGAGTGTACCATTGGACAAAGAATCTTCCATGAGACCTTCTGCGATATTAGGTCGGGTGTCAATATAATGTCCAAGGTAACGTATGAATACTTATTTGGTGATGAACTTTTGTTCCCTACATATATGCAATTGCAGATGGCGGACCAATCAATCTAATTTTTGGAAGGAATAGCAAGAGATGTCATGGTAAGGATACATGATCATTATGCCCTTGTCGACTTCATGGTTCTAGACATGGGAGAAGAAGAAGACAATACACTCTCATCCTTGGAAGACCATTCCTCAACACTATCAACGTGATCATCTATGTCAAATCTGGACAAGTCCACTTCTAATTTCCTGGAGAAAAGGTACGCTGTTATTTCAATAGTTATACCACTTATGAGTAGCCGAAGAAGTCCTGCTCTAGAAGGAGACGTCGATCATCCCAAAACCAAAAGAATCAATCCCCAAAGAAAAGTTGGGAGGAAGATGAGGAACCTGAAGAAGTTGTAAAAGATGAGCCCGCTCTGCTAAAGTCAAGTCCACAGACTAAGCAGGTATGGAAAGAAAAGGTAACATTGCCACCAGAGTCACAAGAGGTGCAGCCATTAGGGTCTCCATCCCCGGGACCGACTGATGCACCCAAGGAATAAATAAGATAGAAAAAGAGTTGTGTCCGGAGGATTTAAAAATCCTAACCCTCGCCGAGAGGTAATATCGGTAGTTATCCATATTTACTTTTTAGTATTGCATGAATTAATTTTCACTTTAGCATATTTACTTTTATGCATTAGCATTGCATTTAGAACAGGAAGATAAAAAGTTTCATGACTACATTATAGTATTACAACATAAATTCTAAGCCCCACGTGAGTAATTTTACGGTGTGTAAACACTCACGGGAAGATTCACTGTGGTGGCATAAAAAATAATAATATATATATAACATGCATGCATATTTTTCTTTTAGCATTATATAAATAAGAAAATCCAAAAATATTAAATAGACATCCTGCTAGAACTTTGTCAATTAGAAAATCTGTCTAAACCTCCAAGTACAACAAAATCTCTGAATGGCTGACCACTAACACATTATCCTAATCTGTGCCACGAGTTTTGGTGTTCTTGTTGGAGTATTTTGCATGATAATCAAGAGTAAGTCTATCCATCTGAAGTACATTTTTCCAAACTGTTACTACATTCACTGCACGAGGAACACAACTTCTGGACGGATGAGAAAGTTTTCTGCTGGTAGACTCACTCTAAGAAAAATCACGACAACGTCTAGCTTGGGGGAGGAGCATCCCCCATGTATTTAGATAAATATTTCTTTTCCTTTGGTTTTACTGATAAGTTTGCTTCATGTTAGTTAAAATAAAAAGATGCATCATAAACAAAATAAAAAATAAAAAATTTATCTTAGCTATATAATAGTAAGGTGTGATCTTAAAAATAAAAATAAAATAAAAAGTGAGCGTCTAGTTTTTTGTTTTTAAGAAGATAAATAAATGAACTCTGAGGATAATCTCTTACAATGGAAATGATGAATAGTTGCTCTGTTGTAATTCCTTTCAAGTACCTAGTTTTTAGTCTTGAATTCTCTCGAGTTTTGGATACGACTGTTTTGATATAAGAATTTACTCTGAACTTGAAACTCGTGGGTAGCAGATGCTTGATCTAAGTCTAGGTAATTGATGGATATGATATGAGAAGGTCTGATCTGCTGTTTATCTTGTTCCAAGTGAAACTAAAGTTCTGGAGATTTATCTTTTGAAAACATAAAAATCCTACATGATGAGCTCCAGTATGACAAAGCTTGAATTCCTACAAGAACCATATATGATATTTAGACTAGAAAAACTTCCACTTATATGCTGCTTGCATTGCATTGAGTTTAGTCAAGCTTTGTTAACCCTTATGAGAGGTTTGTCATGCTCTTAAAATCAAGATCTCGTACACACCACCCACATATGCACTATTCCTACACTGGGGGTAGACACAAAAATATACCAATCCATTTAGATCCACCTAAAAAATGTTTTACTCCTACACTGGGAGTAAACACCAAAAACATGTTCATAGGATATCCACCAAATAAATGCTCCAAGTCCTTGTTGCTATCTCTCAAAAGTTTTGTTGCAGAAAAGAAGCATGGGGCTTTGCAAAAGTTATTCATAAAAAAAAGAAAGATGAGAAAAAATGGATAAGTGTTCGATATATTTAAAAGAATGGGTACTTAGATGCCCGCCCAGAAAAAAAAGAAATATGAATAAGATAGCTCATATTTTCTTGCAAAGTTGTTTTCAAGTTTCAAAAGAGAGAGATGTTTTCAAGGAGCATAGTAGAAATAGATTAGCCACCATATATATCCACCACATACATCCACACACATGCACATCTTGATTTGATTGTATGACTCAACTCTCTTTGGATCCGAGGTTTGACTTTACAATATATGTATTGCAAGTATGCTCTTTCATGCTATCTCCATTCCTATGAGCTCCATATAAGCCTTAGTTATAGGAAAAGAAAGGCATAACACCACTATTGCCTTGGTAAGGATCTACAAATACCACATATGTTGAGAGACTTGAGAGTGTCATACAATGGAAGCTTTGAGTTTTATTTTGAAAACATATAAAAAACTCTGGAATAATGGTTGAGCAAAGAACTTGAGACATAGTGCTTGACTTGATCGTTCTGTCTTTCAATTGCTCAAGACCCAAGTGAAGGCTCAGGAGCCCCATGGTTGAAGGCAATATGGGTAAGTTTGAAAGTTAGATCAATTTATTCTAATCTAGAGGAGAATTTTTGTTTGAACACATGTGTACTTTTGAGGAGTTGTGTCCATATTTTTAAAAATCCTTAAACTCTTGATCTATTTACTGAGTTTAGCTTTGCAAAGGGACTAGCAAAGGTTAAGCTTAGCAGAATTTGTTGATGGTAATTAACAACCATTATAAATCATCAATATAACATGTGTAAGGGAATAAATATAATCACCAATGAAGGTTTAGGGGTTCAAACTAACAAATTCCATGAGTTTTGGTGAATCTGTATTTTCTGTAGGGTTTATCGAGAAAACCGTCAAGGTGGACCTATATGTCAGATTTAATTACGCTTATCCGTAGCGAAATAGACACCGGAAGACTCTAGAAGACTCGAGAGGACTCCACACCGAAGCGGAGGGCGAGACGCCGCCAGGTGAGGCCGGCCGACCCCACCTATAAGCCACTCGGCCCTTAGGGCCCACTTGCCAGCCCCTCATTGTTATGTTGGTTCTCCACCGCTCCTAGGTTGCATCTATGCCATCCTTTAAGTCGGTTTGATCCAAGGGCTCACGTTGGACGCTTCGGCCTATATATATCAGCTCCTGCCCTCCTGAGAGGGCATAAGTCATTTTGAGAAAACAGAAACCCTAATCTTCCTCAGAGCATCACCATATTCTAGGACATAGCTAGTTAGGCTAGGTCTAGAGGGAGGAAAGCAGGCTTCGCTTGGATTCTTAATCTTATCAAGAGCGTGGTTTGGTATAATCTTTGTACCCCTCTCTCTTTTGTATCTCCATTACTTTAGGTTTTTTTGGATCCACGCCATTACAATTTTGCAAGTTTAGAGATATGTCATTACAATTCGTTTATTTGGAAAACTGCTATTATAATTTTATCTCTCACTCGTTCGTGCCATTTTGTACACATACAGCGTATATGGGCCTAGTGTCAGGCATGTATGCCTACACAAATGCATACGAACGTTACATCCTGCTTCCTCCATTAGAGTAAGATTGCCATCGCTCTCTACTAGTCATCGTCGCGTTGGCTACCGTCGACGAGCTCCACCTTGCGTAGTGCCCGCTGCGAGCAAGAGCCGCTCCACACACGGGATGATGAGCGTAGGCATCCTAGCAGCACTGCTATTTGCACTCTGACTTAGGGCTAGTGGCACGCCGCCGCTACCCCTCATCCTCTGCAAAACGATGCGCCTCGTGCTGGTCCCCTGCCTGTCGTTCTTGTTCTAGTTATGGGACATGTACGCCACCATGTGCGTAGCCAGGGTGGTGGAGGTGGCGTCCATGGAGGGTCCACGCTGGGCAACCCCATGGCGGCGGCGCACGTGCTCAACCACCAGTGCGAGATCCATGCCACGACCGCCATCGAGAACCTCCTCGTCATGTCCATCAACACAGGGACGTCAGCACGGGGTCACAGGGCATTGGTCACGCCATCATGGTGCACCTATGCTTGGGCGTGAGCCTGGTGCTAGGCTACGCATCGCGCTCCGATGAGGCAGCCACCGCCCATGACTCCCTTAGGCCAAGGATGCGCCAGGACGAGGCGCACGCAGGACAGCGAGCTTGGTCCTGGCGAGCAACAAGAGTAGGAGTGTTATTGGGGGGGGGGGTTCGGCGCGTGAGATGGCGAGCTGTAAGTGTAGGCGACTCGGGTGGCTTGGCATAGGCGATGGCGAGCAGCAGGCGCAGGCATGCTGACTTAGGTGGCTTGGTGTGCAAGACGACGAGCAGCAAGCGCTGGCTGACTGACTCGGGTGGCTTGGCATTCGCAACCTGAGTGTGTGATGGCGATGCCCTCTTTCTTCTTCCACCCTCTCCTGCTTGCATGCTTCAATGGCGTCTATGGAGCTCCCACATGTCAACCATCACCTTCGTCTCCTCCAACCCTGTGCTCCCGTGCATCTAGGAGGTAGGAGCTCGCCTTGGGAGGAGCTTGGCGAAAGGGATGGATGGGGTTCACTCAGGAAGGAGTTGTGCCATGCCGCTGTGGAAGGCTGCTGTGTCGCGGATGGGGAGGAGCTCGCCCAAGGACAACGCGTGTCCCACGCCCTCACTTGCTCTATTTAGCACCATGGCCTCATGCATCGCAGCCAACACATACCCCGCCGTGCACCGTGGCCAACACTACCACCAAGGCCTTCGAACGTGTGCTCATCATGAACCTGCTCGAGTTCCCTGCAGCGGCCACCATCAACAACCGGAGCAAGTTCCCCGCCGACGCAGACCATGGGGTAGATCCCTACGGGGAACCCCCGTCGCTCTCGCGCGCCACAGCATAATAGCGTGTGGCGTCGATGCGCACGTCGTGGAGAGCAGCGATGTCGACCATGGCGAAGGGCGCGACGTCCGCACAACAGCAGACGGGGTCAGGAGCTGCGTCGAGCATGGCATCTGTGGTGAGGCAAAGCGAAGGTTCTGTATGGCGCATAGGCTGCCACTCACGCACAGGTAGCAAGCGCTCGTCCGCTGTGGTATTTGGTTTCAACGGAGGAGGAGGAGGACTTAATGTCCATATGCATTGATGTACCCATACGTGTTTGACGGTGGGCCCATATACGCTAGAGGCGTACAAAATGACATGGATGAGTGAGAGATAGAATTATAATGATAGTTCTCCAAATAGACGAATTGTAATGGTGTATATCCAAACTTGCAAAATTGTGATGGCGTGGATCAAAAAAATCCTTACTTTTATATGCTAGTTACAATTGTTATGACAATATCAGTATTCATCTTATTCATGTTCTTTGTTATAATATTCATGGTCTACTTTGATTATATGCTTAGTATAGTTGGATTATCATTATATTCATGCATAAGTTCGTATAGCGCTCACTCAAAGGATCCATGGGTGGGTGGTCGACATTGTGTAAGCGTGGTGCTTATACGTTGTTTACCTATGGATACACCCTATATTCTGGGTCATGTGATAGATCGCGGATGTGACATTCTCGTTGAGTACTTTGTAGTCCAATCCCCGAATATAGGCGCATGTAGGGTTCGGTTACGAAGGAAGAGCAAGTTTTGTTCTTAATCTTCCTTAGTAATATCTCTTATGTGTAGATATGATGATGATCTTAACAATGATTATTAGGTATAATTGCACTAATCAATGTATGCTTTGACTTGTAATTAAGAATGACATAGGAATTATTCCTCTAATATTCTACCTGACCATGCGAATGCCATAGAAAGGAGTACTCTGAGTGATTTGTTCTCATTGATCAATACTTATCATATATATATATATATATATATATATATATTATCCTATGACTTACTCCTGTTATGAGTAGAATATTGGTTATGGTTTACTTCTCCTTCAATAGTATAAGTTATCGATATATGTCCATGCTAGACCTTCCCTGTGGTAAAAATATAAATAACGATACGGTGAATACTCTCGGGTAAAATGCTACAATGGTATATTATTTGTGCGCTTGTAGATTTCTTTCATATAAATAAATATATTTATATCTATTCTTTCTAGTCACATAATTAATAAAGATCTGCTTAGTATTATTCTAGTAGTAATGCTATATAGTACCAACAAGTATCTCTCTGATATCATCACTAGGGATGACAACTTAATAAAATTAGGAGATATAGGTTTATAATAGGTGGCTATTTAGAAGCAAGTGACACGTTACTAAATACCAATAAGCATTTCTAGCGTTGTTGCTAGGGACTAGATTTAAAACTCTGTTGTTAGTAGCGACGCTAAAAAATGTCAACAATGTTTCTTCTTGTTGTTGCCATTGTTTTCGAGGAGTGGCTGACTGGGGTCCCCACGAATGGCGCCAACTGTGGGGTCACTCCTAGCCTCTTGCCCTCGCTGAAGGACACGGGGGGAGAGGCCGAGGGTTTCCCACAGGTGAATGACAAGACTGACACGAAGGGATAAGCAAGGGTATAGGAAACCGAGGAGATGGAAAATTGCGGATTACGCCCATTAATTTGTTTGGAAAAGTTCTACCTATTTCTTACACGAGCGGTCCGGGCATTTATAGGCCATACCCGGAGACGCGGTGGAATTACATTAGGGTTAGACCCTGGCCAGTAAACGCTATACAAGAGCCAGGGGTACGACGGTAATCTCCTTTCCTCAGCAAACAACTCCCGGGTCCAATTGCTGACGGGACGGTTCCTTCCCACGGTAGGTAACAACCTTCGCGCGCCCCCGGTGAGGGTTTGTTCACCGTCACCGTCCTGCGACCTTCTTGCCATACACCTCTGGCGTAGCTGACCTTCGATCGTGCCCCTTGAACACAGATGAAAAAAGCCGATCAAGGGCACCCTAGTCGCGGGGGTGGTGCCCAGGACAAGGGCGGGTTAGTTGAGCCAGCGCCAGGTCGAGGGTTAGGGGAGGAGCGGTGCCGGGGTACCTCCCCCAACATAACCCTTAAATTTACACCTAAAATTCCACTTCTATCATTACTAAAACAAATTAAAATATCGCCCGGTATCTATAATTAAATTGCTAAGGTATGCTATTATGAAAAAAGTTTAAAAACCATAAATTAACCTATATATGTTTCTAATTACCTAATTTTATTACTGTTAATATAAAAACTTTTTAAAGTACAAATACATGTTGCGCCCATTAAGATCAAGTGTACATGCATGCATGGTTGATGAATACATATTTTATGTTTCAATGATCATGAGAAATGTTCTCTTAATGATTCATATATCAATTAAAGTAAAAAAAATATTAATACTATATCCACTTGTTGCTTTTGATAAATAAATATATTTTAACTAAAACAATATGATATATATTTATTGATAGTAGTCTTGTACTATTTTCAAAAATGAATACTATTATGCATATAATTGTATAACAATAAATCCAATATCTTAAGCAGTGAAGAAATAAGTGCTATGACCTCCTAGTCTTTAAGATTTCTTTGCAGCAAACAATAATTACTATGCTCAAATATAGCATTATTTGGAGGTTACCATCCTTGCCCATCCTATATCTCTCCTCAAACTGCAATGCCCATCTTGAATGTTTTGAGATATAGCTTTGCCCTTGCAGTATCTGTATGTGTATTGAGATAGAAAATAAATGAAGATAGCGCAAGAACTAATTTGGTAACCATTGATTAATTTGGACTGGAATAAATACCACTTCCACAATGTTTATGGACACCCATATATAAGAGTTTAAAGAGTACTCATATTTCAACACGCTTCCTTTATGATAAACAACATCACCTAAATTTACATCTAATTACCCACCTATGCAATTATAAAACATAATCTTTGCCTTGTCCACCCATTGTTGGGTCAGATATGTGAAAATGAAGCCCATATAAGCCCATAATGACCCCAAGCCTTGTTTGATGATGAAGACCATATGTGAAAATGAAGCCCATATAAGTGGGTGACTTTTTTTGTTTCTTTTTTTCCCCCATATAAGGTGTGGCCGTGTGGGTGACGTTTCAAATATCACCTAGGCTAGAGGACACCTGATGCAATGAAACATGGAACACGCCGCTACATGGCGATGCCCTTGACCACGCCGTGGGTACGCTACGGATGCTGTGCCGCCCTAGGAGTATTTTATATTCGGAGTCTTGATTAGGTATTTTTTCTGAAAGAAAAAAAAAGAACTAATCATTCATGCGGGTCAGGCTGAGGGCGCATTACCCGTAGCCCATCATTTTCACAGGCCCTACACCTGCTCCCTGCTGCCACTCGCTTGTGTTGATATTTTGCCAAAAGTTTTGCAGTTAGCAAATCGCGGAAACGGTACAGTACTACTTCAGAGTTCAGAGCAGAGCAGAGGAGCCAAAGGAGGAGCGCAGACGAAGAAGATGGGAATTCTCGGAGAAGGGGTGAGCGTTGTGATGAGGCCGCTGCTGCACCTCTTGGTGGGGATGGTGCTGTACGAAGCGGCGGAGGAGATGGCCGTGCCGGCGCTCGTCGACAAGATCACCGCCGCGCTCTGCCCCGCCGGCAGCGGGTCGTGCCCGGAGGCCATCTACCTAACCGGCCTTCAGTCCTCGGTATCTATCTATGACCTATCCAGCTTTCTGCGTTTCTTCTTTGCACTCTGGTCGTGGCCCGTGGCCGTGTGATGGTCGCCAGCAGCCTTCAGGCTGCAGTTGCAAGCCATAGATGAGATGAGTGAGTGAGAAAGAGATATTTTGTTTCGTCTTCTTCTATAGTCTTCTCTTTCCTCTCCCTCGCTCACACAAGGCGGCGGAGAGCTTGAGACGACGCAGCCACGCAGGGGAGTGAGGAGGATCTTTTCAAGAGTCACCTACCATGCTCCCACTCGCACAGGACCACTGTGATGGTCCGCTAGTTGGTGCTATACTAGGTGGCCCACAAGTCGACGGTGCCATGGTGCCATCCGCGCTGGAATCCCTCATCGAGCCTAAAAAAAAAACAAATGATCCGATTGCGCCTTACACATCCTACCTACTGTGTAATATAACGTGTACCGCGGTACCGGCCGGAATCCAGGTTAGTGAAACGACACAACATAAATAGTGCAATTTTGTTTACAGTACATGCTATGAGTGATTTGGTGAAACTCTACCATCGGTGTTTCAGGATTATGTTTCTATTATGGCATTATTATATTGGAAATAAAGTAAAAAATTCAGGGTAAAAGCATGATACTTTGGGATACAGTGTTTTTATCTCACAACACAGTATCAGCCGGCTTATAAGCCACAGAAACGATCAAGCGAACATGCTGATGGTTTTACAACCCCAACTAACACATAATTGTCTCCTTAAGTCTAAAACCACACACTACGCAACCTTCAACAACCATGTAACAGCTCCTCCCAATTTTCACCTCACATGAATGGTACTTGCAACTATGTGTGACACGTGAACCATGAGTTTTGAACACTATTATAGAAACATTTTTTAGCGGTGACTCTTTTTTTTTTGGTACGGGTGGCTCTATCCGCCTCTACAAATAGTTTCTGAGCCGGTCCACCTCTAGAAAATCCATTATACTTTGGGATGAAAGGAATGCCTATTTTTTCTCTTTATGTGAATAACAAATCTCATGTATAATTTCTAGACAATAAGGATAAAGACGTCTATTATATCAGTCGATCTTTTTATTTAAGGATAATAATTTTTTTTGTGTGAGAGAAGTAACACATGCTGTTTATTGTTTGTTTGATGAGTACAGGTAGGGGCGATTTTTAAGATAATAGGATTCCCTCTAATGGGCCAGCTAGCTGACGAATATGGTCGGAAGCCTCTTCTCCTCTTAACTGCCTCCACCTCCATAATACCTTTTGGTAATTTGCACTGTCTTGTTTTTTGCTCTTTATGTGTCTCTCCTTCAGTGTGTAGGCCATACCATTCACTCTAAACATGCATGGTACTGTTTTTGTCTATGCATACTTATTACACCATTTGCACTAAATACTAATTTTTTTGTTTATGCATGCAGCTGTGCTTGCATGTAATAATTCAAGGACTGTTGTGTATGTCTACCTTATTCTGCGCACCCTTTCATTCTTGATTGGCCAAGGAACATTGTTCATCATTTCAGTTGCATACACGGTTAGAATTACATCATTTTTTCTCATCTTTGTAACAAAATGTGGTGTGTGTCACTGGTTAAACTAGTATTAAAAGCCATTTGGTTATGGCGACAGACGCCCCTACCTAGATCTAAGAGAGTATTATATCGAACCCTTAAGATATTTACTTAGGAGCTGTTTGGTGAGGAGTCACACCATTCTAGATAAGGTGGTGGGTGCACCATGAGTCCAACGAACTAAATTTGGCAAAATGGTTCTAATTGTTAACTTGTGAAGAATGAGGTGGTGGTGAATCAACTCAATATGTCCCACAAAACTAAGTAGAAAGGTGAAGAGCGAGAAGAGGATTATTAAATGACATGCAAGCACCTGGTTTCAAGCCCATGTTAACCAGACCTCTCAATTGGAGGCTTTACCAACCATGCTATTGCTCGGTTCACTCATGTATTTGCTACATGCATGTACATGATTTTCTACAACACCAACAAATTTTTTTGAATGCTCATTGTTGTACATAGTGTGGGTGACTAGGCAATACTTGAATTACCCTATGGTTCAATAGTTTATTTTAATGTTATTTATTTAGTTAGTTTTATTAATCGAAGTCATAAATAAGATCCTTGGAGCTATCATTTACCAACATTAGAACACAACACTGATATCATAGGCGGATGTGGTTGAGCCGTCAAAGCGAGCAACTGCAATTGGCTTCATAACAGGAATTATTTCTGCCTCGAGTGCTTTGGGAGATGTTTTCTCAAGGTTTCTACCCAAGAATTGGATTTTTGAGGTATCATTATTAGTTGAAATAATATGTGTGATTGCATCAGCATTGTTGATTATTTAGTAATATATAAGTTGTAAACACGGTTTCACAGGTGTCCGTTGTTTTGTTGATCTGTTCGGTTCTCTATATGAAAATATATCTTGTGGAGACACATCCAAGAGCTCTAGCATCTTCATCTTATCGTCATTCATCATTGTCATCTTTGGTTACCAGGGTTGCACAACAGCGTTGGGAATCTATCAAAGCGAACATTACTCTATTCAAAAATAGGTAATCTTCTGTATATAGAAGTTAATCGACTAAGAGATTTTTGAGAATTCATGTAAACTCTAAAGCATTTAATTATCCTTCCTATTGGTTGTGAAGAAATCGGAATGACACATTCGCATTTGCATTTCGGACAACATAAATAGGATTGTCATAATGTCACTAGTTAAAACTTGCAAGGGTATTTTGCTTATGCAGTCTTTCCCAATAAATTAAGCATGCATAAATTTAATATGAGTACAAAGATATATCATGAAGGTTTCTTGTCAAGATTTAACTGAAACCTTTTCCTTCATTGTTGAAGGGACTAAAGGAATAAATAGTATAATTGCCTCATTGATTAAAGAGAGTTAATAGAATCCTACTTCCCATGTATGGAAACTTTGATGCCCCCTGACTAGCAAGTTTTGAAGTTAGCTACAATAGCTAATATAATTCTTCATGAATTTTCTTGTGTTGTTTTCTTTGTAGTGAATCACTTAGGCGAATAGTATATGTTGACTTCTTCAATAAATTGGGCATGAGTGGCATTATTGATGTCCGATTGGTAATAACTTCTATAACTTGTACTATATGATATGATGTTTGAAATTGTGTGGCTTGAATTATAGACAAATCTAAAGATTGTTTATCATTTATATCACCTCACTTTTGGCAGTATTACTTGAAAGTCTGTATTTGGCTTTGACAAGAATCAATTTTCAGAAATTCTGATGGTGGTAGACATTGGTTCCATCTTTTCTCAGGTGCTACATTAAAAGTCCTAAACCATTTTAATTAAAATCCATATATTTCCAGTGTTTTTGTTAGGTTGATTATTATTATGTTTTGTGACAATGTTACTAAAATTATAGATTTTGGTCCTTCCCCTAATGAGCCACATTATTGGTGAAAAAGGAATCATATGCGTCTCAATCTTGGCATCCATTGCCTATGTGAGTTATTGCACCGAGACATTTATATATATTTTCACTATCTCAGCAAAAAAAAAAATTACAAATTTTGGTATATTGATGTAAGGAATCTATTTTTTCAGGCTTTGCTTTATGGTGTTGCGTGGGCTTGGTGGGTATGTATTTAAGCACATACTTGCTTCAAGCAAGTGCAATTCTAAGCAAAACTATGCACACAAATCAGGGTTTAGTAGGTACAGCTATGACAGTCTCCTGCATTTTCCTTGTACCTATATTGCAGGTTCCTTACTTTAGCTCTTTATTGGGTGTCATCTTTGTGATGGCCAGACCAGCTGTAAGTCAATCATATATATCTATCCTTTAATAACTGTAACATCAAATTTTACAGTTCATAATTATTATATAAGGGAGGCAGTTAGCCACTAACTGTTTTTTCCTCAGAAACAAACTCTATGTGATATGTGATTAATTATGCTCTTACTATCATGCTGAGACATATACAGATCCATGCAATCGTTTCGAGGGAAGTAGTCTCAACTGACCAGGTATACACATACAGACACCACCGGTCTTGGTTCTATCTGCAAATCAGTCCTAAAACCTTTGTCTAATCTTATGTGTCATCAATTTATTTATTTACTTCCATAGGGGAAGGCACAAAGTTTCATTGCGACTGTACAATCTGTAGCTATATTGCTGGCACCTCTGTTTATGAACCCACTAACCTGTGAGGGAACCCTTTATCTTGTACCAATTAGGCAATTTCCCATAATGCACGTGGACCCTGACCCTGTACACTGATTCCTCTTATTTTGATGTCATTCTATCCTGCACCTCTGTTTCAGCTTACTTCATTTCAGAGGAAGCCCCTTTCAATTGCAAAGGTTTCAGTTTCCTAGTGGCTAGTTTTGTCTTGGTTAGTCTCTTTCGTTATCTTGATATGGTAGACATGTAGCAATGAAGGATACATTTAGAAATAGAATGTGAACTAAGAGATGTATTGTGATGCTACAATTTTTTTTCAGGCAACATCTTTATGCTTTGCTTGGATGCTGAATCCAAAAGACAGGGACAAATGCACAGAAGTTCCAAGTTCAGACGAGTGTAATGAGGAAGGACTGCAAGCACCACTATTGATTTAGAATGTACAAAAATACTCTACAGGTTACTAGAAATTTTTTTTGTGACATTTGTATCGTCCCTTCAGTTTTATAGTTCTCTTTATGCCACTGCCGTCAGCACCATTGCCTCTCTCCACCATCATCCGTCGATCGGTTTAGTACAGGCAGGCCCCACGTAGAGTAGGAAGAAAAGGTACGGAATAAAACATTTCTTCCACGTAGGACCCACCTGTTTGAGGTGCGTTGCTGATTAGTAATGCCATATCTTTTGGCGTAGTGGCAAATACCGAACTGAAAAACTACTTTGACATGATCGTGAATGAAGGGACAATGATCCTTTTACCCTTAACAGATATTTCATGGACTTTGAATAATGCTGGTGGCTTAGAAAGAACTGAAAAATTATAGTGATGGTATATATGTCGCAGAAACTTTTCTAGTGGTCTGCAAAGTATTTTGATAACATTCAGGGCACATGAGGAATTCTCTCGTTGGCTTAATGCATGGTTAGCTCAGGATTGTGAATACAGTTGACGAAGCAGAGTTGCCACTGTCCGTGGCAAGGTTGGACTGACGAGCTTGGTATCTGCAAAGCGAACTACCAGTCGTTGCACCGATGACTTGTTGGACGCATGCAGATGACGATGCATGGTCAAATTCATGCTCTCTGTCTAAACATTGTATATTTAAAACCAGAGGGAGTATTACTTTACATAGGCCTCGAAATTAGGGTCATGAGGGAGATCTTTTTGGCCATTTGGAAAGTTTTTTTTTGACATGCACGTACTTGAGCCTTCTTCCACCTCAATCTCTCTCATACACTTCACGTGGGATAGCATCAAAGTTTGAGCTTTGTAGTTATAAAAAAAAGTTTGAGCTGTTGCGCAAAAAAAAAGTTTGAGCTTTGTGGCACTAGCAAGTCTTCACGCAAGTGACATCAACTTGTTACTCTTGGAAGATGTCGCCTCCTAGACATCTTAGAGATCATGGATCCGTGGAGCACTTCAAAACAAGATTGTGAAGGTGTCAGGTTCATAAACCCGGGGTCCCTCTGGGACCGGCTTCCGCGCCAGGGCTCGGCCCAGGAAAAACAGCATGTAGTCCATGTGCCGGTCCAAGAGTCTAAGAAACAACGGGCCGGGAGGATAGTCCGGTCGCCGACTGGGAGGTCTACCCAAAAGAACAAACGTCCGCTCGTCAACTTCTTCGGCCCACCTTTTCGACCGGAGCGCTCGCTTAAGGCACCGGCCGCCTCCAGGCGGTCCCTCCGATCGGAGGGCCTGGCCCAAAACGCTGCTTCCTACTCCGACCCCGCGACTCCGACCGGGGACCCGTAGGAAGCCTGCGTACCGCTCTTCTCCGACTGGCGCGGCCAGGGCCGACTGGAGCCATCCGACCAGGGTCGCCCGCTCGGAAGGGACCAGGGGCGAACGGAGAAGGCAGCGCACAAAGTCAAACCACGATACCGGGACCATACCCTATACGCCTGCGGGAACAATGCTCCACGACCATCCTGACACAATCAGTATTGTAGGCACCGACATTTGTATCTACAGTATTGTAGGCGCCGTTGGACTCCGGTACGGCAAAAAGCCCCCACATGCCTCTAGGCATCGATGGTACTGTAGGCGCCAGGATTCACCATACCTGGTACACGTGACAGGGCTCCTCACAAACCAACAGTATTTTGCAGGTACCAACATCCACTCTTCCTGAAGAAGCCAACACAACCTCTGCACCTGACATTCTACAGTGACGTCAACAGTATTGTGGGCGCTTACCATCATCGCCGCCCTCGTCGGCGTGGGCAACAAGGCTTAGTAACATCCGTACTCTCTCCCTCTCATCTGTAAAGTCATCCCCTTTATCTATAAAAGGGGATGCGCTCCCTCCAACGAAGGAGGTCGACTTCTTCAAGTTCAGACTCACTAGATCGATAGCTCACAAACCCCTCAAGCACACGCTTGAATACCTAGCTCATAGCGGAGTTCCGGTCGCCCTCGGCCCTTTCGATCGGACCCAACCGGGCCTCTCGTACACCCCTCCTTTCTCCTTCTTGTTTGTAACCCCACTACAGACTTCGAGCACCTGGGCTCAGGAATAAAGTCACCGACTGACCCACACTGGACGTAGGGCACGTTGCCTGAACCAGTATATATCCTGTGTCATTGAGTGCTAGGCCACCTCCATTCACAACGTACAGCAAAACTATAAATATTCACTAGTTGGTCACTTTCTATACCGACAGTTGGCGCCGTCCGTGGGGAGGACGCTATACATTCAACACTTTTTGGTCATCGGATGGCCCATTTTTCCGCCACCCCCACCGTGGCGGGCTCGGGCGATATGATCCGCCTCGGCTCACTGGAGTATCCCACACTCTCGCCTGCTGGGATGTGGGTTCCTCCCATCCTCGAGCCATCCCAGGCCTTCCTCTTCGGAAGCTTGGACTTCATCACCGACCGGCTCGGCGTACTCTACCTCCGCAAGGAGACTCATGACCCGGCACCCATCGGAGAGACGTTCTCCATCGACTTCGGGACGCGCGACCTCTACGGCGCGGCATCTGCGCGTCATTCCGAGCAAACTCTCTGCTCAAACCCCGCTGTGAGTAATATACATGCCGTTCTTTACTTACTATATTCTATCCTTTGCCAAATACACGGAGGGCTGCCGTTGTCCCCGTCGCGGCCACCGTACAACCGGTTCCCCTATGGCCTTGCGTCTCCCGTGAACGCGTATGCCCGGGGGCTCCGAAAAATCATGGCGCCGCCTCCTCTCACATCTGAGTTCGTGGGGATGGCGAGCTACGCTCCCACCTATTTCCTCGACATCATAGACGATGACGTCGGGAGTGACGGCTCTGGCATCGGCGACGTGGCACCCAGCCACCGACCGTCCTAGGAGTGCGCTATGACGGACGCTCTAGAACAGCCGCCAGGGGCAATGAAGTCCTCACGGACTCACGCCCCTCCAGGCCCTCATACGAAGACCCCCAAGCTCACGCTTGAGCACGGGGAGGAACTACGACGACAGTGGCCGCATCAGCCACTGACTGCGCCAGCACGCTCGGCGCGCTACACTGCGCCCCGTGCACGTGGACCGGCGAACGGTGCTCAGGGTCGCGCCCATCAAGTCCAGCGCAACACCCCGGATAAATGAACCGATCCCCCGCAGTTCGCTCGGGCCAGTCAGAACATTGTCGCTGCGGCAATGCTCCTGCGTGGCCTGTTCGAGCCGAACGACCCTCGTGAATGGGCGATCCACCGAAACCTCTGAGCACTGGTGGAGACCGCCGCCGTTCAGCAAGCGGAGTGCTCCGTATCGCGACGCCGACTCACGACCTCGCTCCCCGTCCGGGGAACGGGGATGCAGCAGATGGGGCACTACACCCTGTCACTGCAACAACCGCCGAGCGTGGCACATGAGGCCGCAACGGCACCTCATCTTGACCTGACGACCGCTCCGCACCAACCTCCTATCTATGCGCGGCTCGGGCCAAACCGAGGCACATGCAGCGGCGACTAGAGTCCCAGCACTGATGGCCCAGGACCACCGACCTTAGCCCAACTCCCCCAGCAAGCGTCGTTCTTACCGCGCTTCAACAGAGGCCACGACAAAGGTAAGGCCAAACGCCAGGATCAAGACAAAGGCCCCTCCATGTAGAGGGGAAAAAAGAACAGAAAGGATCGCCACCGACCGGCCAACTCCGCTTCGGTCGCCACGGCCGAACAGCTGGGCACGTAGCCCCAGCAGGACCGATCGGGACACTTTCAGGAGCTCATGGAGAGCCCGTGCACCAACCACGACTATCCCGTCAACCATCTCTACAAGGACTGCCAGCTCCTCAAGCACCTGCTAAGGTAGTCTGGCAGGCCAAGGAGAGAAAAAGGCAAAGAAGTAGCAGCAGAAGAAGGGGGCACAGCAGGCGAGGATCCAGACGACTGAAGACTGAAGTGATCCGACCGGACGCCCACCAACTGAAACACAATGACAATAACATTCTCTCGAAACGCTTGGAACAACTATGTCATTTTTTCCTTTCCCTAAGTTTCAGTTTTACCATTGTTTACTTAGCGAACGCTCCTATAAGAGCACCCCGACCCGAACACTTTTTGGCTCAGGGCACTCGGGGGCTCCACTAGGGGGCTCTACTACCCCCCATTTAGTTTTTACTTTGAGTACTCTTTTACTTTCATATGAAGAAAACTCCTTCCCACCCGAACAGAAGGGTGGTTCGTTCTTTTGATTTGCCTTACGTAGCTTTGCTTTAAAACATTCCGACTGATCGCACCCCGCCTTTTCCTATGGTTACGAGTAGCCGAGCCTCACGGGCCACGCCCTGGGCTCACAAGGTTGCATCCTACAGGACAAACGGGCAGGTACAAGAAAGAAAGAAATAAAAAATAAAATTATGCTAAGGGAAAACCAAGAAACGAAAGGGAACAACCTTCCCCGAATAGAGCAACTCCATCACAAAAACAAAAAAAATTTGTAGTCATTAAAACACACACAAACGTTTTACACAAGGGCTCCCCCACGAACTTAAACTTTCTACGTTTACTAACTACTTATATTCTGCAAGCTATTAAACCAACCCGGTGGCATCTGCTGGCGGCACGACCGACGAAGGCACAGGCTGCTCACTCCCCGGCGACACGACGTTCGGCTCGATCGAGGCCGAGGCAACATCCCTCCCCAAACCAGGCTCCGGGCTATCCGCAGGCTCGGAAGCGTCCTCTCCACGCATGCTTCGAGCCATGTCTTCACGGCGAACGTCCATCACCCACTCGGCGGAGACTCACTATGACACTGACCGTGCGTGCTGCAGCAAGCTCTCCCCGATTGATTGGATGTCCTCCATGCTCAGACCTTCAGCATACCCACTGCAGATAGCATCGAAGTCCAGGTTCGGGTGGTGCGTCGCCACCGAGGTCAGCACCCCGATGCTTCATAGAATAGCCCGCTCCTGACAAGGTCCCGGACCGCATCTGGAACCTCTGCCAGCTGGACTACGGGCGCGCTGGTACTTGGTGTCGACCCGAAGATTTCCGAGATGAGCCGGGCAACGTTGTGGATCTAGTCGAGATCCCCTTCGAGAGTACGTCGCTCTTCACCAGACTTGGCCAGCTCCTCGGCATTCTGGCTAAAGCTCGCCTTGGACATCTCCAGGTCTCGCTCCAGCGCCTTCACCTTTTCACCCAGCTCTGGAGGAAGGGTGACAAGCTTAGAAATAGGCTGAGGGAAAAATAAACACCACGAGAAAATAAAAAAGGTACGCACCGATGCGAGAGGCCTCAAGGGTGGAGAGATTCTCTGCCTACCGAGCCACCTGCTCGTGCAGCCGGACACTCGCGTCCTCCGTCCCCATCACCCAGCCTCGGAACGTGAGCACCTCTTGATCCGCCTCCGACCAGGCCCTCTGCTCCGCCTCCAAGGCCTTCTGTGCCGACTCTAGGGCGGCCCGCTCTGGCTCAAGGGCCGCCAAGGCCTCTTGAAGCGCCGCCTCGGTGTTCACCAAGGATGTCTGTAGCCCCGCCTCGATCTCCTCCTGGCGGACCTTCGCCGCCTCATGCCCTTGCTCGGCAGCAGTCGCCCACTCCGCCGCACGCTGCCCCTCCACCCGCGTCGCGGCCGCCTCAGCCGCCTGGACCTGGGACTCATGGCAAGCGGACTCCACCCGACGCTCAAGCTCAGCCATCCGGGCGTGTTTCGCCCGAAGGAAGTAAGACTTGCGTGACGACACCTTCCTTATTTCCTGTGAAAAACAGGCATGCTAAAAACAACCGACGAAAGATTCAAAGGGCAAGGATAAGTGCCAGAAACTCACCTTCGTGGCGAGCTATAGGTCGACCTCAACCAACTGCCGAGCAAACTGAGCCTGCTTCCGAGCGCTCTCAAGCTTCACGGAAAGCTTGGTGAGGTCGGACACCGCGGCATGCCCTTGCCCCCCAAAAATGTCCTAGAGCTGGCGCTCCCGGGAATCCCGAAGGACGAACCTCGCCTTCGATGGATCCTCAGGGAAGGGCCACTCTAGGTCACCCTCCGATGAACCACTGGAGGGCCTAGCCTCCAACTGGACCACCGCCAGCTCCCGCGGCGACACCACCAGCTCGCGTGGCGACACCGGTGGCTCTACCACGGTATCCGCCTCGTCGTTAGACGGGATCTCCACCACCTCATTCGCGCGGGACATCGCCGAGCGTCCCAACTCCGTCCCAGCCACACTTTCCTCTATCGCCTTCGGCTCTGATGGCAAGGATAGGTCGTGCAGCCCTCCACCTGGCGAGGAAGGGAGCACGCCCTCCCCCGTCTCTTCCACCGCGACCGGCGGAGGAGGGGCCGCGAGAGTTATCTCCGATGCAACCCCCACCATCAGCACCGAGATGACTACCAACAACGTCGCTGCCGCTATCACGTTATCAGCAGCCGCCCCGGGAGGGAAGGCTTCGCCGCTGCCACCCTGCTGCCCCCTTCGCTCGCCGCAACACGCTGCAGAATGGGCCTCCAATCCTCCTACACAGGGGTCAGGGCGATGCTCAGCCCTGGCATCCCCCAGCCGCTGACAAAAATCACAGGTAAGCCACACTCCAAAAAAGACTCAACCAGCAAAAATCAAAGAAGCAACAAAAAGGAAACATACCGGGTGGCGAGCGGCACGACCCGGAAGGCAGACTCCGACGACCACAGACCTACGGGACGAGGACCGCTCCCAGGCCGTGACCCGCGCCCCTCACTTCAGACGGGGTCAAAGTCATCCTGACCGGCTCCTGCCCAGCCTGCGGGTCGCTGCGACCTCCGGCTCGGGACTCCCCCACCGGAGCATCGGGCGGGGCATCCTCCGACTGCAAGTTGCGTGTCGATCGGGCGCCAGTCTGCCCCTCAGACCACCTAGGCTGCTCAACCGCACCCACGGCAGGCGGGGCCTCCTCTGACTACAAGTCTGGAGTTGGCACCGGTCCCGTCGCCGCGCAAGCGCCGCTCCGCTCCTCGGACCGCCCGGCTCGCTCAGCCGCGTCCGCCGTAGGCGACGACGGGACCGGCGACACCACCAAGGGGCGCGGTGACCGTGTCCACTTCGCCACTCACCCGCCAATGGCGTCCGCGCTCGCCACATGCTTCCTCGACTCCGGAACCTCCACACGCCACGTGGCCTCCTGCTCCTCACCAGCAGACGTCGCCGCAGGGTCGCGACGCACCGCCGAGGTCACGATGACCTCCCGGCTCTCCTCCTCGTCGGAGAAGACCATGTCGTCCAAATTCGTAGGAGGATCATCCGATGTGAGTTCCGACTCGACGTCGCTCCTACGCTCCCCGGCCCTCACGCGCCGGGCAACTTCCTTCTTCTTCTCTTCCTTCCACTAAACCTCCTTGGCTCTTTTCTTCTTCCGGGCGTCTGCCGCCTCCTTCTAGGCGGCCTGCCGGGCCTGGCCCTCCCGCCCCTTAGGAAGGTGCGGCCGGGACTTGTACCTCCCAAGCCCCTATGTAACGAATGAATCGAAATCAAGAAAGGGGAAAAAAAGGTAGAGAAAAAGCACGAGCCAAATAGGGGAGCATACCAGTGTGGGCACGATCGAGGCATTGAACGGTATGGGCTTTCCCACGATCGTCTCTCCGGGCCTCAGCTACAGCACTCGGCCAACACGACTCTAGATCTCGTCATCCGGTAGATCCTCCGACGACGCACGGTTTGGGTCCGACCGGCCGCCATACATCCACATTGGGTGCGTCCTCTTCGCCAACAGCGCGACCTGGCGGCGGTAAAGGGTGTGGAACACCCGCACCCCATCAAGGCCATCCCTTACGAGCTTCCGTAGCTGCTCCTCAATGACCCCCACCTTGTGCTTCTCTGTGTGGGCACAGCCCCACGACCAACTCTTCTGCTTCACCAGCCTCCCGCCGGTAAACGCTGGAAACGGCGCCCCCGCTGGATTACTGATATAGAACCACTCCCCATGCCATCCCCGGTTGAAGTCGCATGGGGAGTACGCGGGATATGAACCTCCCGCGCTCGGCTTCCTCTGCAGAGCGAAACCTCCCACCGGTGCGATCTCGGTCGAACTCCAGTCTTCCCGGAGAAGAAAAGCCGGAAGAGATCCACGTGCGGCTCCATCCTGAGGAAAGCCTCACAGACGGTGACAAAACCAGTGATGTGCAGCACCCCCGTCGGGTTGAGATACTGTAGCTCCAGACTCCAGACTCCACTCATCGAGGAGCCCACGCAGGAACCAGTGCGCGGGGTACCCTAGTCCGCACTCATGAATGGTAAGGAAAGAAACCACCTCGTCGGGACAAGGTTGAGGGAACTCCTCCTTCCCAGGGACCCTCTAGTGTGCCACCTCCTGCGGCGGCAGAAACCCCTTCGCGACGAAAGCCTCCAGCACTGTCTTCCTCATGGAGGATGACCGCTAGTCCGACATCTCGCTCCGGATCGCAAAAAGGATCGGTGAGTTCCTCTCTTCTCCCTCGCTCTCCCCCCTTCTTTCCTAGAAACCTCCGTGGCTCTCAGGGACACTCGCGGCAAAAAGGAAGAGAGAAGGCAGCGGTAGATGAAGAATAGGCAAAAGAACGGAACGAAAACCCTCCCCCTGCTCCTACTTAAAGGAAAGGGAATGGCGGTTAAGGAAGGACACACCAATCGGGGAAGGCAGAACGGTGGAGCGTGAATTTCTCTCTTTTTCATTTAATGCAGATGAGACGTGCCCTGCACCGATGAGACACGCCCTGCTCGATGGAACGGCTCCTGATCAGGTGGGACGTGGCCTGGCCGTGGCCCACCACTACCGCATGATCAACCACTACCACACGATGGGCACAGGAACTGAAGCGCCACCGCACGCGGGTGGCTCCCCGCTTCCCTAGGCCAGGCCTGGGGAGACCAAAAAACGAAATCCCCGTCAGGAGACAACCGATCCCTCGAGCTGACCGAATCGCTCAGGATAAACACCGAGACACAGGTAGGAAGCGAAGGGATGCCCCACATGGGCCATGCCGACTCCGTCATGAACAACGAGCGCAGATCCCGGTCGGACGTTTCTGACTGAAGCCCTACGAACCCCGTCACTCCAGTCATCAAGGTAAAACATTACCAAAACCCCCTCTATTTCTTTATAAATCATTCATACATCCATACGTGCATTTCATTCCATATGCCTGCGCCTCCCGGATGATTCGGGCCCTGAACCGCCCGGGGGCTCGGGAACTAAGCATCGCACGTGCAGCGAAAATGCACCAGAACGCTCCGTGTTACGTCACGAAGCGGCGGTTGCCTCATTCGACATGGGCAACCAACAGAGCCAGGGGAGAAAACCGTAGATGAGCACCATGTGGCCCTAGCCTGGTCTGGCAGACCGGGTCATCTCAACCTTCTCGTTCGATCCTTAACCTCTCGCCAGGCCCACAGAATCTCCATCAAAGGAGTGGCCGTTAGGCCACCCGGGTCGGTCTCCAGAACGACCTAGGCATCTGTCGGGTTGCAGGTAAAGGAGTAGTGGAATGTCACAAGAGGGCTATGCCGACCCCGTCATGAACGACGGACCCGAATTCCACTCGATCACACCCGTTAGCGAACTCACCGAGCTAGTCTTCGAGCCCGAGCGATCGGGACAGGCGACGAAACTCAGCCCCTCCGGTTGTGAGGAACCGAGGATGGGGTAACACACAAAACTCACATCGACCCCCACAAAGGCCCGATAGGGCTCGGGGGCTCAAGAAAAATGCAAAGGATAGCGACCTCGAACTCGCCAGATCCACGACTCCGACTCGCCCGATCCCGCAGCGCGCACCGACGCTAGGATCCGCGAACATCGCCTTGTCCGATCTTTAACCAACTAACTATGCTTCGGCTTCAAAAACGGCTTCAGACGGCTTCACTACGCTCCAATAAAACCTAGGACTGCGACTCCTAAACTCACGTAACGGCTTCACTGTGCTCTAATAAAACCTGGGACCGTGACTCCTAAACTCGCGTAACGGCTTCAGACGGCCTCACTGCGCTCCAATAAAACCTGGGACCGTGACTCCTAAACTCGTGTAACGACTTCAGACAGCTTCACTGCGCTCCAATAAACCCTGGGACCATGACTCCAAAACTCGCGTAACGGCTTCACTTCCGACTGCGCTCTCGGGATCCATGAGCTCCGGCTCGTCCGATTCCTGAACTAACTAACAAACTCCCTTGGTCCACGGCGCGCACCGACGCCTAGGTCCGTTCGCGGCTCCACCTCGCTCGATCCCACGGCGCGCATCGACGCCAAAGATTAGTGAGCTCTGACACATCTGAACCGACCTATCACCGTCCGTGGTGCGCACCGATGCCAGCGTTTTCTCCGAACCGAGCTACACCCATCCATGGCGTGCACCGACGCCAGGGTTTACCCCTTACTAAACTTCTCACCCAATCCATGGCGCGCGTCGACGCCGGGATCAGTAAGTTCTGTCTCATAGCCTAAAAACCGCCTCAGCTACGCAACGACGTCGTGGCTAAACAAAATTATGTCTCAAACTAAAAACACACACACACACCCCTGGAGAAACGAACACCCCCCTGACGGTTCAACCCGAACCGCCCGGGGCCTCAGGGGCTACACCCGCAGGTGCGCTTGCGCGCACCCGCCGACACAACAGAAAAACCTCCCCCACTGACGACGCAGAAAACCCCTCAGCCGGTTTTACCCGAACCGCCCGGGGGTTCGGGGGCTACACCCGCGGGTGCGCTCGCGCGCACCCGCCGTCAAGACAAAAAACCCCTTGACGATTCATCTCAAATCGCCCGGGGGCTCGGGGGCTCCTATCAGGTTCATAAACCCATGGTCCCTCGGGGACCGGCTTTCGCACCAGGGCTCGGCCCAGGAAAAACAACATGTAGTCCATGGGACGACCCAAGAGTCTAAGCAACAACGGGCCGAGAGGACAGTCCAGTCGCCGACTGGGAGGTCTACCCAAAAGAACAAACGCCCGCTCGTCAACTTCTTCGGCCCACCTCTCTGACCAGAGCGCTCGCTTCGAGCACCGGCCGCCTCTAGGTGGTCCCTCCGATCGGGGGGCCTGGCCCAAAACGCTGCTTCCTACTCCGACCCCATGACTCCGACCAGGGACCCATAGGAAGCCTGCGTACCGCTCTTCTCTGACTGGCGTGGCCAGGGCCGACTAGAGCCATCCGACCAGGGACGCCCGCTCGGAAGGGACCAGGGGCGAACGGAGAAGGCAGCACACAAAGTCAAACCACGATACCGGGACCATACCCTGTACGCCTGCGGGAACAGTGCTCCACGACCGCCCTAACACAAACAGTATTGTAGGCGCCGACATTTATATCTACAGTATTTTAGGCGTTGTTGGACTCTCGTACGGAAAAAAGCCCCCACATGCCTCTGGGCATCGATGGTACTGTGGGCGCCAGGATTCACCATACCTGGTACACGTGGTAGGGCTTCTCACAAACCAATAGTATTTTGTAGGTACCAACATCCACCCTTCCTAAAGAAGCCAACACAACCTCCGCACCTGACATTCTACAGTGACGTCAACAGTATTGTGGGCGCCTAACATCATCGCTGCCCTCATCGACGTGGGCAACAAGGCTTAGTAACATCCGTACTCTCTCCCTCTCACCTGTAAAGCCATCCCCTTTATCTATAAAAGGGGATGTGCTCCCTCCAATGAAGGAGGTCCACTTCTTCAAGTTCAGACTCACTAGATCGATAGCTCACAAACCCCTCAAGCACACGCTTGAACACCTAGCTCATAGCGGAGTTCCAGTCGCCCTCGGCCCTTCCGGTCAGACCCGACCGGGCCTCTCGTACACCCCTCCTTTCTCCTTCTCGTTTGTAACCCCACTATAGACTTTGAGCACCTAGGCTCAGGAATAAAGTCACCGACTGACCCACACTGGACGTAGGGCACGTTGAATGAACCAATATATATCCTGTGTCATTGAGTGCTAGGCCACCTCCGATCACAACGTACAGCAAAACTACAAATATTCACTAATTGGTCACTTTCTGTACCGACAGAAGGTGTCCTAGAGTTGGTTGCGAGAGGTTTTGTGCTCACCTCCCTAGAGCGGTTCTTTGGTTCCAATCAGCTCAAGATCAATCGGTGTCTTGATAGAGGAGCAGTTGAACATTGAATCCACCTCAATGTGAAATAGACCATCAAGCATTGATACCATGGGATAAAAGTCTTGTCTCACGATCGGTTATCTCTTGTGCTACGTGCTCAATTTACATTCTTATAGTTTACTTTGAGTACTTTACATTCCTAGACATTAAATTATTACATGTCACCCTAGATTGTAAACCTTCACCTAACTTAGCAAAAATAGAATTTGGGGCTCTCTTGTGTTACTAATAAATTTTGCATAGCGTTTGTGATTTTAGTTAAAACCGCATATTCACCTCCCCCTAGTATGTACTCTTGATCTATAAGCATTCAAGTGAAGAAGAAGAAGAAGGGGATAAAAGTGGTGGTGATGCATCAAGCTTCTCAAGTGTGATGAAGAGTGCCCAAGAGCAATCGGCAACCACGCAACGAAGATGGACACACATGTGAAGATCTTGTACAAATGGGTGGTACACAATTGTAGGTTGCAACATACATGTGCACAACATCAAGAACAAAATTAAGGACAAGAAGAAGAAGGAAGGAAGAACCAACATGCTTATTCACATGTATTTCAAGAGTAGATGAGTGGTGAAAACACAAGTTCAAGCTCAATCGATGAATCAAACAAAGACTTCACAACCATTGGCCCCAAGAAGACTTTTCACAATGTCATCACAAAAATGCTTCATGGCAAAAGGTAATATTGTAAGCGATATAAGTGACAACCCTTCATCTTCAAGTGATGATGGAGAAGATATTTATGAGGTAATCCTTGAATGAAAAATATTACGACTCTTAATTAACAATCTAAGGAAATAGAGGTTGTCAAGGCTAATTTGTTGCCTACCTCCGCTCCACCAGTTATTGATTATAGCACCCGGTTTTAAGAACAAAACCAGATACACACCATATGTGAGGGCAGGAAGTCAAATCTCACATATAGCTACAAATAAGGGTAATATTATAAGACAATGCTTATTACATAATGTATTAGTATAAAGAATACAACCTCAGAGTATAGACAGCGGAAAGATAACTCTGATCTTCAGGTGAAGACTCCACTTCCACAGGGACAACTGACTGGTTGATCACAAGCCTAATCACAAGCCTAAACCTCTAACAAGCTAGAAAAAGGTCCTCATACTGAGCTAAAACCAGAGCCATGTAGCCCTCACAGTTGTTATAAGTCCCGGATAATCACTTATAGATAAGTCCTTATGGAGAGGAATCTAGAGCACCATAAAAACAGCCCAATGCTATAGCCCCCTGATTCCACGTTGCTAAAAAGCATCTTTTAATGTTTATTGCATACTCCATTAGTCAACTTATAAGATCATAGCTTTAGTTTGAGGACTAGCATAATACTACCCAATGCAATAACCCATAGGTGACAAGGAATTCAGGATATCAAATAGTTAGGAAAACTACTATGGTTGTCAAGGTAGACACATGCATATGATTAAAATAATATTAAGGTGAATAGGACAACAAGGATGATCCCATGCTATACTTGCCTTAAACTCAGATCCTTCTTCTAGTCCAAATCTTCAAAGATCTGCTTCTTAATCAATACGTAAAGCAAACTGACTGGACATGATCATAAAGCACCACACAAGCATCCATGCAATCATACATGAAGTAAACAATAGATCTAAATTAGAATAGTACACCAAACATAAAATCAAGACAAAAAGTTTGTAAAATAAATCTACATCTTGCTACGAACACACAGACGCGAAAAGCACTCTAATCGGATCTACGGTGAAAAAGATACATCTACCGATGGATTTGCTTTGAAAAGAAACTATAGGCTTTAGTTATTTTATCTATTTAAAACATGTATAAGATACTTCAGAGAAATACCTTAATTGAGTTAAGTCAAATTATACTCGGTTTGGAAAAACAAGGTATAACTATCATATAATTGACCAAGGTGAAAATCCTAAGTTACTTTTAATTAGAAAATCCAATTGCATAATCATTATTCAAGTTAGGATTTATACCATGAAATTCCATAGCTCTTCACATGGAAAACAATGATACTAATGCGTAGATTATGTTGTTACAAATCTAACACAACTTGAACGGATCAAATCGGAGTTAAAACGGAGAAGATATGAGCAAAACAAAATTAGTGGTAATTTATAATTATTTTGAACTCATTTTTAGTTTTAAAATAAAAGAAAATGAATTAAAACTTCTCGGTGGACTTGGCATCATTTTTGGAAAACTGCAGGGGTCAAAACATAAGATCTAGGGTCTTGGATTGAATTATTTCTAAAAGGCAGTGGACGGCGGGTTAATTTCATAAAAATTGGGGGTCTCTTTAGCAAAAAGACCAATGAAGGAGCGGATGGAGACGGCACGTGGCTCGGGATGGCGGACGGCATCGATGGCGGTGCCTAGGGCTATGGCGGCATGGTGACTCGGCGGATGCAACTTGCTCTAGAGCTTGGCATAGGAGGCGGCTCGGTGCGGGCGGCTGCTATTTATGGAGGCAGGGAACTTGAAGTACACGGCAAGACGACGCGGCGGCGGGGGCAGTGCGTACTCCTCAGTGGCAGCGGTGGAGTCCGAGCGAGTCACGTGGTAGGAGACGCGGCTGACAAACGGGCCTGGGCTGTCAGGGACAAAGAAGGAGAAGAGGGCACCGGTGCCGGCGGCTGTGCGGGCCGAGCGCGCGGGGAGATGGGAGCTGGGCCTGCGGGGGAAGAGAGAGAGATGGGCTGTGGGGATGGGGAAGCTAGGCCACGAAAAAGGCAAGGCCGAGCAGGCCGAAAGAGAGGGAGAGTAAGGGAGGGAAAGAATTTTTTTTATTTTTCTTTTCTGAATTTCCAAAGCAGTTTTCAAATCCAAATTTAAATCAATTTGAAGTTTGATTTCAAACCACACAATACAAAAATAATATGCAGCAGCATGAATGCATAAGCATGTAGGTAAACCCTATAATTGATTTTAAGTTAACAAAAGTTATTATTTTTCTAAATTTAAATGCTCACAAAAGTACATAATTAAATCATATTCCCCTATTTAAAAACAATGGAAATGTTTAGGGTGTTACAATTCTGCCCCCTTACAATGAATCTCGTCCTCAAGATTTGGATGATGCTTACTCAAATAGCTACGGGTATCTTTTTCTCAGATCCTCTTCTCTTTCCTAGGTAGCCTCATCTTCTATATACTGGTTCCACTGAACCTTGCACATCTTTATAACTTGGCTCCTCGTAACCCTTTCTGCCATCTCCAAAATCTTTATCGAGAACTCCTTATAGGTAAGATCTTCCTTAACTATAAGCTCGTCTAATAGTATCTGTTCCTCTGGAACACGCAAGCCCTTCTTTAATTGAGACACATGGAACACATCATGCACACCTGACAAACTCTCAGGCAATTCCAACTGATAAGCCACTTCACCACGTCTCTCAATGATCCGGAAAGGTCCATTATACCTTGGTGCTAACTTTCCTTTCATGTTAAACCTTTTCACACTTCTCATTGGTGACACTTTCAGGTAAACATAATCCCCTATTTCAAAAACCAATTCTCTTCTCCGAGTGTCAGAATAACTCTTCTGTCGAGACTGTGCCACTCTCAAGTTGTCTCTAATCATCCTTACTCTCTTGGTCCAAGGTAGCTTCTACCACCAACTTCAAAACATTAATGACTATTCTCTGATTAAGATGCTCAAACTTTGAATCACATAGCCTTAGTCCTTGGTGTCGTCTGAATCTTCATTAGCACAACTTCTTTTTGCTAAAGTCATCAGCAATGACATCTCCCGGTGATAGCTCCTTTCCAAGTCAAAATTCTTGATTACTCCAATCCATCTACAGTGTCTCAAGTTTCAGTCCGATCGTTCATGAAAATACACTCTCATGTCCTTGTAGATGCCACATGTAGCTCCAAGTCATAATTCAATTCCAATCCAAAAATAGTGTCACTAGCTCAACCCAACTTAGTATTGATGCCTTTTGGATTCCTACAATCCATGTTGATGTCACTCTTATGTCCAAGTAGATAGTATCTCCATGCTCCACAATGGATAACTTTAGTTCATATGTCAGATATCCCATCTCATGCTCCCTTAGTTGACTTAACACATAAACCACCACTTCTTCTTGTATAAGGACACATCCTACACCTTGACAGGGTGCATCATAGTAGATATAAATCTCTTGTCCTGATCTGGCAAAGCTAATGCATAGGTTTTACTTCAACCTCTTCCCTAACTCCTTTAAGTACCTACATAAGGTTTTCTTGATCCCAACTAACTTGAAACCTTCTGCAGTAACTTTATCAATATCTTGATGGTTTTGGATAAACTTCCCTTGAACCTCTAACCTGTCACACCCTAAATTTTTCATATTTTTGGAAATAGGAGAAAATGATTAATTCTGCATTGTGGGAATTTGAATTTAGGAAATAATAATTTTATTAAAAATAAAACCAAATATAAGGTTAACAACAATGTGTGTGCATTCATGCTGTTGCACAATATTTTGTATTGCTTGATTTGAAGTCGGATTTCGATTTGAGTTGAAATTGTATTTTGAACTGCTTTAAAAAAAATTGAAAAGAAATAAATTCCCTTTTTCTTTTCTTCCCTTGCTTTTGGCCCACTCGGCTTCTCCCTCCCGCTGGCCCAGTTGGCTGCTGGCCCAACTCCTCCGCGCCAGCCCAGGAAACCGCCGGCCCGCGCGCCTTCCCTTTCCCCCTCTCCCGTTCCTGCTTGGGCCGGCCCAACCGGGCGAGTTGGCAACCACCGCCGCTCCCTTGGCCCAGCTCGCCAGCAACCGTTGCCGCGCCTCCCATTTCCCTCTCAGCCGCTGACAACCTGGCCCCGCCCGTCAGAGCTGCCCCAACCTCTCGCACCCCGCGCGCGTCAGCCACAACCGCCGTGCACGTCCACTCCTCGCGAGGTGGGCGCGTCGCCTCGCTCCCTGACCTCTTTAAAAGAGAGCCGAGACCCCCCACGTGCACCCCCTGCTGCCCCCGCTCCACTCTCGCGTTCCCCTGTGTAGCAAAGACCGCAACCGCGCAGCACCGGAGAAGCGCCATGAACCGCCGTTCGTCCTCCGCGCGGTCCGCAGTCCTCGAGCCGCCTCCGTCCCCGTTTTTTGCGCCGCGGTGAGAATCCCCGTGCTCCCCTCTTTCTCCCCGGTGCCCTCGGTTATTCGAACCGTGGCCCCTAGCCCCTGTACCGAGCTCACCGTCGTGCTCTCGTCGTCAGCCTTGGCTGAACCGCCGACGGAAGCACTGTTCCGGCCACCCCCTTCCTTCTCTCTCCCCCAGATCTTATCCGAGCCGTTCATTTCAAATCCAACGGTTCTCTATGGCTCAAACCCCTTCGTGGGTCAAATTTCTAAAGAGACCCCCAGGTTTCGCTTATTTGAACCCGCCATCCTTAGCGTATTTCCTCATGTACGCTTTCTCATTTTGAAAGCGTAAAGTTAACTGTGTTAATTCAAAGTACGTTTTCAGTATTTACAGAAATGCCATTTGAACTGTTTTGCTTATAAAATCGTCGTTTTAGCTTCGAATTGATCCGTTCAAATTGCGTTAGCTTCGTAATTTCATAATCTACATGTTAGAACCACTGTTAATCAAGTTTGCAACTTTTAAATTTCATGGTTAGATTTAATTAAATATATTGCTATAGGAAATCCCGTTTAAATCATAACTTTCACATTTTAGCTCCGTATTTCGTGAACTTCATGTTGACGTGATCGTAGCAAGACGTAGATTATTTTCATAAATATTTTATCTTATTTTCTATACTGTTGGTGTACTGTTCTAATTATAGAATGTTTGTTTTGCATGAAATGCCTTGGAATGTTGTATGTTGCCGTGTTGGTCGCGTTCAGACGGTGAGGAAAACGTTGGAGACCAAGAATTCTTCGACGACTAGTGGGATCAGCAAGAGTTTGCTAACCAAGGCAAGTATAGCATGGGCCTACCTTGATGTCCTATTCACTTTAATCATTTACTCATGTGCATGTGTCTAATTTTGGTAACCATAAGGACATTCTAGTCATTGATGACTTGTTCCCTTGACTCCTATGGGTTAATTGCATATGGGTAGATTGCTAGTGCTCTAACTGAACATGATCTACATGATGGTGAAAGGTTCTATGGAGCTAAAAGTAAAACATGCTTTATAACAACTGATCCATAGGGCGATGGTGCAAATGACTTTTGATCATGTTGCTCTCGGCCCTCCATAAGGACTTACCTGTCGGCAAAAGTTGGGACTTACAGTGCAACCGTGAGGGTCATATGGCTCTAACTTTAGCTCAGTAATAGGACCTTTTCTAGCTTGTTAGAGGTTACCTTTATGGCGCAAAAGAGGCTTGCCACGTTGGGTATAGGACTGCCTCTGTTCCTATGTGTATAGCCGCGATGGATATGTGCCATAGGAAAGGGGGTTCCTACATCTGCCTGCCAAGGAAACCTAGCGGCCCTAACATGTTAGAGAAACCTATGAAATGGCTTCATAGTGTACCCTGCCCGCTCACCTTGGCAGTGATATGGGAGTAATTAACCCGGGCATATGGGAATCACGACTCGCGGTGAATGTGCACCACCTCTGCAGAGGGTAACAAACTGTTATAACAGCCGAGCTCATGGTCACGAGCGGCCTAGAAAACTCACAGAATAATTGGTTACTCATTGTTGTTCATTTATGATGGTTTATTATGATATGGTCCAAATGATGCTGATATCTGATTAAGTGGGTTTAAATGGGAGCTTAAGCATAACTTGATAATACTTGATAATAAAATCTTGACTTACTAAAAGTGCTAATTGTAGTAAACCAGTGTCAACCTTTTTGAGCCTCATGAACCCCATGTTATCTTGTTAAGTACGGGACGTACTTACGCTTGTTTACTTTCTATATTTGGATAAAAATCCTAGATGGGTAGCAGATGACAACGGATATGAGTTCCTTGAAGACTATTAGGCTTGGGGTCAACCAGTCGACCATCCCTGTGTTGGAGCTACCACAAGAGAGCTATCTTTTTACTTTCCGCTATGATGTGTAAGACTATGTGATGCTATTATTCGTTATGTAAGATACACCGTGATGATACTTTTTATAATTTGTCAACTTATGTGTGTGACTGATCCCTGGGCACACATGAGTTTAGTGCATTCAATTTTATCCTTAAAATTGGGTGTGACAAATTGGTATCAGAGCAGTGTTGACTGTAGGACGCAAGCCTAATAGAAACTGGTCGTTTTAAGGTTTAGATGTTGCTACAAAAACCCTTGCTCTATGAACCTTGATATTTTCTTCTCTACTATATCTCTACCCTTGCTATTCATCTCTACCTTGATGCTTATTTTAAAATCTTTGTTCTCATCTCCACTCCTTGATTTGACATGCCTTTAGAACTGTTCCTCACCACCTTCTTGCGTAATCTGAAGATAGTCTTAGGATTGTTACCCCTAGCATAATAAGGACGATAGTATCGCAAGTCGAGTTAATGGTTGAGTTGTGCACCTTTATTGCTTGTTGAATTGTCATTATTCTTATGATTGTTTCGAATCTTTATAATGATTACAATGATCTTGTTGGGTGTTCCCATAATTTCTTTTAGTTATAGGCCAAGGCATAAGGATTAATGAAATAAATAGTCGAGTTTTGGTTTTCTTCTGTTTTCCCTATCCTGTCTTTTCAGAGCAGTCTACACTCTTCGGTTTATATCTCTATTCCTGGACAATTTTGGACAATAGTATACTTCAATATCTTTCTCTGAGCGTAAGAATCACCTTGATAGCTATTTTGGTTATGAAGATATGAAAATCACATGGCGATGCATCTGTGTTGTTTGGAATCTAGAGTAGTTTCTGTTGTGTAATGTTTTCGACCAAGTTAACTGAGAAATTTGGAAAAGTGTTCTATAAGAAAGTTGTGGAGAATTTTATAAGCTTTCCAACGGTATAAGCTACAACTTCATTAGATTAACAGAAGGGGAGTTACAGCTATTTTACTGCACTGCTGTTTTTTCGTCTCGCGAGGAATTTCAGGTTTCTTGCCCATACACAAGAGTATCCTTGGGATGTCAGAACATCTTGATACTAGTTAGCTCATCTAAAAGAAGTAGATGTAAGCTATACTTTGGTGTCCCCTAGTCTATCTTTTCTTAAGGGGGGTAGCCAAGTTGAAGAATTTGCAAGCTGAAGTGTCCTGCGTTCTTGTTGGCGCAGCGGAAGCATGGTGGTATCCAAAGATGTGAGAGAAACTCAGAGTCTCAAAGAGGTTTGATTAAAGATTCAAGGGAAGTTTATCCAAGATCATCAAAATTTTGTTAGAGCTACCGAAAAAGTTTTCAAGTTAGTTTGGATCAAGAAACTTCAGCTAAGTGTTTGAAGGAGTCCAAGAAGAGGTTGAAGTAAAACCTAAGTATTAGCTTGGTCAAATCCGGACGAGAGCTTCATATCTACAAGGATGCACCTTGTCAAGGTGTAGGATGTGTCCTTATGCAAAAACAAAAATGTAGTACCTTGCTCATTAAGTCAGCTAAGGAAGCGTGAGTTAAACTACCTAGCGTGTTATCTGGAGTTATCCATTGTGAAGCATGGAAGTAATATCTTCTTGGAAGTAAAAGTGACATATAGGAGGATCATAAGAGTCTACAGGACATCTTCACTAAGGTGGTCTTGAGCTTGTGAAATCCTCGTTGGAATGAAAATTGATTACGACTTGGACAAGTGCTATTACTTTAAGGAGCAAAGTCATGGCCGATGCCCTTAGCAACGGAGAATTATGCTAAGAAGGTTCGGGTGACACCAAGGATTAAGAATCTTATTTCTAGTTCGAGCAACTTAGCCAGAAACATTACTGTTTTGAAGATTGGTAGAAGAATTTTCTTCTGACCAAGAGATTCGTCAGTACTTCGTCGGAAGGTGGATATTTTGAAGAGAATTGGTATTATAGGAAAAATGGCTTAGTGATTGGAGTTACCTAAGGGTTGTTCAAGGTACCTATTAGAATTTTGAAATCAATTGAGCAAGTTACTTGGAGTAAGATCAACATGTATGCAAAGTAAAGTGGAATCCCTATCGAGACGATGGAACTACATGAGGAAGTAAAGAAGAATCCAAAGGCGGAGAATCTGCATCTCTTTTGTCGACGTTTTTCGAATCTCGAGGACGAGATTCATCTTAAGGGGGTAGAATTGTAACACCCTAAATTTTTCATATTTTTGGAAATAGGAGAAAGTGATTAATTCTGCATTTTGTGGGAATTTGAATTTAGGAAATAATAATTTTATTAAAAATAAAACCAAATATAAGGTTAACAACAATGAGTGTGCATTCATGCTGTTGCACAATATTTTGTATTACTTGATTTGAAGTCGGATTTCGATATGAGTTGAAATTGTATTTTGAACTGCTTTAAAAAAAATGAAAAGAAATAAATTCCCTTTTTCTTTTCTTCCCTTGCTTTTGGCCCACTCGGCTTCTCCCTCCCGCTGGCCTAGTTGGTCATTGGCCCAACTCCTCCTCATGGCCACCAAAGAAGCCCCGGCCAAGGCCTTCCCCTTCCCCCTCTCTCGTTCTCCTCGCTGGGCATTGCCCAACCGGGCGAGTTGGCAACCACCGCCGCTCCCATGGCCTAGCTCGCCAGCAACCGTTGCCGCGCCTCCCATTTCCCTCTTAGCCGCTGACAACCCGGCCCCACCTGTCAGAGCTGCCCCCAACCTCTCGCACCCCGCGTGCGTCAGCCGCAACCGCCGCGCATGCCCGCTCCTCGCGACGTGGGCGCGTCGCCCCGCTCCCCGACCTCTTTAAAAGAGAGCCGAGACCACCCGCGTGCACCCCCTGCTGCCCCCGCTCCACTCTCGCGTTCCCCTGTGCAGCAAAGGACGCAACCACGCAGCACCGGAGAAGCGCCGTGAACCGCCGTTCGTCCTCCGCGTGGTCCGCCGTCCTCGAGCCACCTCCGTCCCCGTTTTGCGCCGCGGTGAGAATCCCCGTGCTCCCCTCTTTCTCCCCGATGCCCTTGGTTATTCGAACCGTGGCCCCTAGCCCCTGTACCGAGCTCGCCGTCAGCCATGGCTGAACCGCCGATGGAAGCACTGTTCCGGCCACCCCCTTCCTTCTCTCTCCCCTAGATCTTATCCGAGCCGTTCATTTCAAATCCAACGGTTCTCTGCGGCTCATACCCCTTCGTGGGTCAAATTTCTAAAGAGACCCCCTGGTTTTGCTTATTTGAACCCGCCGTCCTTAGTGTATTTCCTCGTGTACGCTTTCTCGTTTTGAAAGCGTAAAGTTAACTGTGTTAATTCAAAGTACGTTTTCAGTATTTACAGAAATGCCATTTGAACTGTTTTACTTATAAAATCGTCGTTTTAGCTTCGAATTGATCCGTTCAAATTGCGTTAGCTTCGTAATTTCATAATCTACATGTTAGAACCACTGTTAATCAAGTTTGCAACTTTTAAATCTCATGGTTAGATTTAATTAAATATATTGCTATAGGAAATCCCGTTTAAATCATAACTTTCACATTTTAGCTCCGTTTTTCGTGAACTTCGCGTTGACGTGATCGTAGCGAGACGTAGATTATTTTCATAAATATTTTATGTTGTTTTCTATACTATTGGTGTACTGTTCTAATTATAGGAATGTTTGCTTTGCATGAAATGCCTTGGAATGTTGTATGTTGCCGTGTTGGTCGCGTTCAGACGGTGAGGAAAACGTTGGAGACCAAGAATTCTTCGACGACCAGCGAGACCAGCAAGAGTTTGCTAACCAAGGCAAGTATAGCATGGGCCTACCTTGATGTCCTATTCACTTTAATCATTTACTCATGTGCATGTGTCTAATTTTGGTAACCATAAGGACATTCTAGTCATTGATGACTTGTTCCCTTGACTCCTATGGGTTAATTGCATATGGGTAGATTGCTAGTGCTCTAACTGAACATGATCTACATGATGGTGAAAGGTTCTATGGAACTAAAAGTAAAACATGCTTTATAACAACTGATCCATAGGGCGATGGTGCAAATGACTTTTGATCATGTTGCTCTCGGCCCTCCATAAGGACTTATCTGTCGAAAAAAGCTGGGACTTACAGTGCAACCGTGAGGGTCATATGGCTCTGACTTTAGCTCAGTAATAGGACCTTTTTTAGCTTGTTAGAGGTTACCTTTATGGCGCAAAAGGGGCTTGCCACGTTGGGTATAGGACTGCCTCTATTCCTATGTGTATAGCCGTGATGGATATGTGATATAGGAAAGGGGGGTTCCTACATCTGCCTGCCAAGGAAACCTAGCGGCCCTAACATGTTAGAGAAACCTATGAAATGGCTTCATAGTGTACCCTGCCCGCTCACCTTGGCAGTGATATGGGAGTAATTAACGCGGGCATATGGGAATCACGACTCGCGATGAATGTGCACCACCTCTGCAGAGGGTAACAAACTATTATAACAGCCGTGCTCACGGTCACGAGCGGCCCAGAAAACTCACAGAATAATTGGTTACTCATTGTTGTTCATTTATGATGGTTTATTATGATATGGTCCAAATGATGCTGATATCTGATTAAGTGGGTTTAAATGGGAGCTTAAGCATAACTTGATAATACTTGATAATAAAATCTTGACTTACTAAAAGTGCTAATTGCAGTAAACCAGTGTCAACCTTTTTGAGCCTCATGAACCCCATGTTATCTTGTTAAGTACAGGACGTACTTACGCTTGTTTACTTTCTATATTTGGATAAAAATCCCAGACGGGTAACAGATGACAACGGATATGAGGAGTTCCCTGAAGACTATTAGGCTTGGGGTCAACCAGTCGACCGTCCCTGTGTTGGAGCTACCACAAGAGAGCTATCTTTTTACTTTCCGCTGTGATGTGTAAGACTATGTGATGCTATTATTCGTTATGTAAGATACACCGTGATGATACTTTTTATAATTTGTCAACTTATGTGTATGACTGATCGCTGGGCACACATGAGTTTAGTGCATTTAATTTTATCCTTAAAATTGGGTGTGACATAACCAAACATCATTATTAAAAACTCTGAATTTCTCTCACATCTTTGAATGGATTCCAATTAACTCTCTTCAATCCAAACCTTCTTGTCATGCTTAGTCTATCATTGGAATTTCCTGAGACTCCATAGAACCATCTGTAGTTATCAGATATCTCATTCCTATGTCATCATCGCCTACTTGTCCTAGGTATGTTGAAGATTGGACTCCCAGCTGAGGATAGCTCGAATTGCAGAGCCATATTAACAAATGCATCCATTCCTCATAGATGATCTGATAACTTATCAACCGAGCAAAGGATACTTACTCTTGATGATGAAACCCTTAAGTGATATACATCCTTTGGGTACCACCTTTCTTATTAGATTACCCGATTCTTCCAAGTGAGAGCAAAAGAGCATAACTAAACTTCATATGACACCTTGAGCATTCGGACCCTTCTTAGTTGAATAGTTTGCTTAGGCATGATCATCTATCTTATTGATCTCCTCCAAAGGTTTCGATCCTGGGTCCTATGGGTTATGGGCCCCCCACGCTTCCGCTTCGCAAACTAGAACGTATGATACTTCATCTTGCAAGTTCTTCAACTTGGCTACCCCCTTAAGAAAAGATCAGCTAGAGACACAAAAAGGGTAGCTTTCACCTTCTTCCAAATGAGCTAACTAGTATCAAGACGTTCTGACATCCCAATGATACTCTCATGTATGAGCAAGAGCAAGAAATCTGAAATTCCTCGCGGGATAAAAAACAGTAGTGCAGTAAAACAGCCATAACTCTCATTCTGTTAATCCAATGAAGTTGTAGCTTATACTGTTGCAAAGCTTATCAAATCCTCCACAACTTTCTTATAGAATACTTTTCCAAATTCTGCAGTTTAGGTAGTCAAAAACAGTGCACAATAGAAACTACTCTAGCTTTTAAACAGCACAGGTACATCGTCTTGTGATTTTCATAACTCCATAACCAAAATAGCTATCAGGGTTATTCTTGTGGTCAGAGAAAGATATCGAAGTCCACTATTGTCCAAAATTTTCTCATGATTTTTGATCATCCAAAGTTAGAGACATAAGCCGAAGAGGGCAGGTTGCTCCCAAAGACAGGATAGAGAAAACAGAAGAAAACCATAACCCAACTATTTATTCCATTAATCCTTATACCTTAGGCCTATAAACTAAATGAAATTGTGGGAACGCCCAACAAGATCATTGCAACCATTACAAAGATTCAAAGCAAGCATAAGCATAATGACAATTCAACAAAGCAATAAGGGTACACAACTCAATCATTGACTCATCTTGCGATACTATCATCCTCATTGTACTAGGGGTAACAATCCTAAGACTCATCTTTAGATTACGCAAGAATGTGATGAGGGACAGTTCTAAAGGCATATCAAATCAAGGAGTGAAGATGAGAACAAAGACTTTAAAATAAGCACCAAGGTAGAGATGAATAACACGGGTAGAGATATAGTAGAGAAGAAAATATCAAGGTTCATAGAGCAAGGGTTTTTGTTGCAACTTCTAAACCTTAAAATGACATGTTTCTACTAGGCTTGCATCCTACAGTCAGTATTGCTCTAATACTACTTTGTAGCATCCGATTTTAAGAACAAAATCAAATACATACTATATGTGAGCCTAGGAAGTCAAATCTCACATATAGCTACAAATAAGGGTAATATCATAAGACAATGCTTATTACATAGCGTATTAGTATAAAGAACACAACCTCAGAGTATGGACAACAGAAAGACAACTCTGATCTTCAGGTGAAGACTCTACTTCCACAGGGACAACTGACTGGTTGATCATAAGCCTAATCCCTCTAAACTCTAGCAATCTAGTACCCAACCAGGATTTTTTCCAAATATGTGAAAAATAAAGCAAGCGTAAGTACATGTCGTACTCAACAAAAATAACATGGGGTTCATGAGTCTCAAAAGGATGATACTGGTTAACTGCGATTAGCTTTTAATTGTCACAATTTTAGCATAGGAGTAGCAACAAGTTTATCACAAGCCCATATAAACACATGATCAGGTAAACATGAATATTGAATAGCATAAACATTATTCATTAGTGAGCATCTTTATCATCAGAATCATCAGTGTTCATCATCTATTCCGTAAATGGTCCAAGGCCGCTCATGACCATGAGCATGACTGATATACCAGTTTTACACTCAACAGAGGTTGTACACTTTCACTGTGAGTCGTGATTTACCCTTTCGCCCAAGGTAGATAATCTCTTGACCCACTTCCAAGGAAGGTCGGTAGGGTTCACTATGAAGCCTTTCAAAGGTTCGTCTACCAAGTTAGAGCTATTAGATTCACTCGTCAAACAGATGTAGGAACCTCCCTTCCCGATGGCACAATGACACGCAGCCTATACACAAGGGGACAGAGGCTGTCCTATACACGATTCGGCAAGCCATTCTTACGTCAATAAAGGTAACCTCTAACAAGCTAGAAAAAGGTCCTCATACTGAGCTAAAGCCAGAGCCATATAGCCCTCACAGTTGTACTGTAAGTCCCAGATATTCGCTTACAGATAAGTCATTAGCGAGAGGAATCTAGAGCACCATAAAAACAGCCCAATGCTCTAGCCTCCTAGTTCCATGTTGCTAAAAAGCATCTTTTAATGTTTATTGCATATACCATTAGTCAAGTTACAAGATCATGGCTTTAGTTGAGCACTAGCATTATACTACCCAATGCAATACCCCATAGGTAATAAAGCACTAGGAAATCCTTAGTGGCAGTCAAGGTAGACACATGTAATATGAATTAAATGATTAAAGGTGTATAGCACAACAAGGAAGATCCCATGCTATACTTGCCTTAAACTAAGATCCTTCTTCTATTGAATTGTAACCTCCAAAGGACTTCTTCTGGGTCACCAACTTCTTTTATATCACCAACGCAAAGCTCACCGACTGGACATGATCATAAAGCACCACACAAGCATCCATGCAATCATACACGAAGCAAACAATATATCTAAATTAGAACAGTACACCAACCATAATAAACAGCAAGTAAAAAGGTTTTAAAGATGTTCTACACGTAGCTACGAACACACAGACGCAAAAAGCACGCTAATCGGAGCTACGGTGAAAAGATACACCTACCGATAGATTTACTTTTAAAAAGAAACTATAGGCTTTATTTATTTTGGCTATATAAAACATGTATAAGATACTTCAAAGAAATACCTCAATTGAGTTTAGTCAAATTATACTTGATTTAAAAAAACAAGGTAAAACTAATCATATAATTGACACGGTGAAAAGCCAAAGTTACTTTTAATTAGAAAAATCCAATTGCATAATCATTATTCAAGTTAGGCATTAAACCATGAGATTCTAGGACTCCTGATATGGAAAACATTGATACTAATGCGTAGATTTTGTTGTAATGAATCTAGCGCAACTTGAACAGGTCAAATCAGAGCTAAAACGTAGAAGATATGAATTAAACAATATTTTCTTTAATAAAATAATAGATTAAATCTAACCTCAAATTTTATAAGTTAAAAACATATCTAACTGTAGTATGAATATGTAAATTATGGAATTACGAACCTAACGCAAGTTGAATGGGTCAAATCGGAGCTAAAACGTGAAAGTTATGGCCTAAAGAAAACTAGTGGCAAAACTATAAATAGCTGAAAACGTATTTTGAATCTAATCCGAAGAAACTATGTTTTCAAAAGAAGAAAGCGTATTCAGGGAATATGTCATGGACTGTGGGTTCTAATACAAAAAAGTGTAGGGGCTCTTTAGAAAAACAACAGGGACGGCGGGTTCGATTATTCAAAAACCGAGGGTCTCTTTAGCAAATAAGCCAACCAAATCGGTATGTTCTAATCTGGATCGTTGATCGCAGATCTGACGGATAGGAGAGGAATGGCATGGCTGGCTGGCCAAAACAGGACCGAGCGCGGTGGGATGCCATTGTCGGCGGCGAGCGCTTCGCCGGAGATCGCGAAAACGGCCCTAGAGGCCATGGCTAGACCCAGGAATAACACAGAAAGATAGAGGGCGGCGATGCGAACTCACCAAGGTGGATTTCAGTGGCGCGGAGCGAACGGAGGTGGCGCACGGTGCTCGACGGCGGACGACGAGGCGTGGCTAGGGTTACGTGGCGGCGCTGCTGCTCTAGACGTGAGGCAGAGCGAGCTAGGGTTATGCGGGGGGCGGCGTGGCTCAGGAGCTCCTATTTAAGGGGGCGGTTGGCGTGGAGCGCATGGCAAGGCGCGGTAGTGTGGGCAGCGTGGACTCCTTGGCGGTGGCGGCGGAGTCCCACCCGGTGACGTCGCGAGAAAGACGGTGAGGAAGGAGACGACACTAGCGGCTAGACCCGGGCTGTCAGCGACGGCGCACGGAGGCACGGCGCGTCCCAGCGTGGGCTGGCTGGGCCGCTGGCGGCTGGGCTGCGAGGAAAGGAAACTGGTCTGCGGGGCGCTGGCGCTACTGGGCCGGGCGGAATTGGAGAACGGAGCTGGGCCGCGCGGGAAAGCAAGGCCGAGCAGGCCAGAAAGCCAGGAAGGGAGAGGGAGGAAAAAGAAATTCCTTGTTATTTTCTTAAACACATTTTCAAATCCAAATTCAATTCAAATTTTATTTCAAATATACTTTCAATTAAAAATAGGATAAGAACTTTTGGTAGGTTTTCAAAAATAAACTTTGCAACTTTTAAAACTCTTTTATGTCCCAATCCTCTTTTATCTTTCTTTCCTTTTACTTTAAAGCCATTTTCAAATTCATTTTCAAAAGCATTTTGAATTCATTTTGAATTTTAGATTCAACCACTCATTGCAATAAATCAAATGCAATGCACACCCATGTTGCTACTCCTTATGATGAATTTTAATATAATAAAAAATATTCTTTTTCCAATATTTCATGAGCACAAAATACAAAATTAAATCAATTTTTTTTTTGAAAGGAGCAAATTTTTAGGGTGTTACAACCTATTATGGGTAGCAACAATTCTGTGGTTTGATAGCAAGAAGGGATCACCCAAGGGGGAAGGTCATGCATTTAAATCCTAGTAACCTCATGCGGGCATACTTTGCAAAAAAAAAATGCCGCACAACCATGCTATTGGCCATTAGAGTCGACAAGGGTGCAGACCTTTTTTCAATTTTTGTGCTTTTTTACAGGATTTTTATAGTCGGTTTTCCACTTTTCGCTTTGTAAATCCACTGATTTCTACAGGCCTTAGGTTACAGACGGTTGGATATATGCTTATTCAAAGGGGTTACCAATTGCCTGTACAATTTTTTTTTTGTAGTACTGATTGTTTCAGGTATTTTTGAAAATAATTAATGTAATAAAGTGGAAGTTTTCTTATGGTACATTTATTCATCATTTTGTGACAATGGACATATAGTGTTTCTGCTATTATAGGGAGATGTGATTGAGCCATCAAAGAGGGTGGCTGCGTTTGGCATCTTGACTGGAATCGTCTCCGGTTCAAATGCTCTGGGGGATATGTTTTCAAGGTTTCTGCCCGAGAAGTGGATTTTTCAGGTATCGCTAGTTGAAATGCAAACTATTTGTAGTTGCGTCAGCATTATCGACTATCTGGAAGCTAACGCACAAGCTCTATATCATGATCTTTTAGGTGTCGGTTATTTTGTTGACATTTTCTGTCCTCTACATGAAAATATATCTCATTGAGACAGTTCAAAGAGCTCCTTCTTCACCTTGTCACCACATGTACATGCCGTTGTCATCTTTGATTGTAAGTTTACCGAAACAACGTTGGGAATCTATCAAGGAGAACATTAGCATATTTAAAAACAGGTAAACCTTTGCATATAGTACATCACTTAGCTAGGTTAAAGAGTTAAAGGAGCAAGAGATTTGTAAAATTTCTTGTAATATCCTAAAGCAAGGGTTCCGTCCTATTTATTGTGGAATTATGTGGATGATACACTATTCATGACAAAAATACATGATAACAGAAAAATACTTCTAAATACAAATTTAGTTACATTATTTTTGTAAAAAAAAACTACAATTGTTTGGCTAAATAAGCTGTCAAAGGTCACTAATCTTGAACCTTGAAAATACATAAGCACCTTATATAAAGACATGGAGTACTTAGTAATAAATTGAGAATGTTTTATAGTTTTAGAATTTGAGTGAAATGTTATGTCAATATTAAAAGGATTAAAAAGGTAGGGAACTATCACATAATTGAGACCTTTGATACAATGTTTCTAATGAGAACCTTTGATACAATGACCTTGGCTAGTTTAAAGCCAGCAGGAGTTGTCCCTACTCATTTTGTTGAAATTTTCTTTTTATTGTTTGTTTATAGTGAACTACTCAGGCGAACCGCGTATGTTTCCTTCTTCTATAAATTGGGTATTAAAGGCATTAGCGATGTCCAATTGGTGATAATATCTCTCACTGCTACCATATGATATGTTATTTAATGTTATACGGCACTTAATTTCACCTTTCTTTTCCTAGTAGTATTACTTAAAGTCAGTATTTGGCTTCAATAGGATCAGTTCTCAGAAATTCTAATGGTGGTAGGCATTGGATCAATCTTTTCTCAGGTGCTCCTTTAAAAAGTCTTAACCACTTTAAATGAAGATCTTCAATGGCTTAGGTTCAAGCTTTTTTAATTGTGGGTTTTTTAATAATGTTACTCAAATTGCAGAGCTTGATCCTTCCATTTATTAGCCACAAAATTGGAGATAAAGGAATCGTATGTCTTTCACTACTCACATCTATTGCTTATGTGAGTTATCCTACTGAACTTCCATTGAGTGTGCATTAATCTACAAAATTTACACACTATTTCTTAAATTATTTTTTCAGGCTTTGCTTTATGGTGTTGCATGGGCTTGGTGGGTATGTATTAAACTCAAGCTTACCTTAACTATTGATTGCTGTTCTAAGTGGAAAATGTTGCACGTTCGCTGATGGGCTTACTTGGTGTAACCATGAAAGGTTGCTGCATTCACCTTTTACCTATATTGCAGGTTCCTTATTTTAGCTCTTTGTTGGACATTATTTATGTGATGGCCAAACCAGCTGTAAGTAATAATTTATATTCATCTAGGCAGCAATATGACATAAGAATTTTCTTGGTTAACAATTAGTCACTACTACACATAATCTTTTGCGCGGCATTTCCAAATAGGGCTCCGAGGCGGGCGGCATGGTTGCCCGCCTCGGTTATTCGATGCAGGCGGCCGGGCTAGCAACCGCCTCGGTTAATACTTAACCGAGGCGGGCAATGTAACGAAACCGCCTCGGTTAATGCATATTAACCGAGGCGGTTGGCTTAGGGCAACCGTCTCGGTTAATTCATCAACTGAGGCATAGCAACCGCCTCGGTTAACAGGCGATTAATAGAGGCGGTTTCCTTATAATGCCCGCATCGGTTAAGTATGGGCTATAAATGCATCCACAACCACCCTTCTTCCCCACGGCTCCTCCATGTTTTCGGGTTTTGACCTAAAACCCCCCAAAAGTGGCTATTTTCTAGGGGAGAGGTTTTGCCCTTGGATTTGTTGAAGGGGGGCACCGCAAGAGGTTGATTCTCGCCCTCAATCGTCTCTCTTTGCCATGATTTGGTTGTTTTTTCTCTAGATCTAGATCTAGATCCATATGGAGGAGAGATAAAATCAGGTCTAGAACTACCCGACTGCATTTTTTCCATACTGCTCTACTTATATGCACCATTTTCGCTGTTTGTGTGTGCAAGGTTCGGGATCTTGGACAGGGAATGGATGTACAAGACATCGAGGTTGGATGCTTCATACTTGGAACATGTCTGATATGGTTTCGTCAAGGATTACACCGTCTAGAAGTTTCACAGGAAAGCAGAGTATCCGAGTGCCGGTGCATTTGGAGGAAACTCATCGACAACGGTGGTGGTGGTGAATGCAGAACAGCAACCCTCATCAACAGCGGCCGCGTGGGCAGGGCAATGCTATTGGTGACAATGTAGACCGTGATTACATCACGATGGATGATCTGCTCCAATACATGGCCGATGTCGACGGTGGCGATGGGGATGGCGATGAGCCAGCTGGTGTGATGGAGACCGAGGATGTGGAGCTTTTTTAGGAACTTGCTAACCATCTTGGCTACGACGATGTTCTGTTTGGGACCCCGAGGTGGCTGGAGAATTCCAGAGAGGTGAAGCAAGCAACAATTGATCCCCTCTATAAGAATTGTCCGAAGCACTAGATGGCGCTGCATTTTAACCTCTAGATGCTGATGCTGAAGGTTCGCCATGGCTGGTCCGACACTAGCTTCAACGACCTGTTACGTATCCTTGCTGACACATACCCAGAGGGTAACAAGGTGCCCACCAATACCTACCGGGCGAAGAAGCTAATCCAACCAGTGGTGATGAAGCTTAAAAAGTTCCATGCCTGCCCTAACCACTATATCCTATATCGGGGCAAGTATGAGAACTTGCAGAGCTGTCCGCACTGTGACGCGAGTCGGTACAAGAGGAATGCCGGTTGTCGCATGGACACGGACGACGGGGGAGCCTCGAGAGGGCCAAAGAAGAAGATAGCCAAGAAGAGTACCGCGAAGAAGCAGATCCCGTCTACTAAGGACAACGAAGAAGAAGGTTACACGTAGAGAAAAAGTCTGGCCCTGTAGATGTGGTACCTGCCCATGATCGATCGCCTGCGTGCTATATTCAAGAACCCCGAGGATGCCAAGCTGATGTCATTTCATGCATCTGATGAGCACACGAAGGGCGATGGCAAGCTATGACACCCTGCCGATGGCAAGGGCTGGAAGCATTTCAACGACAAGTTCCTAGAGTTTGGTGACGAGGTGAGGAACGTCAGGTTCGCGCTGCGTATCGATGGGATGAATCCATTTGGTGACCTCAGCAGCTCGCACAGCACTTGGCCGGTCATCCTCACCATCTACAACCTACCTCCCTAGCTATGTCAAAAGCGTAGGTATCTTTTACTAACCATGATTATTTCTGGACCGAAGTAACCAGGCAATGATATAGATGTGTTCCTAGAGCCGTTCATGGAGGATGAAAGCCTTAGTTTGATTTTGGCTAATTGATGAAACCTATTTGGACTAATCCTTGCATCTAAGTGTGTGACTAGATAGGATGGTCCAATCCAAGTGGTGGAGCAAGATGAAGTCCATGGTGTTGTTGGTGGACATGTGATGGAGGTGATCAAGCTCTGGACATGGAAAAGAAGAAAGAGAAAAACAAAATAGGCTTAAGGCAAAGGTGATATCTATAGGACCATTTTGTTTTCGGTGATCGAGACAGTATAGAGAGTGTGATCATATTTAGGATAGATGGTCGTACTATGAAGAGAGGAGCTCTTATCGGACAACTTGATCATCTAGTGCCACTAGGTGTTGAAATACTTGCATTGCATTTTAGGCCTAGTGCACAATCAGTGAGAAGTGAATAACCTTTGAAAAATGTTTGTGAAAATGCTAACACACTTGCACGTGATGGTGAAACACTTGGAGTGTTAGCACATTTGCAAAGGTGATGAGAAAGGTGAAGAAATGGAGGAAAAACTTGGCTTGGGGTGCTGCCACTGGGGCACCGCCACCCCTGTGGCAGTGACCAGCTGGGAGGATGAGAACAGCGGGCTGCCCTAGGGGGGCCGCCACCCTATCTGGTGGCACCGCCACCCCTAGAGGGCGGTGCCCACCTGGACTCTGGCCGAGAGCAGCAGTGGAGGCGTGGGCACCGGTGCGTCCAGAGTTCACCGCCATGGAGAGGGCGGGGCACCGCCTAGTTATCGCTGTTGGTGGGGCGGTGGCACCGCCTCTTTTATCTAGAGAGCAAGGGAAGGGCTGTTGGGCACCGCCGCCCTGATGGCGGTGCACCGCCATAAAAGTCCAGAGAAGGGGGTATTCGGGTAGATGGTCGGGTGGTCACCGCCACCCTAAGGGCGGTGCCACCGCCACCCTATCCGGTGCCCCAATAGCTAGTTTATAGCCGTTGAAAAGTGACCATTGGGAGGGGAACCGGCATGTCCGGTGCCAAGCACCGCCGTGTCTGGTGCCCTCGCAGAAGGCTGCTCCAAAGGGGTAACGGCTCTATTTGCTTGTGGGCTTATAAATAGAGCTAGTGGCCAGCCTTGGCCACTCTCTTGGCACTTCTAATAGCTGTATACACTCTTTGAGAGCTGAGCACACCACTTCACTCACTTGCACACTTGATTTCATCATCTTGAGTGAGATTGGAGAGCCTCTAGTGCATTGCTTAGTGTTCTAGCATCTTGTGGCACTAGTTGGGCGATTTGGGCTGGTGGAGTTCTTGTTACTCTTGGTGTTTGACGGCACCTAGACGGCCTGGTGATTGTTGCCGGCTCCGATCGTTGACATTGTGAGGGGTTCTTGTGCCTTCCCCGTGGGAGATCACGGAAGGAAACTCTAGTGGATTGCGCATGGCTTGTGTGATCCTCATCTTGTGTTGGTTGTGCGGCACCCTATTGAGGGTTTGGCGCGTGATGCTAATTAGCGCGTGAACCTCCAAATGAGTGAATTGCCACAACGAGGACTAGCTTGCCAGCAAGCAAGTGAACCTCGGTAAAAAATCATTGTGCCATCATTTGATCCCGAGGTGATTGGTCTTCATTGGTATTCATTCTTGTGATTGATTGGCTCCTTTGGCGATTGGCTCATTCCTCTACACGACGGTATAACACTCCTTCCTTCTCGCGCATTTACATTTCTTAGTGTAGCTTGGCCCTTTAGTGTAGCTAGTTTTGAGGACAAGCAAGAGTCATGTTTAGTGGTTAGTGAGGCTCTTTAGTTAGTGTTTGAGAGCTCACTAATTTAGGGTAGTGACATAGCCTTTGAGTGCTTATAGGCAATAGCAACTAGAATTGTGGTAGGTGGCTTGCATTCTTAGTAGGCCAGCGCAACATTCGCTTCGTCTCATATTTGTCTAACCGCTTTGCGTAGTGTTGTTGTAGAAATTTTTATAGGCTATTCACTCCCATCTTGCCATTAGGACATTTCAGAGGACATGAAGATACTATGGAAAGAAGGGGTCAAGATGATGGATGCGTCCCTAAAGAAAGAGTTCACTCTAAAAGCCATCATCTTTGTCACCATCACCGATTACCCTGATCTTTTTTCACTGTCGGGGCAGATCAAAGGTAAGTCAGGTTGCGTAGTTTGCATTGACGGTACCTGCTACACTTATCTTAATGCGTCTAAGAAGCTGGTGTACATGAGGCATAGGCGATTCCTCGTCAAAAAGCACAGGTACTGGGCAGCTACGATGAATAAGTACTTCGACAACCACGACGAGCCTCAAATTAACGAGCCGGAAAGGACGAGGTACGGGTAAAAGGTGTTTGACATGGTGAAGGGCATAGACGTTGAGTTCGAAAAGAAGAAGAAAGTGGAAGATGGGACCACGACAAGGAAGAAGAGGAAGTAGGATAAGATGGAGGAACCACCTTTCGCCCCCATTCCTTTCAAGAAGCAGTCATGTTTCTTCAAGTACCTGTCGTACTGGAAGGAACTAGATACACCCCATGCCATCGACTGCATGTACCTCGAGAAGAATGTCTTCGAAAGCACCATTGGCGTCCTGCTAGACATCAAGACTAAGACGAAGGAGGGTCTGAAGTCACGGAAAGATCTTGTCAACTAGGACATTAGGACTGAAATTCACCCGACACCGGCGACGCAGAGCGGAAAAGTCGACCTTCTGGGCGCGAGCTACACCCTGACGAGAGATGAGAAGAGGGCCGTGTGCCAGTGGCTTAGGGGTTCAACATTTTCAGTTCCAAATTCAATATTTTCAGTGCATTCCAAATTTTCCAGTGATATTTCATTATTGCATACTTACTAGCATTGAAATATGCAAATATGCAGATTTATGCTATCATTTCTTTGGAAGTACTCGCAACTGATCAGGTACATGTCCATACGCCACTTAACATGGCTTTTTGTTAATTCAATCTTGAAACGTTTTATGTGCATACTCTGATATTCTGTGTTATCTGTTCGAGAAAAAAAATATTCTGTATTATCAACCAGTTGTTTCTCTCAGGGGAAGGCACAAGGTTTTATCGCAACCGTAGAGTCTAGAATGTTGGCACCACTTTTAATGAACCCACTAACATGTGAGCAATCACCTTTTGTATAAACTTGGAAAATTCCAGCATTTAGTTTCTTAGGGACCTTACACACTACATTCTGTATCTGATCACACCTTTTTTATTGGCTCCTCTGTTTCAGCTTACTTCATTTCACAGGAAGCCCCCTTCAATTGCAAAGGTTTCAGTTTCCTTATGGCTGCTTTGGTCCTGGTGAGTTCTTTTGCTCTCCTACTATGATTGAAATGCGATAATAAAGTGATGCAATATACTTATATCTTTTGATTCTGGAATATGAACCACCAATAGATTCCTTCTTTGCTAAATATTTATACAGGCTACGTCCTTATGCTTTGCTTGGACACTTCATCCCAAAAGAAAGGATAAATCCCGAGAAGTTCCAAATTCAAATGACCCTGATGAGGAAGCATTGCAAGCACCACTATTATCTTGATGGCCAAAACCATGAATCCACGAAATTGAACAAGAGCTTTCAACCAAATGGAAGTCAATAGTGCCTCTACTCATCACATTAGCTAAATTAGCCGTCAAATCCAATATAGGGTTCATATAATAGATTTCGTACATACACTAGAAGGCAGCTGTAAACCTGTAATGATTGAATGGTCTAATCATGTACTTCATTTCTGCAAATGAATTTAGAACCCAAATCAATTATTAGCATCCCCAGTATATAAATGTAGTTGCTTTGCATGGAGTGATGGATTCATATGTGACACTTTGAATGTGCTTATTTAGTTTGCAACATCAAGTTGATCCATATTGTGAAACTATGGCTCTAGCTAGGAGTGGATAACTTTAGAGCAAGATGATGAAGAACTCGTCCCTAGTACGTTGCAAGTTAATTAATCCTCCTCGTGCTCCTCCCATACCTCGCAAAAAACAATCTTCATCTCAAGTTACAACGGTGACGGAGCTTAGAAGGCGAGCATCGTGACCAGGGTTGATATTAGTGATCTACAACACGTGGGTCGGGCTCCCGTACTCCTCAGGCTCTTGGGATTTGTGTGCAAGTCGGGGCGGAGGGCCATGCTTGAGAGACCTGCAAGCAAGATGGCTACTGTGCGGTAGGAATTAGGGACATCATGGATCTCCTTCTACTCTCTCTCTCTCTCTTCTAAATTATAAGCTGTTCTAGTTTTTTATGCACATAGCTTTAGCTATGCACCTAGTTATATATTATGTCTACTTACAATAACCTAAAAAAACAACTTACAACCTAGAACGGAACTTAGAATCGATAATGATACGCCACGGGCATCCGCCCCATCCGTACACGCTCTAAAAAAAACTCCTCACATGTGGCCATCCACTCGTCCCACTCCCCGTGGCGCCTCCATCCCGTGCCATCCCCTGCGGCACCTCCGCTGGCCTTCTTCCTGTCCCCTGCCCGGTCAAAGCTCCCCGCTGACCCCTTCTTCCTGACCCCGCCTGACCGTCGGCAGCCGCCTGCGCCTGCAGTTGTCCCCTTCCTCCCGGCAGAGCTCGGCGGCGGCCTACACCCATTGCTGGCATGTCCCCGCCTTCCTCTCTGCCCGCCTGCGACAACGACAACCTATAGTGCGGGCAAAGCTTGCCTGTGGCCTGTCCCCACCGCCCCCTCCGCTCGCCTCGAGAAGGGGTCGCGACGGCGCTGCCCTCCGCTTGCCCATTCCCCGCTCTGTGCTGCGTCATACGGAAGAAGGGTGGAAAACGCTGGAAGCGTATGTTTCTAAGTGTTTCAGATATTTCACAGGTATGTTGCAAGTGTTTCATGCGGATGTTGCAAAAGTAGATCGAGATGTTGCATATGTTGCAATGCTTTTATACATATGTTGCAAGCTTCTGTTCTCAATGTTTTATCGGTTTTTTTATACATATGTTGTAAGTGTGTTTATTTGGATGTTGCATATGTTTCATATATGTTACAAGTGCTTTGTCTTCATGTTGTGTATATTTTATGATGGTTTCCCAGTGTATTTCATTTGTTTTTGTAAGTGTTTTAAATGCATGTTTCAAGTGTTTCATCTGTCTTCAAACATACGTTGCAAGTGTTGTATCTGGATGTTTCAAAAGTACATCAGATATTGCATCTCTCTCCTCGCTTTCTGCTACCTCGCATCGGTGTCTCCTCTCAACGCCGGCTGGGCATCCGCCACCGCCTCCACCTCTTCTTGATGCTGGTGACGTTCGAGGCAGCGCAGACCTATGTGGGTTGTTCGGCTGATGGTTTCTGCGGTTGATAAGACGGCTAGAGCTGATTTGTTATGAGAGAAAAATATTGACGTCCCAGCTCTTCCACAAGCTGAGCAGTTCCGGACATGACGTAAGCATCCGTCACGGACTCACGGTGCACAAATGGAAAAAAACAAATAAAAATACCGCCAAACCCCGTTCCCGGCTCCCGCCTCCCCTACGCGCCACCTCCCTGCCGTCCTCGCGTCCGGCGCCGCCTGCCTCCTCCTGCGCCTCGTCGGCTCGTCCCTTTCCTCCGCCTCCCCGGACACCGAATTTCTTCTCCGTCAGCTCTGGCGGCAGCGCCACAGCGCACCCTCCTCCTCGTAACTTGTAAGGTCTAGTCTCCGTGTACTGGCCCTCGTCGGCGGCGGGCGGTCGGAGACTGTGGCGCCGGAAGGGAGGTCACGCGCGCGAGAGGGTACAGACAGCAAGTAAAAGTCAACTGAAGGTCCGTTTGATCTCAATCCATCACCTGAATTTACTTTACTGCCTGCTCGACATGGCACTCGACCCCCTCTGTCCTTTTTTAGCTCCACCTGCTACGTTCAAGGGAAGGGAAGGACATCTGGAGATGGGTTGCCTTGGAGGCGACGAGATGAGAGTTGTGATGAGGCCGTTGCTGCACCTCCTGGTAGGGATGGCGCTGTACGGGGTCGCCGAGGAGATGATCGTGCCTGCACTCGTCGACAAGGTCACCACCGCGCTCTGCCCCCTCACCCTCACTACTACCAGCTCTGCCTCGACGCCCTGCTCTGAGGCTATCTACCTCACCGGCCTTCAGTCCTCGGTATGTATGTCTCTATACGATTTTGGTTTGTGCACTATTGTTTCCATTATAACAACTTGGTTTCTCTAGGAAAAGAAAGTGCTAACGCAACACGAGTGAAAGCGAAACACATTAAGCTGCCTTACGAATCTTGCTAAAAGCCACAAGTGCTCAACAAAATGTCAAAGGAGCAATACCATATACAGATCTTACTGCAGAGCGTATGTAAATCTTGGATACATGTTAGGACTTCTTTTATTGACCCATTAATTGAGCACCACTGGCCCTGTTCGCTTGTCTTATCAGCCATATTTTTTCAGCGAAAGAACAATATTTTTCTCTCACAACAAATCAGCGAATAATACTTTTTAGCTTGTCTGAAATCTGTCTATCTTTTTTTTTTTTTTGAGGGAATCTGTCTATCTATATCGCCTGAGTACACATCCTTCCGTACCAGTGTTCTCTTTGTAGTTAGTTACTAAAACGACCATGCATCTGTCACATAGATTGATTAAGTTGGTGAAATTATGCTATCAGAATTACGTGGTGATCATTGAGGGATGTTTCTGCTTTGGCATCAGAACAGTTGGTATAGGAAATCTGTTAGTTTCCTGAAGCATATAGTGTTTCTTTGAGCCAAGTACAATAATTCAGCTAAACAACTAAACAAGTAAACATTGAAACAGGATAAACAAATTCATTTGTGCTGGTTATTTGTTTTTCCTGGAAATCAAGTTTCAGTTCAACGCAATTGAGCGCATGTTTGCTCACCTTATAACTGATTGCAGGTTGGGGGCATTTTCAGGACTATAGGGCTCACTCTGATGGGTCAGCTAGCAGATGAATATGGCCGCAAGCCTATCCTCCTCCTCTCTGCCTCCACCTCCATAATACCATTTGGTAATTTTCCGATTTGTTGTCTCAGCTACTAATGTGGTCCCTTCAATTTGTAGGCCACACTACTAGTCACACTAGACAATGCATATGGATTCAGTTTCAATTTGACCATGGAGCACGTCTATGCCTGTTCCTTTCAGTAAAGTGTTAATTTGTCCATAGGAATTTTTTGCGTTAAACCATTTGACCATTTGATGTGGATGTTAATTGGTGTTCATGCCTGCAGCTCTGCTTGCATGGAAAAATTCAAGGACTACTGTGCATGTCTACCTTGTTATGCGTACTTTCTCATACATGATCGGCCAAGGAACCATAATATTTTTTGCAGTTACATACACGGTGAGAAATAGTTTCAACTTTTTCTCCATTGTAGAAAAAAATGGCATGTCAGTGGTTTAACTGCTCCCGTATTGTCAAGGGAAGTCTGCTAATGCATCTTTTTTTTTCAAAGGTAAAATCATTTTTTCTTTTCTTTTTACATGAACTATTGCCTTGACTGAAGTTGGTGACTAGATGGAACCTAGTTACCTTATGTTTTCAATGTCACTAATTAAGTAATTAAAATAATAAACTACAAAAAAATCAACAATATTTGATACTTGAAAGACAATAAGATTCTTCAAGTGGCACTGTTTGTGAATAATTGAATATATCTGATACAAACAGACGGAAGTGTACCACTATACATTTGTTTCGTTGTTTGTGAATAAACATACACAATCTGACAGTCTAAAATGTTCTCGTAAATTAGGCGGATGTGGTTGAACCATCAAAGAGGGCAGCTGCCTTTGGTTTCCTGACAGGAATTTTCTCTGCTTCACACGCTTTAGGAAATATCTGTTCAAGGTTTCATCCTGAGAGTTGGATTTTTCAGGTATCAATATTTTGAGTTATTTATGTTTAGTCGCATCATATTGTTAATTATTTTATTCTTCTATGCAAGTTTCAGTTTATAAGTTCAGACCATGGTTTTTCGGATATCAGTTGTTTTGTCAGTTTTGTAACACATAATCTGCTGCTTCCTATTTGAACTGGTCGGCTAAGCTGTCCACTCCCTGATCAGGAGTTGGAACTGGTTGGCTCAGCTGCCCAGTCCCTGCTGCTGTTGTAGTAAGGGAGTAGAAATGACTTACTTCAGCCATATAGTGTAGAGATGGCTGAGCTAAGTCTTGTACCTTAGGAGTAGGTAGTTGATGTACCTTATGAGTAGGTAGTTGGTGTACTCACCAACAACTACGTACCTGGTAGAGGTACCAAGCACATGTATATATATGCTATACCAAGGCAATACAACAAATCAGTTCAGTTTGTCACATCCAGAAGCAGAGCTTTCGGCCAGTGCTGGGCTTGTGCTGTGTGTGAGAGCTGTTCTCAATATTTTCTTCTACCTCTAGCCATAGTGAGTGAGTATGCTGGTAAGCTTATTGCTTACCTGTGCAGTGTAGCCGAGGGACCAACAAGTGGTATCAAAGTCGTACAACGCTGTCGCCGGACTAACCGCTTGCGATGACGGACGGTTCGGAGATAGGCGACAGCAGCGGCGCTGCTGTGGCTGCCCAGCCACGACATGAGGTCATCGTGCGTACGGTGCGGGAGGTCAGCGGTACCAGTTTGCCGACACTGACTCGCACCAACTATGGCGAGTGGACGGTGATCATGAAGGTCAAGCTCAGAGCCCGACGGCTCTGAAATGCCATTGACAAGGGCACCGACAACAAACAAGACGACATGTCAGCATTGGAGGCTATCCTCGCTGCTATACCGGCGGAGTACAGGGAGCCGTTGGGGGCGACAAACTCTGTTAAGGAGGCATGGGAGGCCATTGCAGCGATACGCATCGGCTCTGACCGCGCAAAGAATGTGATAGCCCAGCTGCTGAAGTAGGAGTACGCCACCCTCAAGTTCAAGGATGGTGAGTCGGTGAAGGACTTCTCCCTCCGCCTGCAGTCGCTCATCAGCAAGCTGATGAGCCACGACATCACCATCAACGAAGAAGAGACGGTCTCCAAGTACTTCCACTCCGTGCCGGTGAAGTACATCCAAATCGCTCTCTCCATAGAGACGATGCTGGACCTGTCCACCCTCACCATTGAGGATGTGACAGGCCGTCTGCGGGCGGTGGATGAGCGCATGGAGCAGTCCACAACAACGACGGACAGCAGCAAGTTGCTACTAACAGAGGAGGAGTGGGCTGCCCGGATGAAGGAGAAGAAGTTCGGGGAAGCCTCCTCCAACCGCGGTGGCGATGGCAAGCGCTATGGCAAGGCTTCTTCAGAGAAGAAGAAGAAGAAAAAGGTCGACCCCAACCCCTGTCGACGCTGCGGGAAGACGGGCCATTGGACAAAGGAGTGCTCAAATCACAAGCAGGAGAAGAAGGCTGAGGCTCATCTGGCATAGGCTGATGATGATGATGAGGCCACTCTCCTGATGGCTACGTTCTGTGCTCTACACGACATCGAGGCCAAGGAGAAGGGAGAGGTGACGGTGTTGGAGGAGCATGGGAAGGCTCTGAAGGCTGTCAACCTCGATGAACCACGCGCCCAAGTCCACCTCGAACATGTGGGCGGCGAGCAGGAGCAGCAATGGTACCTGGACTCCGGCGCCAGCAACCACATGACGGGCTACAAGGCAGGCTTCTCCGAGCTCGACGGCAACGTGACCGACACGGTGAAGTTCAGCGATAGCTCAAGGGTGGCGATCCGAGGGCACGACACCATCATCTTCAGGTGCCAGAACAGCGAGCACCGCGCGCTGACGGATGTATATTACATCTCGCAGCTATGTTCAAGCATCATCAGCATTGGTTAGCTAGATGAGCATGGCAACGAGGTACTGATCAAGGACGGTGTCCTCAGGATCTAGGACCGGGAGCAGCGGCTTCTTCTAAGGTGAAGAGGTCCCGGAACCTACTGTACCTGCTTGACTTGAAGGTGGAGCAGCCCATCTGCTTTGTTGCACGGTGCACAGAGGAGCCGTGGCTGTGGCATGCCCGGTATGGCCATCTCAGTTTTGATGCTCTTGGTCGGCTAGAGAAGATGGCGACTGGGCTACCTCACATCGAGCACACCGACGAGCTATGTGACAGCTGCCTGGCCAGGAAGCGAAGAAGGTTGCCGTTCCCGAAGACGGCGAAGTACCACGCGGCTGAGGCCCTTGAGCTAGTCCATGGTGACCTCTGCGGGCCAATCACGCTGGCAACGCACGATGGGCACAAGTACTTCATTCTGCTCGTGGATGAATGCAGCCGCTACATGTGGCTGCAACTCCTGACGAGCAAGGGCAAGGCGGCAGAGGCGATCAAGAGGTTCAAGGCGCGTGCGGAGGCCGAGAGCAGGAAGAAGCTGCGCGTGCTAAGGATGGATCATGGCGGCGAGTTCACCTCGGTGGAGTTCACCATGTACTACGCGGATCAAGGGGTGGTGCGTCACCACACCGCGATGTACACGCCACAGCAGAATGGCATGGTGGAACGACGGAATCAGACGGTGGTCGGCATGGCGAGGTCGATGATGAAGGCCAAAAGCTTGTCGGCAAAGTTCTGGGGAGAGGCGGTGACCACGGCGGTGTTCATCCTCAACCGCACGCCCACCAAGGCCCTGAAGGGCAAGACGCCGTTCGAGGCTTGGCATGCACACAAGCCGAATGTGTCCTTCCTCAGGACATTTGGCTGCGTCGGCCATATGAAGAACACCAAGCCTCACCTCGGCAAGCTAGAAGACAAGAGCACGCCGGTGGTGCTCCTAGGCTATGAGGAGGGTACCAAGGCGTATAGGCTCTATGATCCCAAGGGAGGCAAGGTGATGATCTCTAGGGATGTGGTGTTCGATGAGATGGCGGCCTGGGACTGGGAGGGTCCGGGTACTGGGGAAGCTGGCAGCTTGAGCAGCACCTTCATCATCGAACACATAGTCATCCACGGTGGTGGAGACGCTGGAGAAGACGTGCCGACCACCCCAGGAGTGGTGCCGAGCGGTCCAGCAGCAATGCCGACCACTCCAGAGGGGGTGCCGAGCACTTCAGCAGCAGTGCCGAGCGCTCCAGCAGTGGAGCCAACCACTCCAGGAGTGGTGCCGACCGCTCCAGCAGTAGATCTGACCACTCCAGGAGTGGTGCCGAGCGGTCCAGCGGCAATGCCGACAACTCCGGCAGTGGTGCTGAGTGGTCCAGCAGCGATGCCGACCACTCCGGTAGAACTGGGAGGCCGAGGACCACCGATCGAGTTCACCTCCCCTCCAAGCGACATCAGCGAGTTTGTGGATGCCTTCCACGATGGCGAGGAGGTGTGGTTCCGCAGGCTGGACAACATCATCGGCAATGCAGGGGCCACAGGCCTAGCAAGTCGGCTATTCGATGATCTAGAGCTGCTGCTTGTTAGTGCCGAGGAGCCACCGACGTTTGTAGTGGCTGAACGTGATGCCAATTGGCGAGGAGCGATGTTGGAAGAGATGAAGGCCATCGAGGACAATGGCACATGGGAGCTGGTAGATCCACCGGTGGGCTGCAGGCCGATCGGTTTGAAGTGGGTCTACAAGGTGAAGCGGGACGAGCGCGGCGCCATTGTCAAGTACAAGGCTCGGCTCATCGCCTGCGGCTTCGTACAGCGTGAGGGCATCGACTTCGAGGAAGTCTTTGCTCCAGTGGTGCGAATGGAGTCCATTCGTCTGCTGTTGGCCATGGCAGTAGCGAAGAATTGGCGCATCCACCACCTCAACGTCAAGTCTGCGTTCCTCAATGGCGAGCTCGCAGAGACGGTCTTTGTCAAGCAAGCTCCGGGCTTCGCCGTCAAGGGCGCTGAGCACAAGGTGCTCAAGTTGTGCAAGGCGCTCTACGGGCTGCGGCAGCCTCTCGGGCGTGGAACGCTAAGCTCGACACCACCTTGGGCGAGCTTGGGTTCACTCACTGCGCTATGGAGCACGCACTCTACACGCGACGAAGGGAGAAGAAGGAGCTCGTCGTCGGCGTGTATGTGGACGACTTGATCGTCACTAGAGTGCGGACGGAGGACATTGACGACTTCAAGCACGAGATGGCTGCTCGTTTCAAAATGAGCGATCTCAGCGTGCTCTCCTACTACCTCGACATTAAGGTGAGACAGGGGAAGGATCACATCTCCCTAGGCCAGCGCGCCTATGCGGAGAAGCTGCTGGAGCTCAGTGGCATGGCCGAGTGCAAGCCGTGCGCAACTCCAATGGAGGAGCGGCTGAAGCTGTCCAAGCACAGCATGGCGGCGAAGGTGGATGCGACGCGCTACTGGAGCATCATCGGTGGGCTGCGTTACCCCACGCATACCCGGCCGGACATCGCGTTCGCGGTCGGGTACGTCAGCCGTTTCATGGAGGACCCGCTTGAGGATCACTGGTCGGCAATGAAGAGGCTGCTGTGCTACGTCAAGGGGATGCTCGATCAAGTGATCATCTTCCCCAAGAGTGGTGGCAAGGGTGGGTTGCGGCTCACGGTCTTCAGTGAGGCACCCCCAAGGCAAAGGAAGGTGAGCCGGAGCTCACTGTCTTTAGTGATGCGGACATGGCGAGCAACATTGATGGACGACAGAGCACCTCCGGCGTGCTCGTCTTCCTTGGAGTGGCCCCAATGCTTGGCAGTCGCTGAAGAAAAAGATCGTGGCGCTGTCGACGTGTGAGGAGGAGTACGTCGCAGCAGCCATGGCAGCATGTCAGGCTATCTGGCTGCGTCGACTGCTGGGCGAGCTAACCGGCGAGGAAGCTCACCCGCTAGCTCTGATGGTAGACAACCAGCCCGCTATCGCCCTCGCCAAGAATCATGTCCTCTACGACCGGAGCAAGCATATCGACATCAAGTTCCACTTCCTCCGGGACTACATCGATGGAGGGCAGATCGTCATCGAGTTCGTCGAGACCGGCAGACAGCTCGCTGACATTCTCACCAAGTCACTTGGGCGCCTGCGGTTCATGGAGCTGAGGAAGATGATTGGTATGGATGAGGTCAAGACATCGGGTTAGCAACAGGATTAGGGAAAGAATTATAAGACATAATCTGTTGCTCCCTATTTCAACTGGTGGGCTAAGCTGTCCACTCCCTGATTAGGAGTTGGAACTGGTCGGCTCAGTTGTCCAGTCCCTGCTGCTGTTGCAGTAAGGGAGTAGGAATGGCTTACTTCAACCATGTAGTGTAGAGATGGCTGAGCTAAGCCTTATACCTTAGGAGTAGATAGTTGGTGTATCTTAGGAGTAGGTAGTTGGTGTACTCACCAACAACTACGTACCTGGTAGAGGTAACAAGCACCTATATATATGCTATTCCAAGGTCATACAGCAAATCAGTTCAGTTTGTCACATCCAGAAGCAGAGCTTTCGGTCAGCGCTGGGCTTGTGCTCTGTGTGTGTGAGCTGTTCTCAATATGTTCTTCTGTATCTAGTGGAAACAGTTCAAAGAGCTCCCTCTGCGCCTTGTCAGCGTTTGGATTTGTCATCTTTGATTGTTAGTTTACCGCAGCAAATGTGGAACTCTATGAAGGAGAACATTAGTATAATCAAAAATAGGTAAGGCTTCTGCGGACAATACATAGTTGACTTTATAATTAAAGAAGTTGAATACTCAAGGAATTCATGAAATTTCATGTCAAATACTATAAGAAGTTTAGGTCACCCTCCTAGTTCTCATAGAATAAATATTGATAATAAACTTGTATTTGAACGATTAACAACAATAATGACTTGTCCCAGAAATATTTGCAAAGGTATTTTTCTATGTGGCGTTTTTTTAACAAAAAAGTATGTATAAAGTTTTATATGAGTTCATAAATATCTATCATGAAAGTTCTGTCAGAGTTTAAGTGAAACTTCTTCCTTCATTCAATCATTCATGAAGGGACTACAGGAATGAGAAGCAGACTTACTGATTCCATTAAGAATAAGGCAGTACTTACTTATCTATTCATGCTCGGAAACTTTACAATGACAATCAATTAGTTTTCAAGTCAGCCAGTGGTTTGCATCTGCTAATGCAATTTTTGTTAAACTTCCTTGTTTTATTGTGTTTATAGTGAAACACTTAGGCGAATCTCAGTCATTTCTTTCTTCTATGAATTGGGAATGATTGGCATCAGTGATGTCCTTCTGGTAATTATTTTCTTGCTTTCTACTTCATGACAGTGTTCTGTTTTGTTCTGTACTTTTGAGGTCACATCCCCTCCTCTTAATGAAACACGTGCATAGTACGTTCTCTAAAAAGCTTCATGACAGTGTTTAAAAGAATTGTGCACTTGATTTCATTTTTTCAGTACTACCTGAAGTCAGTATTTGGCTTTGACAAGGATCAGTTCTCAGAAATTCTAATGGTGGTAGATATTGGTTCGATCTTTTCCCAGGTGAAATTTTAGTTTTAACTAGTACCCTGTTGGCCACCATAATTTTTAATGGCTTAGTATCATTTGTTAGATTTGCAGCTTGCGATAATGTTTCTAAATTGCAGATTTTGGTCCTCCCTCTTCTTAGCCGCACAATTGATGGAAAAGGAGTATTATGCATTTCAATACTCACATCAATTGCCTATGTGAGTTATTGCTCCGGGATCCTTTGCTATGTTTTCAATCTAAGGTATACTATTGCAAAATTCAGTTTATCGATTTCTGAAGAAAAATTGTTCTGCAGGCTTTTCTTTATGGTGTTGCATGGGCTTGGTGGGTATGTATTTGAGCTTGGAGATGCATTGTTATGGGTTTATGTGGTACAATTGCAAAAATTTGTTTTGTGTAACTTGCATCTGTTTTGCAGGTGCCTTATATTTGCTCTACGCTGGGTGTCATCTGTGTTCTGGCCAAACCAGCTGTAAGTCAATCTTGTATTTTGGTTCTGAGTTGTGGTATGGAACAAAAAATTCGTGGTTACAATTTCACAGAAGGATGTTCTATGACTAAAACTGTCTCAGCATCAAATTCGTCACTTACATATTCAGTGTGTTCCAATGCTATTTGTGCATGCATGTGGAAAATATGCAAATCTACAAAGTTTCATGGTTAAAAATTATCTGAAGGAAGGAACTGGCTGAAACTTTTGCAGCACCAATTCATGCATCATATCCTCTCTGCATTCAAGTGATACTTGTACACTTACTTGCGTCATAAATACTAGCCACTGCTGCCCGCGCTTTGCTGCGGGTGATGTGCTTGGTATACGTGGCTCATATGTCTAGTATGTTTTCTCATCGCATTGGTACAAAAGGTTGGTCTGTTTGGTACATTAAACGGGTAAATATGGGAAGGAAATGTAACATGGTTTTTTTATTACAATGTTGTAAACGAACATAGAGGTTGGTTGTCATTACATGGTGCCTATTGTAGGCCAGCAAATCAATGGCATATTAGTGGAAAGAAGTATTTGATGGAGTTGGGCTCAAGCAACCAAGACACTTAGATTCGAAGCACAACATTGGCTAGGATTACATTATAGGTGGAAAGAGCAAAAACTACAACACAAGTATGTCTCATAACGCAAGGGTTTACAAAAGAGTGAATTAGGATCCACTCCCCTTAGGCGAAACTACAACACATTTCGTAAATCTGAAATCACACGAAAGATTACACGGCGTCGAACACTAAATTACACCGGGATTTAAAGTTACATGGTCAGGAGCAACCTAGTACAACCAAGGCTTACTCCAGAAGTCGGGATAGACGAGGGCAATGGAGAAACAACAAGATAATGATTATCCAAAACATGGCGTATGACCAACAGATCCAGAAACAGGAGACTGAGAAGTCAAACATCGTGAACCCTAAGACCAAACTAACCAACGGTAGACTTGAACTTCTTTGAAAACTAGATCCCTTCTTCTTAGATTACACCATCACCTCTGTCAGACGAACCTAGTTCCACAATGACGACTGGATCTTGTAGCTCTGCTTTGGATTCGAGAGGGATGAGGATGGAGGAGAAGAGCAAGGACCAAGGGCATCTTATAGTGGCGAACGGAGATGTGGCGCAGCGCATCGGAAGTGGAGACGGCATGGATGGGATACACTGTTGGTTCACGCTGTGGGGATATAGCCGGCCATGGTGTGCTACCTGTGCAAGCGAGCGGAGGGGGGGATAAAGGAGAGGAGAGAGGGTTCGCTCGACGAGGGAGGCGTGCGGGCGGCCTTGTCCCCAAAAGAAGAAAGAAGGGAGGGGGTCCGGTACGGGGACGAGGGCGAGTATCAAGAGCGGACCGGAGGCCGAGAAAAGTAGAGGCGCACAATGCGCGAGGACGGCGAGTGCGGCATGATGTCGCGGCCATGCGAGGACAGGGTGCTAATGGGCCCGACACCGACGGCGTGCGCGGGGCACGCGGTGACAGCGACCCGACGTGCGTAAGTTTGTAAAGTTGCCTAGTTAAATGCTTATGGTGCCACAACGAAACAGAGGGCCCCTGTGGAACAGCTACCACATGGCGAGGCTGCTCGGCACGCGCTGGTATAGAGGTGGTTAACCAGGCACCTTTTCCAAGTTACACCACCGTATCGCTCTCGCAACAGAATATTCTCCTTTGAAAAAATATCCTTGTGTTCTAACGGAAAATCCACAACGGGTTGATGAAGTAGTGCTTTTTCGAAGTAACTGAGTTAATACAGTTTCTGAAGAAAGAGAAGAGCAACAAGGAAAAGTTAGTATTCGAGTAGTCTGGAGTGATTGAAATGCTTAAATTGATGTCATGTCCCAATCCCAATGTCTGGTTTGACCACGCTACGCACGCATCGACACCTACGGACGCTGTCGAGACCGGGACCCACTTGCGTTCAGCTCTCATTTGGCTAAGCCGCACTCGCCTTGTTCACTCGCACAGTTCGTTTTCTCTCCTTTTCCCACACTTTGTCGGCTCTCGCCCTCGCCCCCATACCAGACCCGTCCCTTTTCTTCTTTTTGGGCACGGCAGCTCGCACACCTCCTCGTCGAGCGAACCCCTCTCCCCTCCTTTTTCCTCCCTCCACCCAAGCTCGTGCAGGGAGCACACCATGGCCAACGCTCTCCCTACCTCATGACCCGCCAATGTTTCCCTTCCATGCTGCCTGCACTTCCCTATTGCTTGGGTGCGCCCGAGTTAGCTACATTTACTCCACACCAATGCAACAAGCAAAGTGCACAGCAGACCGCGTGGAAATTAAAGCAGCGCGCACCGTCAGTGGCTACTCACCCGCGCTCCTTTTCCCACACACTGGTGCTGTCCTCTCAGCGTCACGCCGCTGTCTCTTCTGCATCGCCACCCACCGCACGTCACACCACCTCCCCACGACATCGCTCGTGATGTCACCTCCATTGGCCCGATGCTACCGCTGTTGTCCCCTACAAACCTGATTCCCTCAGGCCCCGATGTTGCTCAGTGCTTACGATAATGGCGTGCACCCACCCTCTAAACCCGCCGTCAACCTCCTATGAAAAGCCCCCCCCCCCGCGGCTCCCCCTTCACAACAATACACTCCACACTCAACATCAATCACCCGCATAAGCACCCTATCCAAATGCCAACCTATTTCAACATTTTTAGAAAAAGCATAATCTGCAGCAACTACCAAGTAAATTACCGAAATGAAGAAAACATGCATGAGGTCCAGAACAACATGATTCTGTCAACAATAGCACAAATCCACATAGCATGCATTCAACAATCACTAATATAAAATTAAGTAAAAGTAAATGGGCGCGTCGATTGCACTATTCAACACAACAAGTGACAAACACAGGGGTCCATCGATACAAGTTGATACTTGATAGTTAATATCATCGAATCTGGTACTGCATTGCTAAGACAAAGATGGAAGTAGAACAATATGGAGGACAAGTGTCCGTAAAAGAAGATCTCTGGACTCCATCTCGCAATCCTCGACAAAGACATATCAATTTTATTCAGGGTTTCACTGCAAATTTTGATCGAATTGTTGTCGGTTCAATTTGTGTTTGCTATTAACAAGTACAGAAAATAAGAATAGAATCATTTTACATCAGAGAGCGTGAGCGAGATGGGCTCTGCTTGGACTTTGCTTCTTGGGGCTTCTTTGCTTCACCATTTGCAGGCTATATAGACATTTTAGCAGATATAAAATTAAGCAACAAAATAACAAAAAATATTATCAAAATGATGAAGGAACTTACGAAGCATTAGGAGATTTGGATCTTGCTAGTGATCTGCAAAACGTTCCAGAAACAACTGATTCAACATCCAAAATGCATCTTTAACAACTTGGTTCCAAAAGCCATGACGCTGCGTAGAACGAAAGCAATAAAAGCTCACGAAAATTGAAGCGTTCAGTTCCATGCAAGTGTAACATTGTTGTATAATAATGTCAAAAGTGCATATATGAACTACAGCAACCATCTGAAGTGTGCCCGAGGTAGGAAGAAAACTCATTCCCCAAGCATTGAACTCCAAGTACATTCCTAGTCACTGTACCACCATAATCCAGATCACCAATCCTTAACGCTCCTATGTCCAAAGTATTCCAAACAATGCGGTTATGTCCAAGCTCGATGTCAATCGATTCACAGGACACTAGGTAAAATAATGGGACGATTTTAGCTTTCCATACAAGCTCTCAATTAATAACCACACCTTACAAAACCAACTGAACTGTAGCAAATCATGGAAATCCCATCCTCAATATCCTAATGCACAATCCCCGGATGACCGCACAATCCAGATAAAAGGGCGAGATAATTGAGTCTTCAAAAACAAAACAAAACAGACTAAGCAGGTCATATCGTTCATTGAGAGTCCGAGCACTTGAGAAGGAACCCCAAAGAAATCAGACCCGTGACAAGCAAGCCATCATCATTGATACATGCAGGGAGTGTAAGCGTGTTAACTTTGAACTTAACGATTTGCTTATTAGAGAATGATTAGATACCAAATATTCGGACTAATGAAGGTTACAGAACAAAGATGATACTTCAGTAAAGATTGTTAACCACTGTTTTTAGGCTAAAAACAGCAGCAATCTTTGGGGGGAAAGGCCCAGAGTAGGCAAATGGGTAATTACGATACTGAAGTAGGCATATTTGTAATTTGGCCAGATATTCTACTAATGCATATATATTGTGCTTTTGACAAAACAGTAGAAAAGAACTTGACACATAAGGATTCAAAGCGCAAAAGCTAGAAAAGTGTATGTTACCTAGACGGAGAACGTCCTTTTGATGCAGACCTTGAACGGGAACAAACAGACCTCGACCGGGATCTAGATGCTGAACGGCGAGTCCTGGGTGGTTTGCTGCAAAGTATATTCTGTGTTAGTATTAGTTATCAACAAGGTTACCCATGACATCTCAGTACCGCAACATACCTCGGGCTCCTGCTTTTGCTGTAGCTACGACTTGGGCTTCGGCGACGTGAGTAGGAGCAACCACGTTTGGCATCATATTCCTTCACCTGTAAAGAATAAGGTGCATGCTTAACAACGAACTACATAAATGATCCCCAGGACTAAACCAGCAACAGGATGCGATGCTTACCCTTATATAGGCTCGCCCAAAGGCGTTCCTGAATTCAGTATCATCCAGCTTCTTTATCTACAACGGGTTGTCAATGACAAGAGCATAGTTCAAAGCATTAAGAGCACATTTTTAGGGCTATTGTAGAAGAGATCGAACTAACAATGACAGATAGGGAAGCAATCAAAGATCAGGGATTGTAGAAGGTCAAAAGTAGATACATGAAAAAAAACTATAGAATGAAATGATTCACCCTAAGACGGAAGGGAATGTATTATGGACTTACAAAGATATTTCATATCATCATAATCATGTAGTCCACAATTCCTTTGGTGCCTGTAACAAAATAGAAATATATGATAAGAACTTGAAAAAGAAAAGAAGTGTTAAGAACATAGATAGCTTTACATCATATTCCTTGAAGAAAATAAGGTTGAAAACCAAGCAATCGAATGAAATAAACCTTCACAATAAATAATAAGAGATGCTAGTAATCATGTTATGTGGCATTTATATGCGCCCAAATCCTAGAATAAACAGCAATGATGAGTACTTTTTTGGACACATCAGATATGGGAAGGCTAAGTAGGTGCTCTTTCTAAAACTTGATAAGAAGTCATCAAAATGGACGTGTCCGTATTCCAGATCAAGGGGAGAGAGATTATTGATGAAACGATGGTCTTTTATGGGGATTGAGAATATAGGATGTGTGATGAATGTCCCTATAAATTGTGGGCAACTTACAGTTTCACCAACAAAATAAGTCCATTTGCAAATTTTGAACGCAATATCCCTCAAGCTGCTTGAATCATAGGGATTAAGTATGGCAAGCACATTACTTCAATAATGGCTATGAGCTTTAGTAATTGTCCCAATACATTTGATCCATTCAAGTGGTGCTAGCATGCTAAAATTGTTGCTGTAGTACATTGGGTTATTATGTACCCAAGCAAGCTTGAACTTTCTTGTGGCAGTATCATTCTTGCAATCCCAAGCATTTTTCAACCGTTCCTAAATTACCTTTAACTAAACAGTTAGTATTTTATCAATCAATATTTAAAAATATCAAGAGCTAATAGTTTCCTGTTCTGAGAAATGAAAATACTAAGAGAAAAATAAAATGGAACACAGGGCACCTCGTATAGCCATATATGGATCCCCAGTATGTAACAGGATATGTGCCATTAGTTTTGTCACGACGATGACACCAAAGGGGCAGAAAGATCAAACCTTATTGCTTTTGAAAAAAAATGCACCACAAAAATATTTGTGCACCTCTGCTTCTAAATATTTCTATTGAACATTTCCAAATTGTAATAAAGGCAGCGGCTTTAACCCAAATGCTACTTACCACCGCCTTCGCGATACACTTCAGAGAAACAAACATCACCAGCCTTCCGCATATGATCCTGGGAAGAATATATTTGGTGTTAACGAGACAAACAATACAGTCTTATGGAAGAACACGAGGGAAAAAGTTTTGCCTCAGACCTTTAAATCCTGTCATGATGCAGAAGAAGGCAGTCCAGTGACAAGAACTGTTGCCATGATTCAAGTTAAAGGTTGCAGACAGAGAAGAGAAGAGCAATCACTGATGTTCAACATGAATAGAAACCATACCACGATACTCTGAGTGTCTCGGCACACCACGACGTGCTCCACCACCACCACCAAAGCCACTTGAATGATCATACGAGGAAGTATTACCTCTACCACCATGAGCAGCCTCCACCTGACCACAGAAGTAGGCATTGGATCAACAGATTGAAGAGAAAGAGAGCAATCATGTAGCTTATCAGAGCACTGATTAGCTTACTCTTAGACGGTGTCCATCAAAGTTGTATCCATCCCGCCCAGCAATTGCATCCTCAGCATCACAAGGATCTTCAAACTACAAGATTAGCAAAGTACCTTAAATTTGCTGTTCGTGACCAAAGTCATCAACCAAAACACGATAATCTTTTGAGGGGAAAAGATGACCATGTTATTCAACACATTCACATGAATCTTACCTCAACAAAAGCATAACCAGGTGGCCTTGGGGGGACCTTCAGGTCGATGTCAACAATTCTACCATACTGCGTTCACAAGTTTTATAAAATTGGACATTATTAGTATAAAACCATGCAACCTTTCAAATGAACAACAACTATAAGCAACATTCTCAAGCGCAAGCCATAGCTTGAGGTTCATAGTGAATGTAGCAGAGGAACTTGGTGGACCCTGATAGCACAAGGTTATCCAAGCCACCAGTTTTCTACGATTTATGGGCAAGGCCATAAGAACGCAGCGAGTGCATCGCATCCTATTGCATTAGGAAAGTAGTATAAGCATCGGAGGTACTGAATCTAAGAAGCACACAGCAAGTGAGCCCAGCCTAATACTGTAAGACGGGTTGCGCTCTTTGCTAATGATTAATAGGGTAGCAAGGAATCAAACAATTAAAAAAATTCCCCACCTTCTAGAACAGATCCTCCACCTCCCTCTCCCGGATGTCGCCGGGGAGGTTGCCGACGTAGATCGTGCGGCTCCAGCGCCTGCTCATCCTTCACCGCTGACCTACCAACAAAGCAAGAAGGGAAGAATTAATCAGCAAATCAGCCCCCGACGCGTCCGCGTCCGCATCCACATCTACACAACCCGACACGATACCCCACAAGAAAACAAATCTAGAAGGCAGCGGGGCACGAACCACCCGAGGAACGATGAGGAAAGGAGATTCCTACCTGAACAGTTGTGGCCGGAGGGAGATAGAGGTCGAGGCTAGGGTTCCGCGTAGCGACTCTCGGCCCTTCCACTGCAGAATGCGAGGCCGTCGCCGCCAACCGACCGCGCGCGATAGCCACATCAAAGAAAACCAAATCTTTGAAGCACGGTATTGTGAAGATGCAGAGAAGGACAACGAGGACAATGGTGTGATACCTGACCTGGGCGAGTTCAAACCTAGCTGCCAGCGATGACCTCACCGGCACCAGCACCGGATCTGGTGGGTAGATCGACGGATACGGCCACGGAGTCACCGGAGCAGCGCGGGGAGCGAGGGGCTTTCGACGCCATGCCACCGGCGTTGGACGGCGCACCATGGCGCGCCGTCGGGGGGGACGCCGCTGCGCCAGCGCCTGGGAGGTGGGAGCCTCGGCGGTCGCGACGAGGAGCGAGGGAGAGAGTGAGAGCGCGGAGAGGAGAGAGAGGAGGGGAGGAGCGGAGCTGCTGCCGCCTGCCATTCACTCGAGAGAGAGAAAGATGAAGGAGCACCATTTTACGTGTGACGACCATGGTGGAGCCCAGCTCCGCAAAGCAAACAAGGCCCAGCAGTATGTATGCACGCATGCGTGCCGCCCACTAGTTAGGCACCGACCATGCATGTCGAGAATCCACCTTTCTCTGCTACGCGCCACCGTCCATTTGCATGCCGCCTACGATCAGAGGAAGCCGTACTTCATTTAATGCGTGCAGTTGCTTCATCTATCTACTGCGGAATGCACGGATGAAGGCCGGTTGTGACGCGCCTCATCTATGCCGTGGAATCTCTATCTAACGCAGCAAATAAAAAGAACGTACGTGGACACCCTGGGAGGCCGCCGATTCGGCGTGCCTTCATATCTTTAATGCATATCTGCAGACCTATGCAATAATTTCTGGGGAAGTACTTTCAACTGACCAGGTACCCATACAGACGCTACATGTCTTTGTTTTGTTTTGGTAATTGAAGAATGAAACCTTTTAGCCTAATCTTCTGTCTTACTGGCATAGTATTGTTTTTTTTTAAACAATTCACAGGGAAAGGCACAAGGGTTCGTCGGAACCATGCAGTCCATGGCTACATTGCTGGCACCTCTATACATGAGCCCACTGACTTGTTAGCACTATTTTACAAATTCATAATTCCTAATCCTATGGACTGACTCTACACGCTCCATTCTATATTGAGTGTATTCTGGTCTTATCCTTTTCCATGCTTGTCTTTCAGCTTACTGCATTTCACCCGAAGCCCCCTTCAACTGCAGAGGATTCAGTTTCCTTATGGCTGGTTTCTTCTTGGTTAGAACCTTTTCTCCTCTGCAGTATGGTTAATATGGCTTTACAACTGGATATCTAAACATGGGAGTTTTTCTAATGCTAAATACATTTACAGGCAATCTCCTTATGCTTCGCTTGGACGCTTACTCCAGAAAGAGAGGACAAATGCTCCGAAATTGCTGTTTCAGGCCAGCCTGATGAGGAGGCAGAGCAAGCACCTCTTCTGGCTAATCGTACTGCTAACACCATCTGCTGCTAATCAGATAAAAAGCAAGAAAGTATTTGCTTGCACCATCTGCTAATAGTACTGCTAACACCAATTTAGAACTGATATATCCAAGCTAGTGTGCATACAAAAAAAGCCAGCTGAAAACCTGCAGTGCGTCACTAGTGTTTCTGCACACAAATTTAGCTGCAGAACAGTACCGGCAAGTTTAGTGCATGTTGGTGGTAGTATGGCAGCATCTGCAATTCTGGTTGCAGTTGCAACGGTGCAGCATAGCTAGCGATGGTAAAAGTGATAGCTTCTTTTCATCTTACATGTAACCATCAGGAGCTCATGTAACACTAAGCCGTGCTTGATAATGCGTGTACCTTGTCAGATGATGCTAATTTTGGAATTCCTGTGAGACAATTTCATCAGTTTACTACATGTCTCTCCTTATATATGCGTTGAATAGTCGTAAGGCAAAAGGAGAATTCAGTTAGCAATCTTTTTTGTTTTTTTGAAGTTGTATATGCAAAGCGAAGGCCTTAGACATGCTGGAAAGAGAATCAGTTTCCTGTTTCCAAATAATTCAATGCGTGTAATGGTCTATCCTCACTGAAGTCTACATTTCCATTTCTGCCTTTTCAGCATCAGTTTTAGGCTGTCCGTGTTCCAGACCTTCTTGTGTCCCATCCATTAGCAGTAAACAGATCTCATTTCTCAACTGATAATTTACAAGTTGCATTGCATTGGTAGCAAGTTAAAAACTGATATCTATCTGATCAGAAAATGCGGCGGGCGATGAGACATGTGCTCAGTTTAATACAGGAGCTACGTAGTCCTGTTCCTGTCTGCACTTTGCTGCGTCAGGAACAACCCAGTCATCATCACTTACGTGGCGTTCATGTTTGCATGCATTAGCATCACTAAACTGTGTGTTTATAACTGGCATCTTGTTCCGACACGATGAATCACTGATGGAATCAGAGCGACACGCAGTTTCGGCACGCAGCACGTCGCTAGCTAATTGACACTTGTGTTTCGGATACTCCCGCTTGGCAACGTGTCAGAGACTTTCAACATGCACAGTGTCTCATCTTGGTATATACTATTGCTAGCGTGGCAAGAACCCACAAAGAAGAACTAATAAAGTATCAAAGCAGTTGCAACACAAGAACATAACCAGTTAAAGTGACATGATTATTGATTACAGTTTGCAGCATGGCATGCATACATGCGTGGTTGCCTTATTAACATGCAAAGTACATATTTGCGTCCGTAACTTGGTCAGCCATTTGAGGGAAAATGGTAGCTCCTCTAACAGTGATACTGTGATCTGGTAGTGGTTAGTTTGGTTGGCTATTTGTTCACAGCTCTTTTTTCAGAGTTTTTGTTCAACTTTAATTTTGAAGGCCACGAAAGCTAAGCCACCTGTCTATTATCTTTATATTATAGTATTTACTAAGTAATAAGCCACTGCATTCGCTTTAATAAGAGCTAAAAGTCAACCCCATCTATTTCAAATTATAAGACAGTTTGGCTTTTATAGATACAATATTTTCTTATACGGATATATTTTATATCTAAGTGTATAGTAAAAATTATATATTTTAAAAAGACAAAACGTACAACTTATAATTTGGTACGGAGGAAGTAACGATTCATCATAAAAAAAGGAGAGATCTATACGGAATGTTTTATTTTAACAAAAAAAATGATAAATAAATAAAAAAATAAACTGTAGTGTGTCACTAACGTGACTCTGTTTCTGCACACAAATTTAATTCTAGATCAGTACCGACCAGTTTAGTGCGTGTTGGTGTTGGCATGGAAGCATGAGAAATTATGTCTCCTGTAGTCCTGTTGCAATAGCTTCATTCCTTGGCGGTGAAAGCAATAGCTTCCACTGTTGTGTCCCTCAAAAGTGCATATGTCACTTTGAACAGTGCTTCATAATATTGCGTACCCTGTCGGATGATGCTAATTCTGGAATTTGTGTGAAGCAACCAATTTACTATTCGTTTTCCAACTTATCTAGTAGTTGTTGGTAGGGATGAAAATGAACAAGGTCGGTCAGGATAAATCCTCTCATATTTTCACTTATATATTTTTATTACAAAAACTAAAAAAACGAAGTCGGGAAGACCGAAAACGGAGCAGAAATAGGATTCACTGAAAATTGAAAACGGAACAATTTGAATGAGAATATGTCGATAATGATCGAGATACGAAAAGACAAGATAGAAACATCGACACATAGAACCAAGAAACATGACTTCACGTACTTATCTAATTAACCTACTTGGCATGACAACACTGTCAACACATAAATAATTCTAGTTAATAATGCTATAAGGTTTATAGTGAAGACCTGGAAGTTAAGGGCCTTCGTTGATTGTCCCTTTCGGTTTATAGTTAGGTGTGTTGTCATCATATTTGGACAAGTTTTCTAAAGTTAGTTTTGGTATGTGTTTACTAAACTATCCACATTTCCTGTGTCGTGTGGGTTTAGTGTACTCTTATTTATTTTCTATCAAAATTGGATTTACTTCTGCCAAAAAAAATATATCACCTGTGACTTACTTGGTTCATTGGTTCCCAAATTGATAGTTGCTAATAATAGTGCTTGATAATGATTATCGTGTCAGATGATTCTGATTATGCCTGAAATTGGGCTGAATTTATCTCACTGGTTTTCTATCCGTTTCTCATGATCTAGTTCTAGGTTAAATATGTTTAATACACAAATGCAGTGTTCTCGGTCCTTTAATTTGCTTCACTTCGGATATCTCTTTCTTTTTAACAATCGTTCATGGTTGTCCTTGTCGCAAACCTTTTTGCACCAATCAGTAGTGAACACGTTGCATTGCTCAACACCTCGATTCATCGCTTACATTAGCAATTAAAAAGACGGCAGCTATATTTAAAGACAGGCTGCTCTCATTTCGAGCTCTGCAATCATGCCGTCCAAATGAGCAGCATGCATTCCCGCTGCCTTTCTCCACATCATATCTGCACGGAGATCATGCGAATGCGAAGCAGACGGCGGCCGTCACGAGTTCTTTATTGACGACGACGCAACTTGCTGATGACCCGACCGTCGGGTCGAATTCCAGAGAGTTGCGAGTCTTTTTGCAGGGACGAAATCACGGGGCAATACAGTGTGATATGGAAGACAAATTGAACAGCCAGCTCGGCAATCAGATCCCTTCTTGGGCGTGTCAATGCATGCACGCTTTACAACATGATAAGATACTTGCTGACCTTTTAGTTTACCTGCACTCATTGGTCGTATGGGTATATGGACTCCACTGAATACCTAAATATATCTATTCTGTGTTCTCTGTACCGAGATGGGAGGCTGCAATGCGTGTATCTGAATCCTTTGCATCGATCGGAATCCACTGCGGCACATATGCCCATGTGAGATCAGTGTACTTAGGGCTTCTCCGGTAGCATTTTTAAAGCGACTCATGAGATTATTTTATTTGGCATGGGTTGATTCAAAGAACGCTAAAGTAGACCGATACATGCAGTGTGTCATGAACCAACCACCAAACATGAGCCGATTCATACCAAATAAAATAACCTTCTTGCCGCAAGAAGAGGAGGAGGAAGGGAATGAAGGTCGTCACGCGAGTGTCCTCAGGGAGTGAAATGTTTTTTTTAACTTGGTTGACCCACAAGAAGAGTCGTATACCACTGGAGATTAAATGGAATCGACTCAGTTGCATCCATGCGTGGCCTCGGTGAGTCGATCCACCACTACGCATGCCCTTAGGAGCTATTTGGTTCGGTGTTTTTGCCCCCCACAATGTTTCTCACCGTCATCGGATCCGGTAACTTTATATATGGTTAGACTAAGCCGGAATCGATAATGGAGGGATCGGATAGGTGGAAGTGCAATGCGGTTACCACTCAACTACGGGGGTGTTATTCGATTAGGGCGCGCAGGAGCGAGCGACTCCTTCTCGCGAGTTTGGAGTCCTATGCACCGACGACTCTAGGTCTCCAACTTCTCTCTCGTATCCTTGCCGATAAAGGCTGCTGATCTCCATCCAGCATACGTACGCTGCTTAGGCAAACAGAAACCATTTCGAGGTGCCAACAAAACAAATCGCGGTTTTAGTTACATGGTAACGGATGGCACTGGTTTCCCATTACATTGTCGTTGCCGGTCCTAGGGCCAAACCAAACAGCATCTCAGTATGTCAAGTTTTTTTTACCAAATTGATATTAAAAAATATACTAATATTTATCGTATTAAATAGGTATTATTAGATTAGTTATAGAACATATTTTCACAGTATATCTATTCAAAGTTCTCTATGTTGATACTATTTTTGTAAACTTAGTCAACCTTAAAATGATTTAGTTTTGATCAAATCTAAAATTGCATTCTTTTTTGACAAACATAATACTAGTAAAGAGACAGAAACTACTCTTACCTAGCAAGGCAAAATACAAAATAATGTATATAATAAACTCAGTGGAGTGTTCAAAAAGGATAATAGAAGATGAAGAGAAGCAGTAGTGGATGGGTAGAATATAAGGGCATGTTTCTTTCCATTTTTTTGTAGCTTCAGTCAACAAGAAAATGAAACAAACAATTAAACGTCGAGCTAGCTTTTGAAAAGCTCGAAAGTTTGCTTATAAGAAAATGAACTAAAAGCTGAAAAAACGTTCAAAGGTAACTCTGGCTTTTGGTTCGCTGAGAAACTAAAAATTTATTACAAACAACAGTCAAAAACTGATTGCCAATAGTGAGAAAACCGGTTTTTGAACCAAAAGCGTAAAAGCTAAACTCAAACACCCTAACAGCATGTGCTGTCACTGGCATTCTACTCGTACTATATAAGGGCGTCCCCAGCAGTCGTGAAATCACTAGCAGAGATGATTGAGCTTCTATTGGCCCGTGAAGGGAGAGAGTAAGAGCACTCTTTGGCAGGACACCTGTAGGGCATCAGCTCCGGCTCCTGCAGGAGCTGTGCTAAATGTCTGTTTTGGAAAGAGCTCTGCATGGGGAGCTGGTCAAGAGCCGGAGCTATTTTTTGCCTGCGCAGGAGAAGCCTCAAAAACGAGCTTCGCGCGGCTCCTTGCTGTGGGTTCACGTCGTCTAGTGCGAAAGAGCCGTTTTACCAAACATTTTTCAGAATGGCTTCAGCTCCTCCAAAAAAGCTGCTCCTTCACAAAATCTAAAGCCGGAGCCATTTTCCGACGAGGCAGACCCCTGCCAGCCCTAGAACGCTAGCGCCGAGACACTCGCCAGTCTCGCACGTTACCCAAGGAAGCATCCTCTCACATTGATCGTGGTGTGCCTGCGCTCTCAGTTTTTTCCTTTTGTTTATTGTTTTAAGCCTCCACCTCAGCTGACGATTTATTTACTCATGCCGCTGGGACGCCCTAACTATATTAGGTGTGACAAGTGTCATCATTAGCACGTACGTGAGCGTGTGACAAGTGTCACATCAAGAAACTAAACACAACCACTCACACTCACACTCACTGCGTGTGCTAACACGCAGCAGCTATACCGACAGTAATCGCCGCGTGCATGCCTGCGGGCTGCAGGATCATATATTCAGATACTGTACGTGTGCTAACACGCTGGCGGCCGAGACAACGACACAACACACAGGCACACGGCCGAGTTGCGAGTCTTTTTGCAGGGACGAAATCACGGGGCAATACAGTGTGATATGGACGACAAATTGAACAGCCAGCTCGGCAAGCAGATCCCTTCTTGGGCGTGTCAATGCATGCATGCTTTACAACATGATAAGATACTTGCTGACCTTTTAGTTTACCTGCACTGATTGGTCGTATTATAGGTACTATATATATATACCACTGCTGCAACAACGCAGAAAACACTTTGAAAACTAACTCGGTTTCAGAATTTAAATTTAAAATTCACGAGTTACTATTCACAGCACTATTCAAATTCAGCATTCACTATTTAAATTCGCAGCACTATTCAAAATACTCGCAACTATTCAAATTCGGAATATGAACAGTGCACGAGCACTCATCCGGGAGTGGCTCAGGCACTCAACCCCTTCACTATTCAAGGCACTAGGCAAATATGGTGGATGGATGATGGATGTAGGATGAGTGAGTGATTAGTTATGCGTGTGATTAGTGAATATGCGGATTAATATTTCTCAGGATCTTTTGTAGGCTGGCGAGACCAACAGTTCAGCCGGTCGTGCGACTATGCTTGTGTCAGTTATACTCGATACTCACCGTATGCATCACTAGCTCGCTTCAGAACCAGGCTAATCCGGTCTTCTCCCTCGCTATCCCTAGCCAGGCACACACAGGACTCAGGCTCTATCATCTCCCCAGGCAGTTCCACCTGAAGGAACACTTATCTGCGCACACAGGGTTCTCTACAAACGCCGATACCAGGGCTAACACGAGAACAACACAGGCAGAGGTTTCTCCTCTAGGGTCCCTACATAGAGGCATCGCCACATATAAACGAGCTTAAAGGAAGGCAGGGATTAAAACAGAAAAGCTTAATTCATTTCCACAGAGCTTACATACGGCTTTCCCTTTCGAAAAACCCCAAGCACTTACCATAAACCTTAGGGATTACCTTACAAGCGTAGGAAGATCAAGAGGACTTCCTTTATTCTCTAATTTACAGATAGTGGTGGAGTAATACAACGGTAGTGGAGTATTACTATTCATGGTGGATGATTCGTAGAGTTCTTCAGAGGTCATGCTATTCATGGTGTATGTGGGAAAGTGGAGCGGTGGTGGAGTGGAGTCTTTAGTGGATGAGAGTGTTTGTGGTCTTCGGTCTGCTACCGCATGATTGCGTCCCGCGTCTCTCTTTATAACGCGAAGGGAGCCTTCTGGATTGTCCTTCATGCTTATCCTCTGGAGTTACTTCGTGCTTAAGTCTTCTAATATCTTCAATTATTCTCCTTTACTGTTGTCTGGACAGCTGGACGGAGCTGCGTGCTTCAATAATTGTCCTTGCTATAGTAGAGTGACTGTATATTTCTTTTGTGTTGTCCTCTGACACACTCGGTTTGATCCTTCTGGATATTTTTTTGGATATTTTTTGGTATGGTCTTCCACGCCCGAATGATTGATGTTGCAATTTTAAATCAAGGATTCTGGCATGTAGTATTATCTTCCCCCGGTCGAATTGTTGATAACACCTTATCAGCATGGGGAGTATATTTCTTGTCTAGAATATATATATTGATATTGAACTAAGTCTATATTGACTCTTCTTATTACTCCTCAATATTTTCTTCGTTGTTCAGTTCTTCAGGTCGTCATATTTCATACCACGACAACAATTCATGATATTCTTTTCGTAATTGACATTCTTTGCCATAACTAGACTTTATTAGTTTTCCAACTTCTCTTTGTATTATACTATATCTTCCATAGTATTCTCGTAAGAATACTTTTATTATTTTATTTTGGTACATCATATAATATTTAGGAGCAAATTTGGTATTTCCTTCTAATTCTTTTGCTTCACTGAAAATTCTCCAATTATCATGGTTCGTGTCTTTTGTGAACAGCTCTTCATAATTTTACCATGAGTCTGAAGTCCATGTAGTAGAAAATTTGTATGATCCCTTTGTGATATATATATCATGGCATGATGGTCTTATTGGTTGTGTAAAATTTGGTGGATTGAAACAAAACTTAATTTTGTATCTCCCTTGAATACATGTTAATTTCTTACAAGCTTCTTTGATAGCTATTCCTAGGTCTGATTGGAAAATTTCTTCAAGTGTACCATATATATCATTGACTAACCCATGATCAATAATAGTTTGTAGAGAGATATCATCTCCAATATTTCTTTGTATGCTTCTGAAATATTTTAAATTTATATCAGTCCTCAATATTAAGAATTTTTTATGAGGCTTAACAATTAATTTATCATCGAGATGAAGTAAAGGAAAAATATTTGCATTCGCAATTATTCCTAGAGGCCTTTCTTTTCCTTAGTATAATTTCATAAAATAGTTTTGTATATCATGAAAGGTTTTGTATTGTCTTTCAGCATATTTTTTCCAAATTAGATCTATAATATCATGAGTAAAGTATGATAAAATTTGTTCAGTCTTAAAACTTAATCTAGAAATAAGCAACACTTGTAGAATATTGTTTAAATATTTGTTTCTTTTTTTCTCTAGAATTACTTCTTCTTCTTATTGCACTTTATTTTCCTCATATATTATTTTAGCTTCTGACTCATTTTTCATATCATTCTGCTGTTTTAGACATGACGTACATGCTTGTCTTAAACATAGTCTACATGATGCTCTTTTTGCTTGATCTTGATAATATATGCAAAATACGCATTTTATATTAGAATCACCTTTTTTATGATCACACTTGTGTTCGCAGTTTATTTGATCCATCATTTCTATCTTTATTCCTGCTAACTCATTAATTAAGTCTAACTCTTTCTTTTTCTTCGTCATATTCTATTTCATATGTCTCTATAATTAAGTATATCGATTCATCGTCCATTATATCATCATCACAGACTAAAATATTTTCATTCACACTATCTATTATTAAAACATTTTCTTGTTCTTCTTGCTTATTAGAATACCTTTTCTTGTCTTTAATAGGACATGTTTTGCTTAAGTGATCCGGCGAGTTGCAAATAAAGCATCTATATGTACTATCATAATTTTTTCTAGGATTATATCTTCTTACATTTCTCTTATGGAGGAATGGGGCTCTATTGTCTGATCTTCTTAGAAAATAACGTCTCTTTGTCCTTACATTTTCTTTCTTATAATTCTTAGGATATTTCTTCTTTCTTATAATTCTTAGGATATTTCTTGTTTCTAGATCTCTCTTCTCCATATGTCAATGGTATTTGAACTATTTTATTGTAAAAACTATAATCTGATTGTTTCATTGATCTTTAGGCTTGTATGTTCGTGCATATTTTTCTTAACCGTTTAAAAACAAATGTTATAGCCCGACAGATATTATATTCTTTACCATTAGTTTCTTTTTATATTCTTCGAATATCATAGAACCGAAAGGATTTGGCAATTTATTAAAATATCTTTCAACTATACCTTGGTTATAGCCTTGCTTAGCAGTCGTAGCATTATACAAATAGTGTTGAGAAAATTCTTTTATTCCTTTCCAGCTTGTTAGTGACAATTTTTCTATTTATTTTAATCTTTCATTCTGTAAAACAGTATATCCTAATTTAGGATCTTCACCTATTACAATGCTTGATATAATATTTGCAAAATTATATGGGTTACTACCAGCCATTTTTAATTGGGCATAATGATTAGGGAAAGCTTCTGCCCATTGTTCCCATCAAACTTTGACTGATTCTCCTAAAAATGTTTCTAAATATGTAATCATATCTTTTACTCTATTTCTAATATTATGTTGATTTTGTATATACTTTTGGACTATCAATCCTTTCCATATGCTAATTATATTTGACCAATCTATAGGATCATGTGCTGCTAAATTTAATATAGCACCATCACTTCTATAATTCTGGAATTGAACCGTCTTTTTAAATTCTCTTCTTTTTGAACCCATATGCTTATATTGTCCAGGTATATATTTATATGCAGGTTCTTCTTTTTCTGGTGGTCAAGTTCTTGGTTTTGTAGTTGGTCTCTCTTTTTCTCCTTCTATCTTTATTTTCGGACCTCGTCTTCTTTTTGATGAACTTGGATCTATTTCCATTGCTTCTATAGCATTATTTTTATGCAACTCTTTATTTGTAAGGAGTTTATGAGAGTTACTGAGTTATTATTGCATATCTCAATTGTATCTTTATCCTCTTCTTCATAGCTTTATAGTAAAAACTTATTATTAATTTCCCATTGCTCTTCTTCGCTTATATCATTATCTTCTGTCTTTTATCTTATCTTTACTATATTCTAATTCTTTTTGGGCTTCCCTTACCCTATTTTCTATTTGTTTTGACACAAATTCATTTTTCTTTATCGGAATGCTAAATTTCTTATTATTTAACTCTCTATCTTTCTTGATGTTATTAAGTCTATATAACTCTCGTCTAAAGTAAAGTTTATTTTCTCTTATAGTAGCCCATTGGCATATCATAGAGGTTTTGTATTCATCATGAATTTTGCTTAATTTTTTCTCATAATATTGAATCTGACTATCTGACAAACTTTTTAAACTTGACAATATAAGTAAATCCCTAAAATTCAAAATCTAATAACCAGGCTCTGATACCACTGTTATACAACGGAGATATTACATAACACATCTAATGATATTTATTTTTGATCATAAATGTTAGTATTTTTTTGAAATAAATTTAGTCAAATTTGAAAGTATTTGGTTTCACCAAATGTGATAATTGCATTCTCCTGTGGACCGAGAGAGTAATTAATAAGGGACCGAAGTGGTTGCTGCAGAACGAAGATAATGTGCAATGATCGAAAGTGACTGGTATCTGGTATCTGCACTTTTCCAGCATGCGTGTTTTTTTCGGTTACCTTGCTCAGCTCAGGCTTCCGTCCTTGTCCTTCCTTCTGTGTCCAACCGAGGCAAACGTTTTATATCAGGCTGCTCTTTTCAGATTTTTTGTTCACAACTCTGCCAAACTATCATATGATCAGATGGTCTCTAATTTGAGCAAGGATTGTTTTGCTCTTTGCCAAGCACTATGATATAGCCTCATTCGCAAACGTGCAAGACATCGTAGTGCTGCTGCTGCTAGTTTCCAGAGTTCGATATTTATGGCCTACTACACCCTACAAGATGCCGTACGTGCGTGTGCGTCTTCACTACTGTTGCGCTGGTGGCCGGAGAACGGACCGAAAACCGGCCACACCTGCACTGCATTGCTGCCAACATGTGCCCTTTTAACATCTCGTGAGCTGAACTGAAGCAATTGTTTTCTATGCAACTGCTCTGCATGTGCATGCTTCTTCTTAATCCATATATAAGAACATGCGTGCCCCAACCTGACGACCGGAGAGAGCAAAAAGACGGCAGCTATATTTAAAGACAGGCTGCTCTCATTTCGAGTTCTGCAATCATGCCGTCCAAATGAGCAGCATGCATTCCCGCTGCCTTTCTCCACATCATCTCTGCACGGAGATCATGCGAATGCGAAGCAGACGGCGGCCGTCACGAGTTCTTTTATTGACGACGACGCAACCTGCTGATGAGCCGACCGTCGGGCCGAATTCCAGAGAGTTGTGAGTCTTTTTGCAGGGACGAAATCACGGACGGCCGTCACGAGTTCTGTCATTGACGACGACGCAACCTGCTGATGAGCCGACTGTCGGGCCGTCGGGCCGAATTCCAGAGAGTTGCGAGTCTTTTTGCAGGGACGAAATCACGGACGGCCGTCACGAGTTCTTTCATTGACGACGACGCATTGCAGGGACGAAATCACGGACGGCCGTCACGAGTTCTGTCATTGACGACGACGCAACCTGCTGATGAGCCGACTGTCGGACCGAATTCCAGAGAGTTGCGAGTCTTTTTGCAGGGACGAAATCACGGACGGCCGTCACGAGTTCTTTCATTGACGACGACGCAACCTGCTGATGAGCCGACTGTCGGGCCGAATTCCAGAGAGTTGCGAGTCTTTTTGCAGGGACGAAATCACGGGCGGCCGTCACGAGTTCTTTTATGAGTTATTGACGACGACGCAACGAAATCACGGGGCAATACAGTGGGATATGGACGACAAATTGAACAGCCAGCTCGGCAAGCAGATCCCTTCTTGGGCGTGTCAATGCATGCATGCTTTACAACATGATAATATACTTGCTGACCTTTTAGTTTACCTGCACTGATTGGTCGTATTATAGGTACTATAGGTGTTATATATATATATATATATATATATATATATATATATATATATATATATATATATATATATATATGGCCTCGGCTGAATACCCAAATATATCTATTCTGTGTTCTCTATACCGAGATGGGAGGCTGCAATGCATGTATCTGAATCCTTTGCATCAATCGGAATCCACTGCGGCACATATGCCCATGTGAGATCAGTGTACTTAGGGCTTCTCCGGTGGCATTTTTAAAGCGACTCATGAGATAATTTTATTTGGCATGGGTTGATTCAAAGAACGCTAAAGTAGACCGATACATGCAGTGTGTCATGAACCAACCACCAAACATGAGCCAGATTCATACCAAATAAAATAACCTTCTTGCCACAAGAAGAGGAGGAGGAAGGGAATGAAGGTCGTCACGCGAGTGTCCTTCTCAGGGAGTGAAATGTTTTTTTTAACTTGGTTGACCCACAAGAAGAGTCGTATACCACTGGAGATTAAATGGAATCGACTCAGTTGCATCCTACATATGGGCATGCGTGGCCTCGGTGAGTCGATCCACCAGTACGCATGCCGTTAGGAGCTATTTGGTTCGGTGTTTTTGCCCCCCACACACAATGTTTCTCATCGTCATCGGATCAGGTAACTTTATATATGGTTAGACTAAGCCGGAATCGATAATGGAGGGATCGCATAGGTGGAAGTGCAATGCGGTTACCACTCAACTACCGGGGTGTTATCTGATTAGGGTGCGCAGGAGCGAGCGACTCCTCGCCAGTTTGGAGTCCTATGCACTGACGACTCTAGGTCTCCAACTTCTCTCCCGTATCCTTGCCAATAAAGGCTGCTGATCTCCATCCAGCATACGTACGCTGTTTAGGCAAACATAAACCATTTCGAGGTGCCAACAAAACAAATCGCGGTTTCAATTGCATGGTAACGGATAGCACTGGTTTACCATTACATTGTCGTTGCCGGTCCTAGGGCCAAACCAAACAGCATCTTAGTATGTCAAGTTTTTTTTTACCAAATTGATATTAAAAAATATACTAATATTTATCGTATTAAATAGGTACCATTAGATTAGTCATAAAACATATTTTCACAGTATATCTATTCAAAGTTCTCTATGTTGATACTATTTTTGCAAACTTAGTCAAACTTAAAATGATTTCGTTTTGATCAAATCTAAAATTACATTCTTTTTTGACAAACATAGTACTAGTAAAGAGACAGAAACTAGTCTTACCTAGCAAGGCAAAATACAAAATAATGTATATAATAAACTCAGTGGAGTGTTCAAAAAGGATAATAGAAGATGAAGAGAAGCAGTAGTGGATGGGTAGCTTCAGTCAGCCAGAAAATGAAACAACCAATTTAATGTCGAGCTAGCTTTTGAAATGCTCGAAAGTTTGCTCATAAGAAAATGAACTAAAAGCTGAAAAAACGTTCAAAGGTAACTCTGGCTTTTGGTTCGCTGAGAAACTAAAAATTTATTACACACAAAAGTCAAAAACTGATTGCCAATAGCGAGAAAACTAGTTTTTAACCAAAAGCCTAAAAGCTATAACTCAAACACCCTAACAGCATGTGCTGTCACTAGCATTCTACTCGTACTATATAAGGGCGTCCCCAACAGTCGTGAAATCACTAGCAGAGATGATCGAGTTTCTATTGGTCCGTGAAGGGAGAGAGTAAAACGCTAGCGCCGAGACACTCGCCAGTCTCGCACGTTACCCAAGGAAGCATCCTCTCACAGCTCTGATCGTGGTGTGCCTCCACCTCGGCTGACGATTTATTTAGGGCATGTTTAGATGCCGAAATTTTTGGTAAAATGACACTGTAGCAGTTTTCGTTGTTATTTGGTAATTAGTGTCAATCATAGTCTAATCAGCTTAAAAGATTCATCTCGTGGATTTTGTCTAAACTATGTAATTAGTTTTATTTTTTATTTATATTTAATACTTCATGCATGCGTCCAAAGATTTGATGTGATAGAAAATCTTAAAAAATTTGGTATTTTGGAAGGGAACTAAACGATACCGTACTCATGCCGCTGGGACGGCCTAACTATATTAGGTGTGACAAGTGTCATCATTAGCACGTACGTGAGCGTGTGACAAGTGTCACATCAAGAAACTAAACACAACCACTCACACTCACTGCGTGTGCTAACACGCAGCAGCTATACGGACAGTAATCGGCGCGTGCATGCATGCAGGCTGCAGGATCATATATTCAGATACTGTACGTGTATCTCCGATCCAGCCATATATGTGGCGCCTGGCGGCCGAGACAACGACACAACACACAGGCACACGGATTCATCCATATCCATGTCTCTCCTTTTTTTTTTTAAAAAAAGGACATTTTACTAGGCTTCTAAGCCCTTGTTTAATTGGAGAAATTTGGATTTTGGGGATACTGTAGCACGTTCGTTTTTATTTAGCAAATAGTGTTCAAACATTGACTAATTAGACTCAAAACGTTCGTCTCGCAATTTCCCACCAAACTGTGCAATTAGTTTTTCTTTTCGTCTACATTTAATGCTCCATGCACGGACCGCAAACATTCGATGTGACAGGTACTGTAGCAATTTTTTGAAAGTTGGAGTGGAACTAAACAAGGGCTAAGAAAGCCAATATAAAGGTCGTTCGTACAACAGACTGGGGGATTACCAGTTCCAACTTATTTATCTATTCATGCTCGGAAACTTTACAATGACAATCAATTAGTTTTCAAGTCAGCCAGTGGTTTGCATCTGCTAATGCAATTTTTGTTAAACTTCCTTGTTTTATTGTGTTTATAGTGAAACACTTAGGCGAATCTCAGTCATTTCTTTCTTCTATGAGCGCGTGTTTAGTTGCTACCCCAAAATCCAAAAAAGTACTACAGTACCCATCACATCGAATCTTGCGATACGTGCATGGAGCATTAAATGTAGACAAAAAAAACTAATTGCACAGTTTGGTTGGAAATTGCGAGACGAACGTTTTGAGCCTAATTAGTCCATGATTGAACACTATTTGCCAAATAAAAATGAACGTGCTATAGTAGTCCAAATTCCCAAATTCAGGGAACTAAACACGCTCTGAATTGGGAATGATGGGCATCAGTGATGGGTAAAAGCAAAAGCAACACGCTTCAACCCCTGGAGAACAGAAACCTGACAAACACAAAGGTTCTAAAAAGCTGCAAACATAACGACCCAGCTATTGCATGACTACGATATCAGAACAGAAGCCGGCCGGCCTAGATGCTGTTCCTTCTTCCCCATCCAGCAGGTTAATTAAGCACTGCACCAGCCCTCCCTCATCTTGTTCTTGTCGGCCTCCTTTCGTAAATCTGTCATCCATATCCATCTCTGCATCTGTGCATGCATGCGGATGGTCCGCGAACGAACGTGTACGCATTCACATCCCAGGCAGGCCAGCCAGCCAGAGCCAGCACTCGATCTCCGGGCTCCGGCCGGCCGCGCGCGTTAGCTCTACTAGCTTTGTGCTTTCTTTCTACCAAACACCGCGGGATCCCGTGCCTGCATTCTGCGTGGAAGGTCGTGTCCCGTCGTCGAGTGGGATTATTTCGATTTCAGACGGCGCGGCACGACGCGTTCGATCGGTGGATCATTTCGGCATCTTGGGCTCGGCGGCGGCAGCGGCGGCACGCGCGAAGACGCAGGCCGCAGGGCACCGATCCAAAGACCGACGACGCGCACGTCGTCTGCGCCTGCCTAGTAGTTGGCTAGTCCAGTCCTACTAGTTGCCCGACGAACGACGTACGCGTAAAAAAAAGTCATCGAGAGATGAGATGGAGGCTTCCGTAACGCTACGCCTGTTATGTCCGACACGAGTAAATCGTCCGACCTCCTTGCGCTTTTACTCCGTAGTTCGCTCTCTCCATGAGTTTATTAAAAAAACACCCATCATTATCCCTTCCGCTTCCTCCTCACCTATCGTAGCGCCTTGTGGCAGCCGTCCTGAACGTGGACGCGCACTTCCCTCGCTGCTGCCGCGCAGCCCCATTTGTCACCGCTCACTCGCGCCCCATTGCGCGCGCCGCCCAGCCAACCCAAGACTGGTGCTAGTGGCACAGGTGGCAGTGGTGCTGGCCGCGTCGCTGTTGCTGGATGCTAGTGGTGCTCGCGCGTCACCACTCGCCGCCAGCTCCCACTACGACAGCCAGAATTGACCGGCACAAGCTCCCCCTCCTCTATTTTGTAAATATATGTTTCAAGTGTTTCAGAAGTTTCAGAGGTACGTTGCATTTGTTTCATATGGATGTTAGAAAAGTATATCGTGGATGTTGCACATGTTGCAAGTTTTTAGAGACATGTCGCAGGAGTTTGTTCAAAATATTCATTTGTTCCAGACGTATGTTGCAAGTGTTTTATCTGGATGTTGCATATGTTTCACATATATGTTGCAACAGTATGTTCGAAATGTTTCATTTGTTCCGGTCTTCTATTACATCAAGTGTTTTCATGTTGCAAGTTACAAGTGTTCTGTCTAAATGTTGCATATATTTTTACACATATGTTGTAAGTGTATATTCCATATATTTCATCTATTTTCAGGCGTATGTTGCATTCAAGTGTTTTATGTTTTGCACGTGTTTCATGCTGTTTGGAGAGTCAGGGGTGCGGGGGAGTGATGGTGGCACGGCACGAGCGTCGGGGAATGGGCCGCGGCGAGCCGATGGCCGGTGGACGTGGCACACAGCACGCTGGGGGCCGGCGGTCAGGGGCACGATGGGGCGGGGGTACGCCTTCGGGGCTGGGCGAACGGATGAAGGCGGGGTGCGGGGATGGGGGGGTGGGTCGAATCGAGGCGGACGGGATGGATTGCGAGCGAGTCGTACGGCCACAACGATAGCGCGATGCGCATATAGACAGGACAAATTAGCGGACGTGAGGAAGACTGTGTAGGGGCGTGCGGAAACGGCCGTCGACGGCCAGTCGCCAGCTCGTCCCTAGAGACTTGGTTAGTTGGGCCGTACGTGCGTGCGTGCAAGGGACTCGGACAAATTAGAGGTAATAATAAAGTGCGCGCGTGCCCCATTTGCCACGAAAGCTCGATCGGATCTCGGCGAGACAGATAGTTAGTCGTCGTGGTGGTGGCCTGGTGGGGGATTGAAAACCGTAGGTACACAATTTTCTACGTCTCAATTTCTTGTTCATTCCCTTCGTTCTGCCATTCCTCCTTAATTTTCTTCCTCCTCCACGAGCAAAATATGCGCGCACAAATAAAGCAGACAGACCGTCCGCATATATGCATGCAGAGGAAGAAATTCGGTCGAAACAGCAAGCAAACAACTCTCAGACAATCCAATTTTCATTTTTCAAATGCTTGCAGTGCCGGCCAAGCAATCAACTCGATTTTTACATGGAAGAAAAAAGTCATCAAGCTTCTAGAGATCCATGCCTGGTGGCTATAGAGATCTTTTCAGCAACTATTTGGTCTTCAAGTGCAAGTGGTTAATTAAGAAAGGCATTCCCCTTTATCATGCAAATTAAGTTGAACTATGTATTATGTATATAACCATTCCAAAACAAAATAGGAAAAAAGGCAACATGCTACTCCCTCCGTCTTGAAAAGACTTAATGTCAAACTATCTATGATTTATTTGACCAAGCTTATACAAAATAAACATTAGCTTTATATTACCAAATAACCAATATTGGATTTGCCATGCATGGACATATTTTCATCGCATACATATTTGTGTCATAAGTATTGATATCTTCTCTATAAATTTAGTCAAGCTTTAAAAAACACTTAGATAAAACTAAAACATCAAGTGTGTGTGTGTTTTTTTTTTTTGGAAAGGCGGAGTATTTTATTTGGGCGTCAGTGAGTGATGCCATGCCGGGCGCCGGCGCCGCACAAGAAAAAAAAAAGAGCAATGGCAACTAAACATGGCTTGGTGAATGTATCAAAGACAAGATTAAGGTAGGAGTATCGTGCGTTAATTTGGCCGTCCGTCGCCGTCCCTACAATGCAGGTAAAGCAGGCAACAGGGACCGGTACATCCTGCTGAAAATTGGAGCAGACCTGGTGACGAATTTCATGCGCCAAAAAAAAAGCCAAGTCACAAATCAAACCAGGCAAATCAAGCAACGTGCTTACGAACACCAACAGCCAGCTTGTGGATAAAGATTTCCAAACGGGCCGCACGGGCACTACACGGCATGAGCACGGCTGGGCACGGCACGGCCAGGCACGGCACGGTCAGGCACGGTAGCCTTGCCGTGCCGTGCCGTGTAGTGCCGCCGTGCTCAGCCTCTGGCCCATGCACGGCACTAAGCACTCCAGACCGTGCCGTGCCGTGCCACTGGGCACGGCAGTCCAGCGTGTTAGTGCCGTGCCTTGGCACTAACCCACAAAACCACATCAAAATTTTAGAAAACCGAGGTAGAAGGGCGGTTAGGGTGGCTGGTTGAGCCGTCATCAGCAGCGGCTTGAGTGTCGCCCTGGACGGCGTTGGGGCCGTCAACGTCGTCGACGGGAAGTGGGTGAGTAGCAGTACCGCCGTTGAGCTCCTCGGCAGCACGACGACCGAAGAGCTCCTCAGCATCCCCAACAATATCGTCCTCGTCGTCTCCGGTCATCCCGCAGAGGCGCAACTCGTCGTTGATCGTCATGGAGAGACCGATGTCCTCCTGCTCATTCGACATCTCGTCGTCGCCGGCCTCCGGTCCCTCAACGCCAGTGGCTTCAAAAAAAGAAACAGATCTAGGGTTAAATCAAGAAGAAGAAAAAGAAGTAAAAAACAACAAAGCAAGATCAACAAGAAGAAGAAGTGAAGAAGAACAGCGAATCAAGAAGAACAAGAAACAGATCTAACTCACCTCGCTTGACGGAGCACCAGAGGCAACGGCGACGACGACATCGCTCAGATCCGGCGTCCTGGTACCTCAACGCATCATAGCGGAGCCCCAATGACGCCGGAGTCCGGCGAGATCGACGAGCGCGACGAGCACGACGAGAGAGAGACGAAGACGATTCGTTGGAGATCTCAACGACTAAGCTACATCGCCGGTCAGAGAGAAGAGAAGGGGTGTAAAAGGCCGTGCTGTGTGCCCGTGCAAGCCACCGCCGCTGTCACCAGCCACCGGACGGCGAAAAGAAGAGAGTGAGCGGCTAGGGTTTCGAACGAGAGTGCAGAGCCGAAGAGCGAGGTGCGCGCGGCGCGGAGGGGGAAGAAATGAGCACAGTAGCTTCCCCCGGGCGGCTCCTGGCTTATATAGGCGCCCCACCGCAGCCCTTCATCCAACGGCCAGCGCTCGCCGGGGGCTTCATCCAACGGCTCTTAGCCGTGCCGACCCCGTGCCGGCCTTTGGAGCGGGCCATGCCCGTGCCGTGCCAACGGGCTAGCATAGCGGCCCAGGCACGGGCACGAGGCCATGCCGTGCTTGGCACGAGCACGGGAGAGGCCGGGTCGGGCCGTTTTCGGACCGGGCCAAATCAGCACTGTGCCCGTGCTGGCCCGATGGGCCAGGCCCGTTTGGAAAACTTTACTTGTCGACCATCCCCACCGGATCAAACCAGGCGGATTTTTTTTAATTTTAACACTTTTTGGAAACTAATTTTAAATCTAACACAGCCGGTTTTTTTTTTAACTAACACTTTTGGCCGCGTCGATTGTCCTGGCGCGGCCAAATGCCTGTGCCGCACCATGCAGGGTGGCGCGACAGAGGGCTGACATGGCGACGACCGAAATCGCGACCGTTGACGTGGCAGGGCTCTGCCGCGCCACCGATCTTGGCGCGGCAGTGCCGCGCCACGGCACATGGCGCGGCGGTACCTGGACGGTTTACCGCCTCCACCGTGCCTCGTGCTTGGAACTGCCCCACTCGCCGCGGTCCACGCGCCCATCCACCTATTGCGGCCACTACCAAGGCATGTGCCGCCAATGAACTTCGCACCGGCAACCACCCCGTCACTCCATGGCATCGAACTCTGCACCGGCGTCGAGCTCCGTGTTGACGAGCCTTTTGCAACCGGATGTTTCATGTGTTTTCCTTTTCAACGGACGCCCATATTAACCACCGTAATGATTGGTCTTCAGTTCCCCCTTACACACCTCTCACATTAATTATAGGTGAACCAATCGATCACAAGCACTCGTAGGATATATACGTACGCACTCATCGTGGAAGTTCATCAGATGCTTTCGACTTCTAGCCTCCTCCTCCCTATCTATCTTTTCAGTTCCATAGAATAGATAGAAATGCAACTATAAAGCTGCGATCCTAGATTCCTGGTGGATGATCTTCAGGATGTGGGGATATATAATATGTTCCTCAATTGTTATTCGGTGATCATCTGTTGTGTTGTATCTTAGGACGCCAGGAAAGTTAATCATGACGGCAGTGCTGCCGCGACGCATAGAAACGAATATGAAGCAAATAAATGAAGTCTGTGCGCAAGTTCACAAGCAGCCACATAACATTTTTATTGGTTTGACATAAGTTCAACATAACATAACCAACTAAGCCTGCAAGTTTCGGACGCCAAAATTAGTTCGACCTAATAAACTAAGACCCAGGAGTGTAAGGATCCATCGGACGCCTCTGTCTCTTCGGATTTGTTGGCAACACATTGGGAGTGTAGCCAACGTCAGTGTGGCCGCGTCGGCGGTGCGTACGGCTCATACCCTGCAAGTATATGATATGCACGATTACTTATAATTCTTTATGATCATTAGTTCATGGAGCATACGTATTTAAATAAACTACATTTGTTAGTACCTATGAGGCTCCTTGGGTACCAAGCGGGGCACCACCTAGCTAAGACATGCCGATCTTGTCATGAGGCCAATCGTCCCACTGCTCATGTTGTTTGCGAAAGCCCGGGGGGTCGTCGTTGTCATCATCGTCGTCCTCAGTTGTAGGGTCCTTTCCAACGCTATGATGTGGTGGTGTACGCACCGCGGAAGTGGCACCTGTCACCGGCTGAGAAGAGCCGGTTGGTGTCCTCAAAGAGGCTCAAGATGTGCCACCCGACCGCGCCGGGAGTGGCGGTTTCTCATAAGGAGTGTCCATGCAGCTCAGCTTATGAGCTAGCTTCCTGCAGCTCTTCTTCACCTTCTGCATAAATAGACGTTAAAGTTAGTGCATTTCCCAAACGCATATACACTAAAGAAACAATTTCGGAACGGACTAGTTTATGTTTACCTCCACAAAAGCCTCGAGAACGCCTGGCCCCTGCCCTCTAGACTCGTGAAGCCGGAACGCTGCTTCGTTGGACAGCCTCGACAATTGTGTTGCCTGGGTACAGAAACGCGGTTGGATAGTTTTAGTATACATACTTAATACCAAATGGATAACAAATTGTACCATTCAAGTATCTTACCACGTATCTTTGTAGCGGGGCTCTCTATAGTTGTGTGTCCTCCCTAGTGGTAACGTCGTACACATCTTCAATGACATCTTCCTCCGAGTCCTCGTCAATCGCCTCCTTAGTGTACGAGGGCTTGATATGTGTCTTTGTGGACATGTGAAGCCACCGCAGGTACTCGTCGAAGGTGTGCTGGTCGTGTGGAGGACCCACATGGACCGGCTACCGTTCCCTGGTCTCCCACAAGTGGATGTGCGCGCTGTGTGTCACGCGCCAATCCTTGGTCTTGTACCTCTTCCTGCGGTCATACCTGCAACAAAACGATGTTAGTTGTACCACACATACCTCTGAATTTTAGCTTTGTTATTAATCGATAACGCACCCGTGCAATCCTTGGTTGGTGGAGTAAAGCGGTGGTGGGTAGCCTGTCATTCTTCCAAACTGTCTGCAGACCCTAATGGGTAAGTGAATCTTAACCACATGGAAGAAAATAAAAGGGACGTCACAGCGATACTCGTCTGACTCATCCCTAGTGACAGGACTAAGATAGTACTAGAGCTCCGGAGCATCCCAAGGACACCAATGCACCTGAAATTTCGTAATTGAGTTAGGCTGTGATATAGTGTAGATCAAACAAGACACATGTATAATAGTAAAGAGAGTGTAACATGGTGCTGTGTCAGGACGTCGAGACCGTCCGTGTACTCCCTGTACTTGCGCCTCGCATTTCCTCTAACTAACTCTGATTTCATCTAGATAAACAGAGTTGTAGTGAGTGTATCATGCCCGTTCCATTGCTGCATTGAACACGATAATGAATTAGCGATTAATAAACTCATCATATGTAACCATATCGAAGAATATAATGAATCGAAGTACTTACCGGTAAACCAGTATTAAGTGGCCTCCGAACGGGCCATCGTTCCCAACACCAAACCTGGAGTAGGTACGAGCAACCCCTAAGGTTCGCATGCCCTGAGGTGCGACGGTAGGCAACGCATAGCTGTCGATACGTCCATGCCAGGACTGCGCTGCCCCAGCTGTACGCCGCTATGTTCTCCCACGGCTGGCGTAGTATGTCAAGGAAGATCCAGCTGATGGTGTTGCCCGAGGCGTCTGGAAAGAGGAAAGCACCAAGAAAGTGCCAGAGCCACAGTCGAGCGAACCTGTCGATCTGAGCCTCGTCAGCCTGTGGGTCCAAGTAATCAAAGCGCTCCGTGATCCAGGATGACGAAACACCGAAAGTTTTCCTGAAATTGAACAAAAAAAATGAGACCCGATGGTTGCAGGAAAGCATTGCAAGTATTAAATAGGCTTGAATTTCTCATTTATTTTTCTTGGAAGCCTCGTCGTCCGGTGGAAGAAAGCCAGTAAACTGAGCCACCAGCTCCCTTCAGTGATCGTTGTCAACTATCCCTGTCACTGGAAGTCCCCCCAATCGAAGGCCGAAAATAGCCTTCACGTCCTGCATGGTCAAGGTCATCTCGCCACAAGGTAGGTGGAACGTGTGGGTCTCAGGCCTCCACCTGTTATAAGAATAGAACGAATGTTAGTTGCCTCAAATTTGTTACAAAAAAGTTTACGTACAAAGAATGCACTCGCACCTGTCTACAGCTGCAGTAAGTAGTGCTGGGTCAAGGGGCGGAAGACCGTGGTTGACATCACGGAAAAGCTTGAGGAAGCCGACACGCCGTATGTACGACGCATAACGCTCGTCCCACTAGTGTGCCCTGGTGTGCGTGCGGGGCCTCAAAGTAGGCAAGGCCACCTCTGCGTCGTTGTCACTCAAGATGTGTGCTCGGTGCTGGTCGTCGTACTCCACCTCAAGAATGGGGTACAACGGGTGCTACGTGGGATGGGCCATCCTGTTACAAATTGATAAACAAAGCGTTAGAGTATTCAAATTAACAAAATTCAAATTAACATTATGTAGCATTGCAAAATTTGAACTACTTGTTATGCAATATGAAAGCACATGTATATATTCAAAGTAAAATTAACAGACATATCACTAGGAATATAAGCATTTGACGAAACTTCATGAAGTCATCAAAATCGACGTATCACACACTAGTAAGTACTGACATTTGTAAACTAGTATCTATACCCAAAATCCATAACTAAATAACAACTATAAACTAAATAATAAATACCTAATCAATCCCTAAACCCAAAATCATAACCTCAAACCTAAAAACTACCTACGTAAATCACAAACAAATTCACTAACCTAACTATCATAAACCACTAACTATCCTAAATCACTAACTATCATAAATCAATAACAATAATAAAACATTAACTATCCTATATTACTAATTATCCTAAATCACTAATTATCCTAAAACAATAATAATCAAAATAACATGAAATTGAGAGGGAGGTACCTTAGGAGCGGGCGGCCTTGATGGGCGGCGTCGGGTGGTGCTTGACGGCGCGCGAAACGCTGCGTGGCGGGATTGGCGGTGAAGCAAGCGGCGGCGCGTGAGGCAAATGCTGACAGCGTGGCGGGGCACATCTTGGTGGCGGGCGACTGGGCGCGGGCGGGTTTCGCTTCGCGATATTTATTTGGCCCAGCCGCCCCATGCGCTGTGGCGCGGCACTGCCGCCAAGATCGGTGGCGCGGCAGAGCCTTGCCACATCAACGGTCACGATTTCGGTTGTCGCCACGTCAGCCCTCTGCCGTGCCACCATGCATGGTGCGGCACAGCATTTGGCCGCGCCAGGACAATAGGCGCGGCCAAAAGTGTTTTTTTAAAAAAAAATCGACCGTGTTAAATTTAAAATTAATTTCCAAAAAGTGTTAAAATTAAAAAAAAATCACCAGGCACGGGTTTGGAGTGTCCTTTGTTTGCCAAATAGAGTCATTGTAATCTGACCATCCACGCCGCCATAGATTCTAGAATATATTAACAGTAAAGACGAGGTGCGGTGCATTGAAAACTATGCAAATTGAATGAATGTGTCAATTATTTTTTGACTAGAGCTACCACCATGGCGCCTCAACCTCATATCCACTAAAGTCAAGTAGCCTGGCTGGAAAGCAAAGCAGCTCTCAGTTGGGTGCTGTCCATCTGAGCAGGCTCGCGTGTTGCCTGCCGTTAACCTTTTCTCGTCATCATCAGCAAATTAAAAGAATCATGCGGAGCACAAGCTAAATTTTAGCCGACCGCCATTGTAACCTGCAAGCAACCATGCATGCAGAGTCCAGTTTTGAGTTGTATTCTGCATTTCAGCAGGCACACAGCTCCAGGTCATGCATGTGTGCTGATCTTCATCAGATGGAATTGAAGTTGGGGCTATTGCGGCCCGACTCTGAACAGTGATTGGTCAGATACTAGGTAGGAGTACAGTAATTGAGATAGCTAGCAGACTAGTATAAACCGATTCGTTGTTCTAGGGGGCTACCAATCGCTGGCCGGGTATGAACAGTGATTGGTCGTGTGCATACTAGAATAATAATAGATAGGAGTACAGTAATCGAGCTAGAGTATCCGATCCATGGCATGCAATTAGCGCGCGTGAGATGTTGAGCATTCTTCGAAGCAAAGTAAAAAAGGAACATTCTGTTTGAATCCCATGGGCTAACAACTGTACGTTTTTAGTAAACTTGTCCTTAAGGATCCAAACATAAGGACTAACGAGTGAGCTAAAGTTTATCCAAAGTCTAAACTAGTTATTAGTTCACTGGTCCTTAAACCCAGCTAACAAAGGCTAAAAGTGTTACAAATATATATTAAAAAAAGTCATCTCTATCCTCTATTCTCTCTCTAGTCGGGTGAGAGAAAAGTTAGGAGTGAGGGTATTTTTGTCTATGAGCTAATTTTTAGCTGAGGATCCAAATAGGTAAGGGCTGACAACTAGTTGACTAATTTTATAGCTGGTTATATTTTAGCCATGGCTAACAACGAGTCCTAGTCAATCAAACATGCCCTAATATGTAGGAGTGTATATACATAGTACATATAAATTCACGTCTAGAATTAAGAATAAATAGTTCTAGTTATATACTACTTCCTCAATTCCAAATTATAAGGACCAGTTTGGCAGAGCTTCGAAGAATCTAGGAGCGAGCTCTACCAAACTGGCCTTAAGTCGTGTTAGCTTTTCTACATACCTAGTTTTTGATATGCACCTAGATACACATACGATGTCTAAATACATAGAAAAACTATATATCTAAAAAAACCATAACGACTTATTATTCAAAATGGAGGGAGTACATGGAAAGTTGGAACGACGTAGCAAGACACGATGCAAGAAAGTGTATATCATTTGCTTTGCCAAAACAAAACACGTAGGACAAGTTTTGCATTCCTACATGGTGAAATTAGTAGTTATTACTCCTATTAGGTAATAAGGTCAAAAGATACATATATGATGATGGTCAGGTTATAAATACGTGCAGCCCTTACATCAAGCAGCACGCCCCGGCGCCCCCATGCGGCCGGCTGTAGCTCCATCTTGTTTGTTTTGCGGAATGCATGCGAATGGTGGTGCAGCTCTCTCCAAAAGGCAAAAGCCATGACATATGGCATATGAGCATGTGACATAAGCACCATTTGCACGAGATTAGGAGTACCGGCCCAAGCAATGCAATGATGAGCATCATTTCCACGAGATTAGTACGTACAACATCAACAGTAAATAGTAATCTGCAATGCATGTCGACCACCAAACAAAAGAGTTGATTAACGTCGTGCGTACGTGGCGGCGGACAAGCAAGGGACGACGAACATGCATGCCGCCACGCGGATCGGAGAGAAAAACTAAACGCGCACGACCACAAACGCACTCCTGCATGCTCTGCGGCGCCGCACCGCACCCGCATGCATGCATTGCACACGCACGCACGGACGAAACGATTTTCTTTTCTTCTTCTTCTATTCTATGTCAAATTTATCAAGTGTTTTTATATTTGCCGAGTGTATTTTTTCAGGACACTTGACGAATAAGTTCTTTACCAAGTGCTACGCTAAAAACACTCGCAAAAAAAAAAACACTCGGTAAAGAGGGGGTTTGCCGAGTGTAAAAAAAACACTCGGCAAAGAGAGGGGTTTGCCTGAGTGTTTTTTACACTCGGCAAATCAATAAGATCTTTTTTCTAGGAAAGAAGGAGAAGAAAAAAAATAAAAAAAAACTTTGCCAAGTGCCCAAATCTAGGACACTCGGCAAAGGAAAAATAATCTTTTTTCTGGGAAAGAAGGAGAAGAAAAAAAAACTTTGCCGAGTGCCCAGATCTAGGACACTCGGCAAAGGAAAAAAAATCTTTTTTCTTGGAAAAAAGGAGAAGAAAAAAATAAAAAAATAACTTTGCCGAGTGTCCACATCTAGGACACTCAGCAAATGAAAAAATCATTTTTAACTGGCCCGCCCCCTCCCCTTCTTCCCCCGCCCCGTCCCCTCCCTTCTTCCCCCCCCGCCCGCCCTCCCCTCCTCTCCTCTCTCTTCCCTCGGATCTGCGCGCCACCCCTCCTCTCCCTCTCTTCCCCGGATCCGATCCCCCCCCCCCCGTCCTCCTCCTCCTCCCTCCGGCGCCCCCCCTCCTCCCTCTCCCGGATCCGACGCGGCTCCGCCCTCCTCCCTCTCCGGTGCGCCCCCGCCCTCCTCCCTCTCTCGGATCCAGCGCTCCCCCTCCTCCTCCCTCTCCGGCGTGGCCCCCTCCTCCTCCCTCTCCAGATCCGGCGGCGACGGGCGTGGTGGTGGTGGCGCGCGTGGCTGTTGCGGCGGCCTGGTGAAAGGTCCTAATGGCTAGAGGGGGGTGAATAGCCTATTAAAAAATTTCTTCAACAACACTTAACAAACCGATTAGATAATTATGAGGCGAAACGAATGTTGCGCTAGCCTACTAAAAAAGCAAGCCACCTACAATTCTAGCTTATGTAGTTTTTATTCACACAATAACTATGTCACTACACTAAGTTAGTGTGCTCTCAAAGGCTAACTAAAAAGCCACACTAACTAAACTAACAAGCTCTCACAACTAGCTACACTAAAGAGTTTGATAACTAGTTTGCGGTAATATAAAGAGAGTGAGCAAGATGGTTATACCGCCGTGTCGAGGAGTGAACCAATCAATCACAAGAATCAATATCAATGAAGACCAATAACCTCGGAATCAAATGATGACACAATGATTTTTTACCGATGTTCACTTGCTTGCCGGCAAGCTAGTCCTCGTTATGGCGATTCACTCACTTGGAGGTTCACGCGCTAATTAGCATCACACGCCAAACCCTCAATAGGGTGCCGCACAACCAACACAAAATGATGATCACACAAGCCACGAGCAATCCACTAGAGTACATTTTGGCTCTCCGTCGAGGAAAGATCAAGAACCCCTCACAATCACCCCGATCGGAGCCGGAGACAATCACCACCCTCCGCTCGACGATCCTCGCTGCTCCAAGCCGTCTAGGTGGCGGCAACCACCAAGAATAACAAGCGAATTCCGCAGCGAAACACGAACACCAAGTGCTTCTAGATGCAAACACTCAAGCAATGCACTTGGATTCACTCCCAATCTCACAAAGATGTTGAATCTATGATGGAGATGAGTGGGAGGGCTTTGGCTGAGCTCACAAGGTTGCTATGTCAATGCAAATGGCCAAGAGAGTGAGCTAGAGTCGGCCATGGGGCTTAAATAGAAGCCCCCACGAAATAGAGCCGTTGTACCCCTTCACTGGGCACAACACGGGGTGACCAAACGCTATGGTCATATCGACCGGACGCATGACCCCAGCGTCCGGTCGTGCGATGCACGCCACGTGTCCCCTCTCTTCAAATATTGAGCGCCCGATTCCAACGGTCAAGTGATGACCGGACGCGCTGCTGCGAAGTGACCGGACGTAGGACCTCAGCGTCCGGTCATTTCCAGTAAGCATCCAGAAGCGAAAAATCATGACCGAACGTGTCCGGTCATGCCCGAGTGGACTCACCTAGCGTCCGGTCACTCGGCATCTCCTCTATGCGTTGCCACGTCAGCAGGACCGGACGCACCCTTCTAGCGTCCGGTCATAGAGTGACCCCAGCGTCCGGTCAGAGACCGACGCCAGCGTCTTCGCTGCTTCTTCTGACCGGACGCGCCGATCCTACCGAGACCAGCGTCTGGTTACTTATAGTGACCTCCGTCTTTTCTGTATAGAGCGCCGGTGGCACCGTCGGACCGTTCGCACTCTACGGGCGGACACTCCGCCGGTGAAGTTTCTAACCCTTGCTCAAATGTGCCAACCACCAAGTGTATCACCTTAGGCACATGTGTTAGCATATTTTCACAAACATTTTCAAGGGTGTTAGCACACCACTAGATCCTAAATGCATATGCAATGAGTTAGAGCATCTAGTGGTACTTTGATAACCGCATTTCGATACGAGTTTCACCCCTCTTAATAGTACGGCTATCGAACCTAAATGTGATCACACTTACTAAGTGTCTTGATCACCAAAACAAAATGGCTCTTACCATTTATACCTTTGACTTGAGCCTTTTGTTTTTCTCTTTCTTCTTTTTAAGTCCAAGCACTTGATCATCACCATGTCATCACCATCATCATGTCATGATCTTCATTTGCTTCACCACTTGGAATGTGCTACCTATCTCATGATCACTTGATAAACTAGGTTAGCACTTAGGGTTTCATCAATTCACTAAAACCAAACTAGGGCTTTCACCTGGGCGTGGTGGTGCGGCGTGGTGGTGGTGCGGCGTGGTGGGGCCCTCCCTTCTTCCCCGGCGTGGTGGCGGCGGCGTGGATGGTGGTGGCGGCGATGGTGGTGCGGGCGTGGTGTCGGCGTGCCTTTTTTTATTTTTTCTGAAAAAAGTTTGCCGAGTGTTTTTTGGGCACTTGGCAACTTCTTTGCCGAGTGCCCAACAGAAAACACTCGGCAAACTAGCGTTTGCCGTTAACAAGTTTGCTGAGTGTCGTTTGCCGAGTGTAACACTCGGCAAACCCTTTGCCGAGTGTTTTTGGACTTCGCCGAGTGCCCCTGGCACTCGGCAAATCTCCTATATCCGGTAGTGCTAGATGAGCACGCACGCATGGGCAAGTGATGCATGTAGGCACGTACTGCACAGATCAGATGCCTTTGCGCCCAACAAGCACGCACGCACCGAACGTGCGGCGGGACACCCATTCTGCACGGCACGTCTCTCGTCGGATCGGTCGGCGGCCGCCGTGTGGGATTCTTGACGACGGCGACCCATCGTATCTTGGATCGGCGGCGCCAGCGCGCGTGCGGGGCCCAGAAAATGACTTTGACGATGCAGCTAGGTGAGGTTGTTTTCTCCTGGTGGGTTGTGGTGGGGGAGATTTACCTGTTTGCATTGGTTTCACCACCATGCATGATACAAATCATCTCTTTCTCTTTTCTCTTGGTGGGGTGGTGGGGGAGTATATGTTAGTTCTCTCCAAGTGGGGTGGGGAGAGCGAAATTTACCTATTGGTTTGACCACCATGATACAAGGCATCTCTTTTAATTTTTGGTGCTGCCATTATGACACTTCTCCACTTTTGAATTTTGATCCATCCATCCATGTATATGTATATATTGTGGTGCTTTTGTGAAATTAAATGTTCTCAAACACTTGAAAACAGTGTAAACAAGTTTTATCCTATGAAACACGCGCAGCAACTTGCGATGTGTCCTCGCTCCATGGATGGGCCGCAGTCCCTGGTCGAGCCCATGTGGATGGTGTTGAGGAGGGCGCACCCCTGTAACAGTCTGTGTTGTCCCCGATCGGCATTGTGTGCTAGGACATGGACACACATTTGCCACATCCAATCCTGGCCTTTGGTGACCAGGCCGCAAGGGCGTCGCCTGAAAACGCGCTCCCAGGTTTTTCTTCGGCTTTCGCTAGGGAATTTGTTACGCGCGTCTCCGCCCCACTGAAGACCCCGATTCTCAAGGCAAGTCTCCGCCCTACTCAAGACTCCGACTCTCAAGGCGTAGCCCCGACGTCGACCCCGTTTCTCCATCTTCGGCCTCCATCTGTCGACTGCCGTAGCAGTCGCCTTTGCAGCAAAGTGTGGATCGCGGGCCACTAACACCACCCTTCAAGCGTAGAAAGTACTCTCGTCCAAGTGGGAACCCACTGCTTCGCACCCATAGCCTTGGCAACCCAGGCAATGGCAGCCTTCCAACAAGCGTTCCAGGAGCCGCTTGACGCTGCAAAAAAGCCCTTATTTCGACCTGAGAGGGGTCGAATTTGTGTTTGAGGAGGCTTGCTAGTCTCGTCGGCCTCCTACTTGTTTTTGTCTTTAGTTATGCCTAATTTGTCGCAAAACATTCATGTAAATTAAGCGTTTGCATTCCCAAGCGTTTGCATTCCCTCCTACTATGGTAATCTATGGATTACTTGGGAGTGTTGTAACCAGTAAAACTCCTCTTCTACTTAATGAAATATGTGTCATAAGATGCGTTTGCGAGAAAAAAATTTATCATCTCTATTTATATATCTATCTATGTCATGTTAGCTTATTTAATGTTAATGAAACTCCCATAAAACCCCCCACTAAGACTGGCCTTATGTAGTATACGCAAGCCAATGAACAAGATCATGTGGCTCGAGCGAGAGTGTAATTAAGTTTTGAATGTATGTATGCACTACATTACAGGTCGGGGGTGTATATTGTACTCGATCATAACAATGACTGAGCTTGGTTGGTAACATAATTTTCAACTTAGGACCAGCCTATTGACGAGGGCTGGAGCGCAGATATTATTGTACCCATGGCTAGCTCAGGAATGATAATGGCACACACACAAGAGGTTGAGACGACTGTGTGTGTCCATAGTATAGATCAAACCTTAGTGGCTAGCGCTGGCAGTGAACAAGCAACTCCATCATTAGCAACGTTTTAAATCTCCGGCTATAGTTGTTTGAGACAGATTTAGCTATGTTCCTTGATGTATAATTTAGGTGTCGATATAATCCGCTATAGCCAGTTATTTGTTGTTTCAGGAGATAGACTGTTAAATGCCTTAGCCGGCGATTTAAAACACCGATCATAATAAGTTAAGAAATGATTGAAGATCAGATTCATATACCGTACACTCGTCCGTTGTTTGACCTTTGAAGTGAGTGGAACGACGACCTCACTTGCCTGGATATCAATACAAATCAATATTCAAGAAAGAATTTGCCCGGGTTATACTCAAAGCAAAGGAGGAATACCGTTATACCTCTTGGTTCTTGGTTAGAAGCCTTTGTGTAATTTTGATGGTTTTCTTCTTTTTCTTGACCTATAGCTTTGTACACTTTTGTGTTTTAATAAATCCCAGGGGACAACCCCTCCTATTTTTTCTGAAAAAATAAAACAATGGCCTCAAAAGTCAGTGCATATAAATAAAATAAAAACAGTTCCCATGAACCTGCAGGCGACAACAACAAAAATCAAACGTGCTTAACAATTTCCTGGATTAAGCAATGTTATCATCAGTAGTAGTTTGCTCAAAAAGAAGAAGAAAAAAGGTGAGACGCCCGTTTGGCTTAGCCGCCGGCATCAGGACATGGGCATGTTGCAGTGGACAGGGACCAGTGGTCGGTCGTGGTACAGATGAGCGGCGGCCGTGGCCCTCCCCTGGTCCGGTGGTTCTTGCTGGTGACCTGGTCGCGCGAAACGTGCGGGAATCTTGCCGCTGGGCACAGCAGCAGCCACTGCGTGCGGCGTGTGGCAGGGACCTACGGTACGGGGAGAAACGGGCGCGGCGCCGCGCTGGCGGCTGGCTGGCTCTGCTAGTCGGCGACGGCGACTCGGCGGGGCTGCACGGAAAAGACGATGACACCGCCGTCCCAATCACCTGCTGGTACAGAGCCCGAGAACGGGATGGGGGTGTGGAGACGCGCAGTGGACAGCACAGGAGACCACGTGCTGTACGCTGCACCGTACCGGAACTTCCGGCCGGAAGCTGGAGCCTAGCACCAGCAGGCAGAGAGTGACCGCATCTCGTCTCCATCCATCGTTCCACGGCGGACGCTGTCTCGAGCTCGAGTGTTTGACTGACCGTATCAAAATCCCACTCGATCTCTCTCACTGTCCGACTCATGCTACGCTGCTGCCACAAGGGTACGTACACGCATGTGCTGTGTGCATGTTATCTACATACTCCACTGATCACTGCTGCTGCACTCATGCATCGATTTATTTATAGACGTATTTTGGTACAAGAACCAATGTATTCCACAGTATATTTTGAAGCCTATTTTTTTTTTCTTGAGTGGGACACGTTACTACGGTTGATTGGATTGGTGCTGGACAGATGCAGCCCAGGTAGGATTCAATGGTCCAGTTCGTGTGCTTTAAACCTGGCTTGATCCGCTTCTTTTTTCATCCGGAACAGTGTTTTGTCTCACAAATTCCTCCAAACTATCAAAATTTCTCCAGAATTCCTCAAGCGAACAGGCCCATTGGTGGTCCCTAAATTTTGGAGGTGGTGTCATTTAGGTTTCAAACTTTTATTTTTTTATTTTTGATTCTTAAACTTGTCTTGGGCTTCAACACAGGTCCAAACAGGTTTCGACCTGCTCCACACGCCGGCATGGCATGCTGGCGCTGACATGGATGAGACATGTTCGGTTCAGTACCTAAACTTGCACGGTAATGTCACCTACATCCCAAACTTTTTAACATTGCATATCTAGGTCACCAAACTTCTTAAACGAGTCACACGAGATACCTACACTTGCAATGTAGAGCCATGTAGGTCCCTAACTTCCAAAATGCAAATTTAGCCCCCCCCCAAACTTTCTAATCAGGTGACACGAGGTCCAAATTAAATTACCATTGTTTGTGATAAGTTGCCTACATGGTTGATGACTGTGCACCTGGCTATGGGGCTCCCTTGTTATCCCACTCTCATCTCTTTCCCCACTCCCTCCTTGCAGGCCCACATGTCATCTCTCTCTCTCTCTCTCGTCTCCTTCACCTCCCTCCTGTCTGTGTTTGAACAACACTCCCTACATTTAGTACGGTGGAGTCTAGACAACACTTTACAGCAAGGACTCATTGGAGCATGGATCCAGCCGCCAATAGAACAAAGGACGAGGGGCCCTAGCTCACCCATAACCGGCCACATCGGGCCTTGGTCGTGACCAAGCTCGGCAAGTGTATTGGAGGATAGGAGGAGGCATGTGGACACCAGCCATAGTCACTTGATCTTGGTGGTGGGGTGCTTCTACTGCTCAGAGACACTCTGACTGTTGGTGGTCGTGCTGCTATTACTGTTGGTGGTGCTCGAGCTATAGTGGTGTGTGAGAGAGTGGTGGTGGTTGCACGATAAGGAGTAGTGAAGGAGATAAAAGAGAGGGACGACATGTGGGCCCCACATGCCAGGTGAACATTCAGCAACCACGCAGGTGGCTTATCACAAATAGTGGTAATTTGAACCTCGTGTCGTCTGATTAGCAAGTTTGGGGACCTAGATGGCACCATGGTACAAGTTTAGGTACGTCGTGTGGCCCTTTCAGCAAGTTTTGGTGTCTAGATATGCAATGTTGGAATTTTGATACCTAAATGGCACCACCATGCAAGTTTGGGTATTGGCCTCAACATGCCAGATCTGTAACAACACTGCATAAGCATGCCACATCAGCGTATGGAGCGGGTCAAATCCCGTTTGGACATAGATGACATTGCCTCCAAAGTTTAGGGACCGTCAGTGCATTTTACTATTTTTTCTCTTTTCCCCTCCTTCATTCTTGCTTCCTTTCTCTTGGTTCCCTTTTTTCTTTTTATTTCTTTCGCAAAAATGGAGAAGAGCCTCAAGAGAGCTCTGATCCATTGCACGGGAGGTGGTAGGAGGTGCTTGAGCCCTGTCTGTTGGATCCGCCCCTAAGGTGCATTATGGATCCTTGGCCTATAGCCTTTATGCAATAATCCTGATATATGGTAGAAAATAGAGAAATCCTATGTGTACACACACAAATATATAAAAACAAAATAGATAAAAACCTTATACAAGATATTTGGTGAACTCTATCCGAAACCTACATTTTGTAAAGAGGAACCCTACTATAGATGGCCAACGGCCTGGCCCGGCCCGGCACGGGTCTGGGCTGCACGGCCCCGCGATGGGGGTCGGGCCTTCATGGGCCACCGTGCCTTCTGGGCCGTGCCTCTTAGTGCCTGGTTCCTGGCCTTGGGCCATGCACAACCCTATGGGCCATTTTTCGTGCCGTGCTGGCCTGCTAAGCATGGCAAAAATTACGAAGTGTGCCAGCCCACAGTCCGACACCCTTACAGCACCACAATAAACTCCTCTCATCTAACACTTAAAGAATTTCACAATTTCATTCACATCACAGAAACAAAGATGTACATATACATACATTCAATCATCCTAAGTCCAAAACTCCAAAGCCAATAGAAAATGCATATATTCAATCAGCCTAAGTCTAGAACTCTAAAGCCAACAGAGAAGCCATTAGATAACAGAAATATGATAATTGATAAATGAGCTGTTTTGTGCAATGCTACCTCATTAAAAACCTTTTTGGGTAAAACTCACCCTTGTGAGAAACCCTAGAAAGAAAAAAAGAATGCAGCCATCTCTAGTCTTAATTAAGTCTTAGAAACCATAGTTCAAAGGGCCAAAAGTACAATGAGTCCATAGATCACTCACTCACTCTCTCACAGTCACAAATCACTCTCTCAACTCACTCACATATCACTCTCAACTCACCAAGTAGCAGAAGCACCACCAGTTCCACCGCTACCTTCTTCTTCATCAAGGTACAAGTTCTTGAATGCTTCCTCAAGCTCTGGGTTGTCAACAACATGCTGTTCCATTCTTGTTCTTAACTCCGAATCTTTTATGCAGGTCAGCATCTCCACATTCTCTAGCCACAAGCGCCGCCGCCACTCTTCAAGTATCCTGCCTGACAAAGTGAAACTAGACTCGGAAGAGACAGTACATATAGAAAATGACATGATATCTCTACCCATTATAGACAGGATTGGATAGGTTAGCTTATGGTCACGCCACCAGAGAAGTATGTCAAAATCATCCTCATAAGAAGTGACATTATCACTGTCTAAGTAAGTTGAGAGCTCACAAACAGCAGAGGTCGATGAAGATGAGGTGGCAGAGACAGGGGGAGGACCAACAACACCTGATCCTAATCCACCACGACCTCCAAAGATCCTTCCCCATGTTGATTTTTCTTACCTGTATGAATTGATGGTTGTGCAACCCTTTGAGATCTAGCTACACCAAACTTGTTCTCATATTTGTTAAACAGTTTATACAATTCAGTTTTGACATCAGCATAGTATGAACTGTACTCAGAACCAGTGCATTCACCAAGTAATTGTAGCACATTAAAGAATCCTCTCATCTTAGCTCTAGGATCAAGAATGAATGCATATGAATATAACAGTGGTATGTTCTCCCAATATTTAAGGAATTTAAGCTTCATAGGAGCAACAATAGCTCTAAGATTTTGATCTCTTTCACATGCATGCAAATGAGAAGCAATCTCTAGAATATGGTGCAAAACAAGTGGACTTGTGAGATAATAAACATCAGACAGAACAAAAGTAGAGTCATAGAAGAGTTCTAGGAACTTTAATATCTTTTCAGCAACATACCAATGATTTCTAGTCAACAATTCAGAACCATAATGGGAATTAATGAACATAGAAAATACATTCTTCTATGGAAGCAAGTGTTTAAGCATGAGGTAAGTAGAATTCCATCTAACATCTATAGCCAAACTTTCTAGGTCTAACACACTTAGCATTACAATATTTCTTGAACAATGCAATTCTTTGATTAGAGAAATTTAAGAAGTTAATTGCAGCTCTAAAATCTTCTGTAAAAGGTTTAAACCTCTTTAATCTAGATTTTACAATAAGATTAATGATATGACAAGCACAACATTGATGCACAAGACTATACTTATGCTTATTAGGATCAGAAGGTGTAGGTGTAGGATCAAAACCCATGTAACCAGCAAACAAGGTGTCAAAGTCTCCATAGCCTTAGCATTAGAAGACGCATAGAGTGACAGAGAATATCTTGTCAATCGGACAAAACTCCTCAACAACAGCAGCAATGTTTTCACAAGAATGTTTAACCTCAATCAGCCTAAAACCAATAACCATTTTCTGTAACTCCCAATCAGCATTCACATATTGAGCAACAACACTAATATAGTCATCCTTAGCATTACCTGACCAAATGTCTGAACTTAAAGCAACAGAAGAAGCAGTAGGCAACACATAATTCTTAAGCACATCACGGTGTTCAGTAAATAGTTTACCAAGATCTCTAGTGGTGGTCTGTCTAGAAACCTTAACATACCTAGGGTTATGAGCACAAGCAACGTAGTCCTCCTAGGCCTGTGTCTCACCTATGCCTAATGGAAGGTCAAGCCTAGCAATCAACCGACACAACTTAGTCTCGAGCAACAGCAAGGTCATACACCCAGTTATGCAAACCATCAGGATTCAAAGTAAACCTAGACTGGACCCTAGCAGCATGATCAGTCTTTTTCCTACAAGATTTCTGATGCCTAATCAAATGACCAATGCCAGCAGTAGGTCTAGAAGACAATCTACTATTACACATTCTACAGATAGCAGCAATTCGAACTGAGTTACCATTCACAATCTCACAGATCTCTTCAAAATCAACCTAGACACCAGATTTACGCTTTCCAATAGATGAGGAACCATCTGTGCTGGTGGAGCCGACCGGGAGCCCTTTCGCCGTTGCGGCCCCTCCACCACCGTCGCCAGCGTCGAGATCGATCGGAGTAGAGCTGCTACCGACATCAATAGCGAGCAACGCAGCAGCGTCCTCACGGATGTCGTCGACGTCATCGGGGACTAGCCCTGCCGCTCTGAGGTCATTGTTGACGGTGAGTGGATAGATGACATTGTCGTCATCCGCCTACGCCATGGCGACCTCGACCGTGGACGGCTGATCTCTAGCATCGTTCCTCAACTGTGCGCGCGGCCGCCTAGCCATGTCTATGCCAAAGGAGGAAGACGCGGCATCGACAACCGACCTGTGCATTGGAGAAAGGACACAAGGGAGTGAGAGACAAACAGTCAAACAGAGGCACAGATCTAGGGTTAGGGTTCGTGGAGTCACCTGCGCATCCAGAGCCTAGTGCTGAAGATGACGAGGGCCACCTAGAGGATAGACAGACACATATTAGAATCGACGGCAAATGGCGATGGAGGGACTGGACGGGAACACGAGCTCACATAGTTCACCGAGAGCGAGAGGAGAGATAGGGAGAGAAGGGAGGAGACTGTGGCAGAACCGCCTAATCTAATGCCCTCCCAAGAGTACTTGTCTTCCATTAGACACTAAGTACCCAAGAGAGTGCACTAAATCGTACTGTTCCGTCGAGCACACCGCAAGGGAGAACTCAAAAATCCACATTCTTCCATCAGGATCATAAATGAGAGAATAAAGCTTACAATATTCTTAACCATTTCTTACATCACTTTATTACAACATTAAAATACTTAAACAAGTTGAATGCAACAGCGGAATTAAGACAGTTTTACATGTAAAAGAGTTTATATTTTAGGTTCACATTTTTATCTTGCAGCGGAGAACAACATATGATCAGAGTTATAGCGGAAATAAAGGTTAATGGTGAATCATTAACATAGTGAACATTTATAAATCAGATACGATGACAGATCATAAAACTTTTCTTCTAAAAACTTTTAGTGAGGGTTATAAATAAACACTATGGTCGTAGCGTGAAAGGAATCCTCTCTGAGCCCACCAGGAGGTTTCCACACACAAGAGTCAGATCTATGTATCCTCCGGTCACCTACAACAGGGGAAATAAAACCCTGAGTAATCAATTGTACTCAACAAGACTTACCCAACAGGAGGAAAATAAAAGACTCCAAGGATGTCTTATGGGTTATTGCATCTGCAGGAAGCATTACTAAACGTGCATCCTTATATTCAATTTTATTTGCAGTCATCATTAGTTCATTAACTAAACATTCTATGTAAGCACCTATGCTACTTTCAAGCATGTGGTAAGCAATCAGAACCATTTTACCATCTTTCATATTCTAGTTCTTACTACGGTGCTAGACTATACCCAAGTCATACCGTCTTACAGAAACGGTGATTCGCGAATCAATGTATCCTAGCTGGGTACCCCGAAACACACACCTCGCTTGTACCCTAGGCACAAACAAGACCAACTCGTTCCACTCCTGTCAAGGGGTCTAGGTCCCCGTCTAAACTTGGACTCCAAGCCCCCAACACATAAAACCCGGTCTCAGTATGGTGCTTAGACCTCCACCTAATACCCACCCCTAAAAGTCGGTCCGGAAAGAGCCAGAACCCATGACAAGAGCGTAACGAGCCTTCCCACTCCCATAAGCAAGTATGCGCTCAGGATAATAAGTCTGTGACCTGACTATCATCCACAGCAACGGACGGTCCTCAATTGACATAGGCGGAACAAATGCAACCAGAGCCTCGCTCGATTGCCCAACACAATCCAATTTCAAATCCAAAGTACAGCTTTCGCCTGGTCCCCAATTATTATCCATTCATATTCCATGTGATGATAATAGTAACAATAATATCTTTTCCTATCTCTCGCGAGTGATAGGTAATCATTCGACTTCTACCAGAATCCTATAGCATAGCAATCTACATGATCCTGTCATACTAGTAAGACTCATAGGATAAGGATATATTTATGCAAGTGGATTTCATTCAACTTCTTTAAACTTAATGCATAAGCATAAACTAAAGTGCAGAATAATAGGGGTTATGCACCGGGGCTTACCTGAGTAAGATATAACCAAAAGTTAGCTCTCCATCGTGGTGACACAATCATCAAGGCACCATCTTTTCTGCTACTCCAGATGACTCTGTGATCCATCGTTGTTCCTATTATGATATACGTGGATGCAACGTAGAGACGTAATTAATCAATGGTAACCACAACTCTTAAAATACGATTACGCCTCTCAAGCTATGAGCTAGCTCTAATGACTAACATACTAGGCTACATATCCACGTTGTTGCATAAGGCGTTGTTTCCCGACAAGCGCTTTAGTTCTACAATCCCAAGGTGTTTCTTTACTTTATTTCATTGATTTAATATATATTCAAACTAAGGCCCCATTAGCTATCTTAGCAAACTAATTATTATGGAGCTACAAAAATTACAGTGAACACCTAATAATATTAGGAATTTACTATGAAATTTTTAGAGCCAACACTATCACCAATTTATTGCAAAATTCATACAAGTTTATATCTTAACAATATTATGCATCTCAATTTAATTAGATAACTCCTGAAAATACTATGAAACTATGTAAACAAAATATACTAGCAGATAGATCATGATTTTAGGAACCTAACAAAATTAGTTTCATAATTTTTGGTCAACTACACAAATTTATATTGAATTTACATGTTAGCCTTAGAAACTAAATTAGAAAACGCTTTAGGAAAAGAAAAGGGCCGGTGGCAATCAATTTGGCCCAGTAGCCCAGCGTGGGGTGCGGCTGTGCATGCACCACGACGACCCATCATAGCCCAAGGCCCGGGAAGCCCGCGCGCGACGGTTGTTGCTTGCAGAAAAGCCCCCTTGCTTTTAGATAATAACACGACTACTATGCGCACTATTCCTACCGACTAGCGGGTTTGCAAACAAGGCCTCGGATTTTCTCACCTTTACCACGAGGAGACCTCTAGGATCCCCGTGCGCGCCGGCGCGGCGCGGTGGTCGATCGGCATAAGGCGGTTACGCCAGGCAAACTAGTCTCGCTACGACAGAAGTAAGGGGCCGACCACCATCTATGGCTAAACGCGCAATGATGGATGGCGGTTAGGGACTCGAAGGCGCATTGGTGCGAACTACAGCGGTGAGCGTCTATCCGCAGCGGTGGTGTGACTATTCCGATGAGCTAGAGAAGCTAGAAGACTAACGAGTGAGCGGGTGAGCATAAGGAGCTTATAGTGAGCTCATCTGAGGTGATAGTCCAGTCAGCGGTGGCCCAAGCAGAGCTGGCCACATGCGACCGAGCGGGGCGGCAGCGCTCCGTGATGGACTTCGATGCATCACCCCACCATCGATGAGCACCCTGGCCAAAATAGCACAAGCACCAGATGGAGGGAGTCAAGGTGAGTTTGGGGTTACGAGCAATTGAACTGCTATTAACCCTACGAGCCTTACCCCTAAACCTCTCAGCACGACAGCGTTTTGACCGGCGACGAGCAAAACGCTAAATTGGTGTCAGTAGCGCTTGGCCGGGCATGGGGAAGATGGGGCGCCTAATGGACTTCTTATGCCACTTACTAGTGTGAGGAATCGAACTGTAAAGCCCTGAGCTAGGCGAATTGGAGGGCAGAAAGGCAGAGCTCTCACCGTGGTCATGCCGTGGAGAGGGCACCCGAGCGAGGGCGGGCGGATTAAGACGGGGTGGCTCCATTCGATGGCGGTAGCTTGAACACATGCGCACATGTGGTGGTTCATGGGGCTTGGCGCAACGCGCTTGAATGGAGTGGCAAAACCCGAGTGGGGCTCACCGGCGTCGGCTAGCGGGGGCAAGGCGAGGCAGGAAGGCATCCCATCGCCACTGTGACCGGGGCCAACGACCAGACATGGTGGCAGTGGCATACGCCAAGGGCACGACACGGTAGGTGAATAGAAGGGTGGGGCGGATGTCATGTCGATCGAGCAATGATAGCCACAGCCTTGGCTCGGCCTAGCGCACGACACAGCGGGAGGCAGACTGTGGCCAGCCGGGGCTGGCCAATGCCAGGCCGAGGCGCTGCACGGCACCATCCGGGCACACGAGCTGGCCCACGGTCGTGACCCGGCCACGGCGTGAGACCGATGCCCGTAGTGTCCGCGCGCGCGGTGACCATGGACTTAGGCCGAGCGGCTACGCTCGGTTCCATGCACGCATTTTAAAGTGAAGCAAAGACTGGTGGTTACCTCGATTGAAACTCAACCAATTTTGCTGACCCAGAGCCAACACTTCCAGCCATCTAGTGAAGCAATCGTCATGACCATAGAGCAACTATAGAGGGACATAAAAGGATGCCAACATGGGCTCGTCACTAGAGTGCTGGTTCACGAACAGAGCGCCAACAACATGGTTTATAGCGCGTTCCAACGATGTTTGGGGAATTTTTCAGGGAGCAACGCAACACCCAACGCAACTACGACCTACCTCTTGCCCAAGAGCTCACTTAGAAACAATGCAAGAATATGAAGCTAGTATTTAAACATTTTAGTTAGAATTTAAACACCAAAATAGCATTGTCTACTACCCCTTTTATACTTTAGAAAAGACAGGGGTTCAATTTGAACTTAACAACATTGTTAACTTCAAACAAACAATTATTTCATGCGTGTTTTAAATTTTAAAACCTGAGAAACTTATTTGGCTAATCTCTCTCGGGCCTCAATCTCGGTGCTAAGCAAGCTCGTAACACCAGGGGTGTTACAGAGACAGGGTGAGATGGGGAGCGGCGGCAGGTGGATCGAGATCACCGGAGTCGGGGTCGATGGTGATGAGAGCTCTGATTCACATTCGCCCCTGGTGGATGCGACGGGCGAGAGAGACTGAGAGAGCAACGAGCGACAAGGCGGAATGAGGATTAGGGTTTGGGTTGAGGGGGTGGGGAGTCACTGGCGTGCTGCGGCTTATATATGAGGGGTGGGGCGTGGGGCTGAGGGGGACGTGGTGGGCTGGGCCGTCTGCCTTTGGCATATAGTCGTGGGCAGGCCAGGCTGCCACCGTGCCTACCGTTGGGGAGAAGGTCGTGCTGTGCCAGCCCAGGCATGGCCTGCTCCTTCGGGCCGGGCATGGGCTGGGCCAAAAAAATGGGACACGTGCCGGGCCAATGGGCTAGGGCTGCATGGACATTTATAAACCCTACCAATAATTTATCCACTACCTTTGGAACAAGGGATCACCTGATTTGCCTCACTCTTCTATCACTAACACATAGGGCCTATGATGTGTGGATCCATATGTCAATGACACCTAGAGGAACTGCTCCCCGGCCCACGACGTGTGTTGCATGTGTTGATTTCAAAGCAGTTCGATCACCTCCGCTACGTGTGCACTGTAGTACGTACCTAGAGTTAGGCCCTATTTGGCTTGACTCCAACTCTAGGTGGAGCTGCTCCACTCCAGAACTCTAGGTGGAGCCAGCTCTGGGTGGAGTTGGAGCTGTCTGATGGAGGTGTTTGGCTGGGAGGGTGTCCCTAGCTCTAGAAAAGAGGAGTTTGAGGGTAGATTGCCATTCTTGCCCCTGGTTTGACTTGAACTACTTCTCACAAATATGAAATGAAAGTACATGCAGTGAAGTCCAAAATAATAATAAATTATATGTCATTTGCCGAGAACCAAAATTACAAAATAAGTTCATAGTTCAAAAATAAGGTCGTTACAATAATCATTGCACTAGTTCCATGCTAGGGCAATGGATGTAGCCATACTATCACGAAAGGTGTCCATAGTCACAAAGCTTGATTCCGATGTTGATCCATCAGAGGCATGTTGAGACACGGCATACTTGTTATACCTTTCTGGAATAGTAGGTATGTATGTAGGATCTCTATCAAAATTAGCAAAGTCCACATCAACACTAGCATGTTCACAAATGATATTGTGTAGGACCCTGGTAGCAGCAACAATCTTCTTTTGTGTGACCATTGAATAACTGGGCATCTTGTAAAGGATTTGCCATTTCATTTTTAATACTCCAAATGAGCGCTCAATAACATTACGAACAGATGAGTGTATACGGTTGAACTTCTCTTTTGGAGTATTTGGTTCCATACCTCGATGCCACTCGGGTAAGTGGTATCTTTCACCCTAGTATGGAGCCAGGTACCCGGACGATTAGGATAGCCCGCATCTACAACATAGTACTTGCCTACACATATGTAAAATAAGATAAGTTTGTGCATACAAATATGAACAAGAACATAAGGAAAAATATTTATGACAGAACCGCCCGAAATAACGCACTTACAGAGGCGCTCGTCTTCCACCAGACACTATGCACCCCGAATGCAAGCTACAGCGGGCGGGTTCCGTCGGGCACACCCCAAGGGAGAGCCTAAATAGTCCACATTTTCCCCCAAGGATCCAATAATGAGAACGAGTTACAATACTTAATCCATTTCATACATCTAGAGTTCTTAGAAATTCATTATTACATTGCCAAATTCAGAGTGCGGAATATTAAACAGTGGAATGATAATAAACATCTATCGATAATGAACAAGGATCCGTCTATGCCCACCAGAAGAATCCTTCACACAACGGGTACTCCTCAAGTTGAACCTGCAACAGGGGTAAATAAACCCTGAGTACACAATGTACTCGGAAGACTTATCCGACTAGTGGGAATAATTTTCCGACTCCAAGGGATATGATAAGCTTTATGGTTTGCTGGGTTTCTTTTTGCAGAAAGCAATGCTAATAGTGAAGCCTTATTTATGTTATTATTAGCCATCATGATTAATTCTTTATCTAGCCATTCTATGTAAGCACCTGTTCTACTTTCAAGCAAGAGTTGAGCAATCAGTTCCATTTCACCACCTTTCATCTTTTAGTTCTTACTATAGTGCTGGACCGTAGACAAGCCGTACCGAATTGCCCAGCGATTAGCGAATCAATGCCCCCAGCTGGATACCCCAAAAACACATGCCTCGCTTATACCCTAGGCACAAGTAGGACCAACCCATCACCCTCCTGTCACAGGGTTCAGGTCCCCATCCAAACTTAGAATCCAAGCCCCCGCTCCTAAGTCTCGGACTTAGTGCGGTGCAAGGATCTCCACCATCTCCGCCTCCAATCAGTCGGTCCGGAAAGAGCCGGAACCCACGACAAGAGAGCAACAAGTCTTTCCTATGCCTATACCCAAGTATGTGCTCGGGATAATAAATCTGTGACTTGCCTAGAGACCAATGCAACGGCCGGTCCTTAACCGACATAGACAAGGGAAAAAGTGTAACCAAGCTATGCCCTGTTGGCCGCAGGACACAACCTCTTACACCCACCAATACCCAAACCATATCCTTGCCCGGTCTCCATTTTTCTTTCCACCATTTTATCATGAGTGATCATAATTTTCACCTATTGTGAGTAACGGTAGGTTACTCACGCTACTGATACCTTGAGCATAGCAGCCACTTGACCTATACTAGTAGGACTCATAGGTAAGTATATCTATGCATGTAGTTTTCATAAAATGCCTGTAATATAAATGCACATCATATATATATTCAGTAATCATTCAAAAATAGGGGTTATGCACCGGGGCTTGCCTTGGGCAGGCGGTGGGTCAACAAAGTCAGCAACAAACGGCTCTAGGGCTCCCTCCTGTATGAGAACCTCCTTCTCATACTCCTCAATAATCTCCTCGTAGTCCTGTTCGTCCGTAGGCACGAACTCTACCAACTCATGATCTACATGCATGAAATGGTGATGCAATACTTAGTAATATGGCAACAACAACTCTTAAAATAAAAATACATCTATTAAGCTACTGAACTAGTTCTACCAATTAATACGCTATGTTACCTATCATTCCCACTAAACAGGTATGCAACATTTCATGTATTAACTTAGCAACTATAGGAATCCCTATTCTTAATATCGATTTACTCTATATATGATAAAACAGGGAGTACTAGCTATTCTATTTATCAACCTACTCTAGGACTATAAAAATTACAGTGAGCACATAATAATCTAACGAGACTACTATAAAAATTCCATGGTTAAAGCTATCACTGATTTGCCACAAAAAATCCTACAAATATTAAGCTAACTAATACTAAGCTTTCTAAATTGAATTTATGAATCTATCATTATCACAACTAACTACACCAATAGATAGATAGAATTTTTGTGAACCTAACAATTTTTGTTTCACTATTTTTAGACACCTACAGAATTTACTATAATTTTACCAAGATCAGCTCAAAACTAAATTGAATAAACATTTGTTAATTCACTGGAAAAAGGAAACTAAAATTTCACCGCGTGGCCCACTACTCGCGGCTTGGCCCATGCTCACGCAGCGCGTGAAACGTGAGCCACCGGCGCAGCACACGCGCGCGGCGCGCGGGTACGAGGCCCACGGCGGAGCCAGCGCGCGAGGTGGCTCTTTTGCAAAAGAGCCCCCGTTCTCTTTCCTATTCGCAAAGCTAACTCGAACACTATTTTACTGAGTCTCGGGCTTGCATCTAGCACCTTGCCCTTAATCCAATTCCTGTTTTCCAAGGTCCTTGGTCAAAACTACTAAAGGCCGCAGCATCTCTAGCCAAACGCCGGCGAGCACGGACCTCCCGGCATCAACCAGCACCACCATGACACTCTACGTGCAGAGCACAACCGATCGAGGTATCAAACGCCACAAATGGTGCAGCCCGAAGGCGTGGCCATGTGCCACGGCGGGGTCTGGCTGAGGCAACATCGGCGTCGGCGAAATCACCTAGCCCAATGCCTCTACCGCTACCCTTTTATCCATCTATAGACTACGAGTAACAAGATAGAAGCCCTACTTGAATCGCTACATGGGTGTGGCAACCAAGTCAACGAGACGCAAAAGCACTGCTCAATTGAGACAACAGAGCATGGAGCGACGCCCTGGCCGAGCACCCGCCTCGATGGCCATGGCGGACCGTCGCGAGGAAAATGCCCCACATTACCTCACTGGAGGATGAAAGCTCGTCGGGTCGACTCCAATCGTGAGCTCACTACCAGAGATAGTTGGGTGCACGGCTAATTGGACGGAGGTGGACGGAGCGAGGCCAATTGGGTGGACAATGCCGTTTGGGCTTAAGGGGGTCGATGGCATGAGAAAAACTCAAATTGAAGACAGACGCTGTACGACAGCAATAGTGGCAAGCTTGGCGCGAAGTTGGACTCCAAATCAACCTCTAGGCGTGCGCAATTACAAGGATGGGGCCAGCTCTGCGGTTAGGTCTTGGTGTGGCTCGGCCGGCCGGCGTGACACCATTCAAGGCGACGTGATAGGAGCATGGCGTGGCGCAGTCACTAAAGGGGAGAGGACGTCAGCGCGATGGGTGATGGCTCCACGTACGCGTACGAGCCCGACACGACGATGAGCGACCGCAGCGTATTGACTCGCAAAAAGACGACGGCCTGGCCACGCGACGGTGTAGCGGGCGCGCGCAGCAGCGGCAGCGAGGGGAGCAACTCCTCGTGCGGCAAGGCGATGGTGCGGGTAGGACCATGTGCCTACCATAGCAAGCCAAGCGTGGCCACGTGCACACAGACCCGTGCAGGCAAGCACGAGGCGGCAGAGTGGCCAGGCGGACGCGACGGCGGCTGACGGAGCAGGGCCGGCAACGACGCGACGTGGGCGGCCTAAGGGCACCAGTAGCGATGTTGACAGGAGCGCACGCCGTGGTAGTGGGAAGGAGCAGCCGCACGCCCTGGGCAGCCGGCTACCGTGGCCCGCCGGGCGCGGCCAGACACGCGCGTGCGCGGCCGGTGCCCCGACAATGGCACAGGGCAGTGGTGACCGCGTCCACGTGATGAAACTGGCTGGAAACGTCATGCGCTCGATTTTTAGAGCGTTCCAAAAATCAAACTCGATGATTCAAATGCCAAACCAGTTTTTCTATACTCAAGAGGGTATGTTAAACTACTGAAACAAGCGCAAATACCACACCATTACTTAACCCAAATCTCCTACGAAAATTGCTAAACTTAGCTTCGTCAAAGCGTTGTCCGACTTAAGAACTTCGATTAAGTCTCAAATGGTTTCACGTCGAATTCGATTTCCAAGCTATTCGATATGCTAACTAGTGAATTCCGTTCTCGACCACAAGTATTTCATCGTCACCTATGAAGCTTAAACTACAAACTTTATTAAAGTTTCGTATATGTGTTCTATAGCAATTTCGTTTAGTAAAAATTCGTTTACAACACTAAGTGACATAACGCGACATTGAATATAACTTTCGTTTTGCATTTCCGATGAACGTTTCAAGTTACGTACATTGCTTTACAACCTATATTACACACAAATATGATGCTCATGTAATGTTTTAGCAAAAGATTGTACAGTGTAACACTGAGGGTGTTACAATATTTACCTTGAGGAGGATGTGGGAAGACATCTACATCTGCTTCCAATGCATGGTACAATACACTTGTGTCATGCAAAGAACCCGGTTGACCCGCAGCCACATTGGTGAAGCGCATATCAAAATCACAAACGACAAGCACATTTTGAGTTGCAATTCCAGTCTTACCAATATATCTCACTTGTTCTTCAGGTGATAAAGACACACGAATATGGGTTCCATCAAGTGCACCAATACAATCCTTAAAGTGTGGATATGTTCTCTTGTCATTCCTAATCCTCTTGTGCATATTGCGAAAATTAGGATCTGTTGGTCTCAAGAAATGTTGTGCCATGGCAACCACACAATCTAGAACTTCATAAAATTTTCTCATAGCAATAGTCTTCTTTATAGGGTCCCAACCAGTCCCTGTTTGCCTCAGCATTAGTTTCTTCCATGCCTTGAAATCTTCCTTCAACTTGTCCCATTTGTTCTTGATCTGACTTTTGGTAGCCACAATTCCAGTCCTATCTTTGAACCCTTTCTCAACCTCAGCATAACCAAGTGCATTCAAGTGTGTGCTTGGCCGATTTCCTTTTCCAACTTGTTCGGCAAACAACATACAGAGCACCCGAGTGTTCTCCGAGTTCCAATCAATTTCAGGTATCTATCCAACTCATAAATTTCATATTAGAAGCCATTAATCTACTTCACTGAAATGATACTGTCCATATTTGTAGTACAGACAACAAATCTTGGATTGCAAAATATCTACTGTGAATCTAGGATTGCAGCAAAGCACACAGTTCACTCCCACAAATCCAGCCTCTAATCATACTGTGAATCAATTATTGAATCAAAACTGAAAAAAATACCTTGTTCTGCGGCCGGCGGGGGATATCGGTGCTAGTGACGGGCGCTTCCTGGGGCGGCCTCCACTAGGAGCGGCAGATACACGCGTCCCCCGCGCCGAGGAGGCCGCCAGGGTCCACGGCCGGGGCGGGGATGTCGGTGCTGGTGACGGGCGTGGCCGGCTTCATCGGCACGCACTGCTCGCTCGCGCTTGGATTGACGGCGGCGGGGCTCGGATTGACGGCGGCCGGGAGGGGCTTCGGTGTCCGACGGCGTGGGTGGACGGCGGCCGCCGGTGTGGGTGGCGGCGGCCGAAACCCTAACGGCGCCCATGCTCGGGAGAAGAAGCGAGTAGTCGGCGTTGGAGGAAACAGGCGCGGGACGAAGAAAAACAGGTGCGGTGGGAGTCTCGTAGGAAAAGAACGAACCGTTTTTTTGTGTGTAACCAGCGGCATTGGTGGGTAATCACCCGCCAACTCTACGAGGTGGTTCAAAAGAGGTGGTTCTGGAGTTGCAAAAGAGGTGCTCCAAAACTCCACCCCCATTTGCACTACAGCTCTATGGAGTTGGCAGCTCCAAAGAGTTTTGGAGCTGGGGTGTTTGGCTGAAATTTTTGCTGGAGTTGTTGGAGTTTTAGAGTGTAGGCATACCATACACGCGTAACGAGGCTTTCAAAAACTCTGGGAACTTAAATCTTTTGCGTGTCAAAACTCAAAAACACATGTGCAATATATATATGTGTGCGCGTGTGTGGCCTGTGCGTAGATTATTAATTACTGATTTTGGAGCATGCGGCCGAGCGGGGGACCTCGATCTGTGTGCTGTATGTGTAGCGGCTCGGCACCACACAAATCGAAGAAGTCGTTTTCCATGACCAGCCATCAAACCATGCCAGAAGCTCACACACGCTACTAACGTCGCATACGGCGGGAAGGAAGGATTAAAGGATACAATGCAATCACGCTAGGCTACCGTATACGTGTACCATACACCAGGCCAACACCATCGATGCCCAATTTCACAACAACTTCCGTCTACCGTGTATCCATCTTTAACTGAAGGATACGTATATGTGTATACATAATTATAGATATATACATATATATCGACGTTAGCATCAATGTAAAATTATTACTAGGGCTCATTTAGGAAGACTTCGCCCACACGGCTCGGGAGTTGGAGCCAGAGCCCTCAAAACGAATAAGAACCTGTTTGGTGCGGCTCCGCTCCGCATGCTCCTGTGCTGGAGCCGGAGCCCTTTTGCTGAAGCCGTACGAGAAAACGGCTCCTCCTCACTCATTCCACGCTGGAAGCGCTCCTACAACCTGCATCGTTTGGTGCGGCTCCACTGTCGGAGCTGGAGTCAGAGCAGTACAGGAGCCGCACCAAACAGGTTCTAAATTTTCCGGCTCCGGCTTTCTCCTGCGGAAAGGGCTCCGGCTCCTCCCATAATCCCATTCAGGACCAGAAGCGCTCCTCGCTGCTGCATCTGGTGTGGCTCTACCTACTCTGGTGTTCGGAGCCTGTGAAGAAGCCGGTGGCGGGAGCCACACCAAATGAGCTCTTAATTGGGCATGCATGGGAAATTGGATTGGGATATGCATATGTCTCGTTCCTTTGCTTGGCTAAACTCTTGCCGCTTGCGTCACCAGTGACTGCTTGCAAGCTTGCGCAAGCTCCCATCTCTATGCTAGCCTCAGCAAAACTAACAGGCACGCACGTCAAAGTTGGCAGCAAGTTGTGTCCATCAATCCTTTTCCGGCTAGCTGGTGATTGCTAGTTGCACAATATGTGTCCATAGAATCGAATGATATGCCAGCTAAGACCAGTCCTAATGCATAGTTTCTACAGAAGAACTCTTAAAAGGAGAATGTCAATTAGACTCAACATTTTTAATGTTTGGTTTCTATAAATAGTAGTTTCTATAGAGAAAAACATTTAATGAACACTTGCGTACAATAGAAACAAAGAATGGTCAGCTGTGAGATCTTCGGTCCAGTCGCAATATAGATTTGCGGTTGACAGAATTTAGCAACATGTAATATTTAACTATTGTTTTCTACACTTTCAGATTAAAAAAAAGCAAATTTGTGAGATTTGTGAGAGTAAGGCACATGTGTCGTCAGATAGTTGCCCACTTTTTAAGGAGCCAAATGCAAAACTAGTGGCACCAACTATTTTCACCATAATACCAGTGGCAGGTATAAGGAATATAACAATACCAAGGGAACAACTATGTTTGGAGACTTGTAATTCAATTTCCTGAAAACTTTCATCAAATGTCTTGAAATTCATTTTTCAGGAGCTGTTGACTTAGTACAACCACCCCTTAAAAATCTTGTTTCTAGGATGGTTCTGTAATGCTTCAGTTTTATTATATGGCGTGGTGATAGAGGGGCTCATATGAGGCAAGGGGTCATGAGTACGAATCCTCGTGGACACAAGAGTACCAATGTGTGTTAACTGTCTTGAAAATCGATTATCCGGAACGGTTGACTTAGTAAAATCGTCCCTAAAAATTTTTAAGGACGGTTGCAAAACCGCCCCTACAAATGGCACAAAAACCATACCATAAATCGATTTTGATCACATCTAAAAAACGGTTGCAAAACCGCGCCCTATAAATGACACAAAAACCATACCGAAAATCGATTTTGATCATGTCTAAAAATCATCTGTGTATTAGTAAAAAAATGCAACAAGAGCTGATATAACTTCAGTCCATATTGATTAATTGCACGTATTAAATTCTTATGTCGGTATTATGTTAGAAAATTAATAAGAAAGTAAATATCAAGAATTTTGTTTTATTTGTAGTTTGTAGTATGTACTAAATTTATCCCCAAAACTTTTAATACTTATCTCGCATCATAATGAGTGTACATGTATATATCACACGGAGACGATCCTATACCTTATGGGGGACAAGAAGCCAATTTTTAGTAGCATTCTAAAAAAGTTCAGTCCCTAAATCTAGCCCCACAATTTACATAATTGGGCATGCAGATGATGGTACATAGCTGAATTTACATAATTTTCATACTCCAGCCAAAAGTTGTTCTCTCTACTGATCACCCTAAGGGCTTGTTTGGTTAGTGGCCAATCTAAGAGCTCTAAAAGGGGCAGTGGCAGATCCAGCAAGAGATCAATCGAGCCACTAGAGTAGAGGAGAGATGACGAAGAATGAGGCCGGCGTGATGGAGGTGAGTAGTGGTCCAAGGACAGTGACGAGGAGAGGGACGATGCCATAGCATATCGATCATGGCGACATTCTAGAAGGTGTAGCAGAGGGAAAATGTGACCTACTATTTTTTTTTATCATGGCACAAGGCTGGTTTCGATTGCTTGATTTGCAGGAAAAATATGGAAAAGGTTCGATCCTATATATATCCACCGTGACATGCACTACTTTTATGGGTGTAGAACATAGTTGTGTCATACTGCTAGATGAAGTTGGTGTGTAGACTAACTTATTAAGATAAAGTTCGCGAGTGATTCCTAAACTTGCACGGCTTCATTCAAATCCACAACTCTTGAATTTCTCGATATTTGAGTCGTAAAGAGGAGAAATGTGTACTTATATGGTATCCGAAAATGGCGATCCCTAATCGTTATTTCTACTTTTTATGGGTGTAGAACATAGTTGTGTCATACTGTTAGATGAAGTTGAATTTCTTGATATTTGAGTCGTGTACTTATATGGTGGCGCCATTTGGATCCCTAACTCTCGAATTTTGATATTTCGTTTCCCGAACTTTAATTTATTTTACAATGATGTCATCGATCTAGGTCCTAAATCATGGGCATCACCATTGGTTCTAATGAGCTATGTCAAATGAGGAATTTTACAATGGTTGGAAAAAAAAAAAATGGGCCATACATTGGGTGAGATCGGACGGTAGGAAAATAGGAGGTAACCAACTGAAAATACTTAGAGGTACCAAATAGGTGGGGATAGTACCAAAACAGGTGGGGCCAATACTAAAATAAGTGAGACCAAATCTTAATATTTACTAATCAATTAAATTATGGGAAAGGGTAAAACAACAATTCATTATCGTTTCCATGGGTAAACTGTAAGACCCCTCCGTCACTTTTCTCCCATCGGCCTGGCTGGCAGCTGGCGCCTGGATGACTCCGACTCGGCCGCCCGCCACGACTCGGCCTGGCTGGCAACTGTAAGACTCTAGCATGTTGGCGTCTGGAACCAGTCAAGGCTTCTTTGGACCAATGGTGGCACGGAGACAAGTTCTAGAATCTATATACAGGGCTGCACTAGTTCGAGGACGGTGCAAGTTACACGACTCAAATATAAGATCCAAAGAGCATTCAAGTTTAGGAGCCCGTCATAAATTTTACTCTGGTTGAATAGTAATTAGAGACACTATATGTTGCTAATAGATGTATACACGCACACACGTATGCACTTATATAATAGTACTAAATGATAGTTTAACTTGTGAGCATCTACCACCCTGAGTACACAACAGAATTTTCTACTTCTCCTAGTGATGTGGGGTTCTCCTAGTGTTTTACCATTCAAAATTTATTATAAATTTTTCTATCAAATGCCTCCTAGTGAGGATCCTATGTGCTATGACAAATGGTAGTGTTTTATTACTATTTAAAAACACTAGGAGAATTCCACATTTTGCTAGTGGTAGAGCGGAGACTTGAGTCATGCGCTATTTCGAAATCGCCACCGTCATGAACTTGTAGCATAGTATATCATAATATACTAGAAGGATCCACCCATTGATGCGGGACTCTCTTAGAAATAAAACTATTGCATATATGAGTTAAATCATCTACATATTCTTACATCCATTCTTATCAAAATTGGTTGCATTATGAGGATGTAAGTGGGATGACATGGTCATTAGTGGGATGACTTACATGTTGAGATAGAACTTATAGCGGGGATTATCTTTATAAGAGATATAGATTTTGGGTTGTGTCATGCCTGAATCTCGACACGATGAGCATCATGGCACAACCCACATCTTGGACCGTACCAAGGTATGTAGCACCGCATGGAAATAGCTAGCTAGTTTGATGTATATATTTGGTCAAAGTTAAAGATAGTTGATTTTTTTGGAAGCGAGAATAACTCTTTTTACGAGACGGAGGGAGTATATCTATGCAACAGTGTGTCCCGCTATGTTTAACGTTTGTTCACGTGATTCCTGCTATAGAGAGATTGGAGGCGCTGGAGACTGGGAACATGCACCAGGCATCCAGTACGTGGACCAGCGCAGCGAGCGAGCGAGGAGACACGGCCACACGGGAGTGTACGTGTAGGCGACAGGCGTGGCGACAGAGCAGCAGCACCAACAAGGCAACAACCACCCGATCGACCCGACCAATGCATTGCAAATAGCGATATGCTAGCGTCGAGGTGGCCGGATGTGACTGACTGTGCATTTATCCTCCTGCCGTGCTGCCGGCACGATGATCGATGTGCTTGACGGGAAGCCAGCGGCGACGACGACGACGTGGGCAGCCGGAGACCAACCTGAGCCGATCGTCTCACCTGCCTCCTGACGACTGATGAGCTACTAGCTCGCGTCGTCGTCGTCATGGGTGGCGTTGCATTGCATGCATGCACGCACGGATTGATCATCATTGGCGCGCGCGCGGTGTCAGAGAATCGGCGAGCGAGCGAGGGATGGGCTGGATCACTCGATCGGCAGCCAATATGCATGCACGCAAATTGCAAACCGGTGTGCGCGCGTGGGGCATTTTGCATTGCATGCATGTGGAAGCACGCACACGCCTTAGAATATGCTTACACTATGATCGGAATAATAATACACGGCACGTGAGTAGTTGTTGATCGAGTTATTAATTAATTAGCAGCTCTCTTGCATGCATTGTTGGACGACGGACGACCTAGCTACTGGCTGGCTGGCTGATTGCGGGCTGTCAGCCACCTCACAAAATTATTGTTCACGTTCTATCGAAAATAGTATTTTTCTCTCACACCAATCAGTCGAAACAGTATTTTTCAGTCCTGCCGAACAGGGCGTATATATGTCGCAATAATCCGCGGCCATCACTTGAGATCTGAACAGTACCAAAGTCTGGTCAAGATCGTCGAACGCATATGCATATCATGCATGCACCGGCACGTGCACGCACGCGCCACCAATAATGCATCTCTATGTGCATGGATCTATCCCGGCAAGATCTCTCGCCGGAGCGGCTGCGACGCGATCGCACATACAGCTAGCTACTCCGATCGAGTGGATCGGATCAGATCAGGTCGAGGACCACACATGCATGCGTCTGGCCAATGAGAAAGAGTGAGAGTTCAGAAAATCACCGAGCTAGCGCTTGCACAAGAGCCTAGCTCGCACGGTTACCGAAATTTTCCAAGTCTCTGACAATACCTGCCACTGTCTAAGCTTTTAGTTTTAAATTATAATCAGCCTCCACGTCAGCTAGCGTTTTGTAAACGCTGTTGAGGACGCCCTTAGGAGTACTCCACAGGCCACACAGAGATCGATCGCGTGATATGATCGAGCTCCAGCCCCAAGCCGCCAATGCACGGCTGGTGGTCATGCACGTCCATGTCCATGTCTTCAAGGCTAGCTGCCGGCCACCCTCGGGCGCCGGGGCCTCGGGCCTCGATCCGATACGCTGCACAAGCGAGAAAACAAATCCAACAACCGTGGAAGTGGAAGCAACGGAGCCCGACTTTCATGGATCAAGGGAAGCACAGCACGAGCGAGCCAGCGTGTGAGCATGCAAGCTTAGAATAAGTGCAACATGACGAAGCATGTGTAATTGTAAATGTGACCTATGAGGCTAAGACCAGATCATCAATTAGTGTTTTCTCACTTAGATTAAGCGCAACATGCAGACCACGCATGTCTTGCTTATACCATTTTATTTCTCCCTTACGATACAGCACGTACATTATGTTTCTAAAAAATTATTAAGAAAAAAAGGAAACAGATCGACCCTGCAGCCAGCCCAAAGCTACTCTTAGTTTGACCTTTCAGCAGGTCTACATCAGTCTCGATGGAGCTGGCATACGTATGACAGATCGATTTACCGTCCACGTTACAAGAACGACATTAATTGCAATGCAAACGCATTGATCACAAAGCAATATTGTGTGGGATTAGGGTGTGACCTAGCCTTGGACTCTGGGTGTGTTTAGCAACCATGTGGGAAGATGCATGTGAATTAAAGTGTGGAAGTTGATGGAGAGAATTAAAGTGGGAAATTCATTTTTAGTCATAATTCCTTGTTTGGTTCGCGGAGGGAAATAAGAAAGGGAATTGAAGATGAAATTCATACCCCTTGTTTGGTGTAGGGGTTTTGAGGAGGAAATTAAAAAGGCTAATCATGATGGACGGTGAGTATCTACTTTTTTTTATTAAGAATACAACTCTCTCCCAATTCCCACCCCTCCCCTAGGGAATTGATTAGTGTGAGTTGGCCCTCTAAACCCCACTTCCATTTTCCACTAAAACTCCCGTTCGCACAAAACAAATACAAAAGATTTTTAAACTCTTATCTCTAAACTCCCATTCCCTGCTTTCAGTTACCCCCAACCAAACGAGGTGTCTATGGAATTAATGATGAAACAAGAAATCCGATCCGCAAGGACCATTTGGATAGAGTACAAGAAAAGGCACATAGCTCAGAGAGAGAGAGAAAGAGAGAGCTAGGAACACAAAAGGCACAAGAGGTTATACTAGAACTCATGTTGGTAATGATCTGACTTGTATAGCATTCTTTGAATTAAGCATATCATCATGAGCATGATCTTGTTTGAAATCCCTATTGAAGACTTAATGTGATTTAGGATGAACCTAACACATTTTGTAGAGTGTTGGATGGTCTGGCTATAGCCACCAGATGATTTGGCAAGTGCCATGTCAGAGAGTCAGTGAAGTCCAATTGGGAGAGTCAGTGAAGTCCAATCGGCCAACTAAGTCACGACTATCGGACAACAGATGGTCCAACAACCTGAGTGGCATTCATGTAGTTTAGGGAGCGGTCCACACCACACCTCCTAGGGCCCACATCTAAGTGCATGTGGCACTTCACCAAAGCATTAACACCCTCTCTCTTGCCACACACAAACCACTCTCCCTCCCTCTAGTAGGAATCAAGAACAAGGAAGAGAAAGCAAGAAGGAGGAGGACAAGAGCTGCAACAAGGAACAAGGAGGCCCCCATTACTAGAGTGGGAGATTCTCCAAGTTTGTCCCTCTAGCTTGGTGGGGAGGAAGAAGGAAAAGAACAAGGCCTTCAACACCCCCTCTATAACAACCTTGGGGCCCTTGCTATTATTCTTTGAGATCCTTGGTAAGCTCTAGAAAGGTCTCCCTAGACGTGTCTTAGACCTTCTTAGAAACTCCCAGCAACAAGCCTCTTAGTGAGACATGGTCCGATCCACTCTTTGCAAGCTCGAGAGTGAGCCTTAGTGCTTTTCATAGTGGTTGGCGAATAATCCAAAAGCATGTGTCGGACGACCTTTCAAGCCTAAAACCCCACACCAGAGACTTTATCAGTGTGTTAAAACCCTTGAATAGTTTGCAGGTTACGCTCAAATGGTCCAATTAGCCCCATATGTCTCTATAGAGAGTTAGGAATCTCTACACCAACCCACCAGACCACCGTGGATCAAAGTCATCCCCAACGGTCCGAAAGGCCTTAAGTTGATGGTGAGAGTTAGAGACTCTATCCTAAGCAGCCAAACAATTAAGCTACATTCTTGATTTGTTAAACCAAACAACATAGATCAGACAAAAGAAGCACCCCCTCGGTTCAAACCCATCAAACAGTCCGATCTACCACAGTAGAGAAGAGCATTCTTTGGATAGCCTTGACCTAACACCTTGAGCAGTTCGATCATGCCTTCTAGAGATGAGAAATTTTTGTCTCATCCTACTTAGACCTATCGAATGATTCGATGGTTCATGCTAACAGGCTCGATGCCGTCCTCGGATAAGCCAAATTCCTAAGTCACAGATGGTTGTCCAGGATGGCCCGACAGACCCATAAAACCACTACTATAGATTGACCAATCACCAACGCATCTATCATCGTCGGTATCATTAAAAACGATGGTGATAGCTATCACCAATGGTTCACAATATGAACCGTTAGTGATGAGAGTATCACCGCCGGTTCGTAAGAACGTCCGGGTCGATAACTATCACCGCCGCTTCATCTTACCAACCGACGGTGATAGTCTATCATCACAGCCGGTTTGCACTACTAGCCGGTGGTGATGGTGTGCTCCTCATCACTGCCGCCTCGCCATATGAACTAGCGGTGAAGACATTTTCACCGCTAGTTCGTTGTATGATACGGCGGTGATAACCATGCGGCAGTATAAATAAATTCATAACTTTTTTAAATAAAGTTAGATGAAAACAAACTTTATATCAAAGTTGTAGATCTCGATGCAATCGACAACTTTGTAGTTGATGACCTTTTCATTTGAAACCATGTACGGTCCCAGAATTCTGTTTAAAGCACTCAAATTTTGAAATTTAATTTTTTCAAATCGTACAAACGACCCTAGATGGAAAAATGACCAAAACCAAAGTTGTAGATCTCGATGAGATATACAACTTTGTAGTTGACAACTATTTCATTAGAAATCATTTATAGTCTCAAATTTGTATCTAAAGCTTTAAAATTTTAAAAAAACCAAAATTTTGAAACAACCTCGGATGGAACATCGACCGAAACCAAAGTTGTAGATCTCGATTAGAAAAACAACTTTGTAGTTGATGAGTTTTTCATTTGAAATCATTTGAGGTCTCAAAAGTATGGCTAAAGTTTTGACGTTTTGAAATTCAAATTTGTTAAACGACCTCGGATGGCGAGACAACCAAAATCAAAGTTGTAGGTCTCGATATGAACAATAAATTTGTAGTTTATGACTTTTTCATCTGAAGCCATTTAGGGTTCTAAATATTCATTTTAAATTCTGAAAAGTGAATACTATGGAAATGGATATGCTATATAGACACAAGTGACTGAGTGGTGGAGTGGTTAGAGGAGCAAAGGACAAAGGTCTCAGGTTCAAATCCCAGCACCATGTACCGTAAAAAATAGCGTGGAGTTGGAGCTGGAGCAGCTTCCTGGTACCATGAAGCTGGAGCTAGTAGGAGAGCTTCCCAGGATTGAAAATTTTTTTTTGTTATTTTTTGGCCCATTTTTAGAAATTTTGAAAATTCAAATCACCGCTGGTTGGTAATACGAACCGACTATGATAAGCTATTATCACCGTCAGTTGCATATCGCTTGTGATGAGAATGTCATCACCACCGACAGCTTACTGCCAAGACCGAAAAGCACTAGTGATGGGCTTCACGAACCGCTTGTGATATGCAGTAGTGAACAACTAGTTAGGCTATATGTTAACCCTCGGGTACTAACCCATAGTCCTTAATTATGTACTAGCTTATGTTTGAAGTACTTATAACCTTTTCATGCATTGTTCATTGCAATCATGTCATCATGTTTAACTTTTGCATCATATTCAATTGTGTAAGAGCTGAACCCTAACCCGTTGAGCTCTAGGTCGATCCTCATAGCAGGAACCTATGCATATTTATCTTTTTTCTAATTGCATGCATGAACTTTACTATGTGCTATGTATGTGCATGTTAGCTTTTGTATGACCATGACATAGATGCTACATGTAGTTGTCGTTCCTTGTTATTTTGTGATCACACCCTAAAGTGTTGATTGTTTAATTTCTAGAACGTATCATTTCTTAACATGCTTAGAATGGTGAAGTCGAGCACATGCCATGGTCATCATTACTCGTGAGTTTCTAGGGTGGTTTGATTGATTGAGGAACTTGTAGAGAAGGAAAGAGATAAAATTTGACCAAGATTATTAATGTTGAATGAGGTTCAGCGAGGGGTAAGGTCATTACGAGACGGGTATCACGTGATGTAACTCACTTTAGCTAGTTAAGGGCTGGTTTTTGTTGCATCAATTTGAGCTCTTACCCATACTCACCACATTTTGTATGTATAGGCATGGTAAGCTAAGTATCATGCTGTGACAGGGTAATCCTATAGATTCAATGCATCTAGTGATGACGGGTTGCTAGTAACATCCAAGTACTCCTATGCTTTCCCATTGTTAATTTATTGGATGATTTGGCCAAATGTGGGATAAGTTGAGGCAATCAGTTACTGAAAGGTCCTAAATAGCTAGAGGGGGGTGAATTGCCTATAAAAATTTCTACAAATACACTAGAGCAAGATGTTAGTACACTAAATGGCGAAATGTAATTTTGCTCTAGCTCTATGAGGGTTGCAAGCCACCTATTTAACAATTCTAGTTGTTATGATCACTAGGCACAAACAATGATTATGTCACTACTCACTAAGAGCTCTCAACAAATCTACACTAAAGAGCTCCACTAGGTGATACTAAACTAGCAAGCAAGACAAGCTCTCAAAACTAATTACACTAAAGAGCTTGACAACTAGTTTGCAAGAAATGCAAAAGAGTGAGTATGGGGATTATACCGCCCAACGTCGAGGAATGAACCAATCACAAGATGAAGACAATCCAATCACCAGGAGAAATCCAATCACACAAGAGACACAAGATTTTTCTTCCGAGTTTCACGTGCTTGCAGGCACGCTAGTCCCCGTTGTGTCGACCAACACTTGGTGGTTCAGCGGCTAAGAGGTGTTGCACAAACCTCGTCCACACAATTGGATACCGCAAGAACCTACCCACAACTGAGGTAGCTCAATGTCATGAGTAATTTACTAGAGTTGCCTTTGGCGCTCCGTCGGTGAAGGCACAAGACCCCTCACAAGCAATCGATCGAGGCCGAAGACAATCACCAACTCCGCTCAATGATCCTCCAATCACCAGGCCGTCTAGCTGTCAGCAAACACCAAGAGTAACAAGCTCACAACTAGCCCAAATCACCCAACTAGTGCCACAAGATGATGCAACTCAATGCAATGCACTGGAGGCCCTCCAATCTCACTCAAGATGATGAAATCAAGTGAACAAGTGAGTGGAGTGTGTTTCTCAGCTTCCAAAGGGTGTGCACAAGTGTATGAGGTGCCAAGAGGGTGGCCAAGGCCGGTCACACCCTCTATTTATAGCCACACAAGTAAATAGAGCCGTTATACCCCTTAAAGTTGTTTTTGCGAGGTCACCGGACAGGGCAGTGCCTGGTACCGGACATGGCGGTGACCTGCCCAACAGTCAAATTCCAACGCCTAAAAACTAACCGTTGGGGCACCGGACAGGGTGGTGGTGGCACCGCCATGGGGGTGGTGGTGACCACCTAGCTGAGCCCGGAACCATGGTGGTGCCAGCCCCAGCACTAGCGCTTCTCTGCCTCAGCTAGCCGGTCACTGGACAGGCCAGAAATGTGCACCACCACACACATGGCGGTGACCACCCTGAGGCAAACTCTTCCGTTAGCTGTGATTTCATTTCTTGATTCGATCCACAAGCAGTCTAACACTCTTTTCCATGCGTTGCTAACCCTCAAAGTGTTTTCTCAAAACATGTTAGAGCCAAGTTAGCATTTCTCAAAATATTTTTCAATAAATATTTTTGCTTGCTCTCCAATGTGCACTAGGCCTAAATACAATGCATGAAGTCCAACACCTAGTGGCACTAGATGACTGAATTGTCTAGTTAAGAACCCCTCTTAATAGTATGAGCATCTATCCTAAATGTGATCACACTCTCCAAAGTGTCTTGATCACCGAAACAAAACCACTATTTATACCTTTGCCTTGATCTCCATAGGATTTTGTTTTTCTCTTTCTTCTTTTCCAAGTAGAGCACTTGATCATCATCACATGTGTCCATCTCATCATTTCATGTGATCAACATCACCATTTGAGTGCCACCATGCTCCTCACTTGGATTGCACCAACCTAGCTCATATCATCACTCATGATAAAGGTTAGTGCTTAGGTTTCATCAATTATCCAAAACCAAACTAGGGCTTTCAATCTCTCCCTTTTTGGTAATTGATGACAACCTATTTATAAAGATATTTAATGAAATCTTTTTAGATTCATGTTGCTTGCCCAAGCATATTACCATGTCTAAAGATTATGGACAAGTTTCATAAACCCAAAATTGGTAGTATTAGCTTCCCCTACATATGTGCTAAGAGTTTGGATTTGAAAGCTTGCACTTATGCATGGACTAGAGGTTTGGGAGAGTAATAGCTAACAAATGATGCTAAGGTGTAAAGAATGGACCTTTGAAGCGTGATACCAATCGGAGTTGCCAATATACACCATCCTTAGCACCATTAGTAACTAGACATTCACAAAAACTAGAAAACCCTGTGAGATCAACATTATATGAAAGGGTCTAGTTTTTACATGATAAGCACAAGTCTAGTTACTCTTCCTATGCATGCTAGTTTTTATTTCATCAATCATTATCTATGATCTAGCATATACCACACAAGCATGGATATAGAATTTAAAACTTATGCCATGCAAGCAAATATATGTAAATGCACATACAAATGCAACATACAAGTTTATGAGCTTGCTCCTCCTACTTGAGTGCTTTAAATTTTAATTGATCCCCTTACAATGTCATTTCATTTATCATTTCATTAGTTTGCTCCCCCTATCTTTACTATCTTTGTGAATTTCTCTCCCCCTTTGCCAACAATTAGCACAAAAGGTGAGCTCAAATTTTAGATAGGTTGGGATGAAACCATATTAAGTGAGGATCATTTTCCCAATTTGGTTCAATCTAGATCATTTGCAAATGATATTTAACTCGGTTTGATCCAAGGGCAAGCTTCTTCACACCTCCAAATAAGGGTTATTATGCACCATGTTGAGTTAAACACTTATATCTCATTTTCTAGATTAAATAATAGGTTCACAAGCCCACAAACATGTCATATGCTACCACTAGATCATTTCAAGCATACAAGCAATAGTGGTACCATACAAGCATTAAATTCATTTAATTTTCATGAATGAGCCTAAGACATGTGAGGAATGACTAGATGCACTAAACAAGTCCTTAGCAATGGATGAATGACATGTCAATCAACTTTACCTTGCTTTTGTTCGAAGGAGAGGCATGTCATATATGGGGGTCAATCAACACATATTGGAGAAGTTAAGTATGTTCAATTCAATCCTTAGCTTGCAAAATCTCTTCTCATCAAGTGGCTTGGTGAATATGTCGGCAAGTTGATCTTCGGTGCCCACTCCCTAAATGCAAGTGTCCTTTTTTTGTTGATGATCTCTTATGAAATGATGGCAGACATCAATGTGCTTTGTTCTTGCATGTTGAATCGGGTTGTTGGTGAACTTGATTGCACTCTCATTGTCACATAGCAATGACACTTGTTTGAACTTTATTCCAAAGTCACTTAAAGTAGCCTTCATCCAAAGTAATAATGCACAACAACTACCGGCTGAAATGTACTCCGCTTCGGCGGTTGAAAGTACTACACTATTTTACTTCTTTGTTGACCAAGACACAAGTGATCTTCCCAATAGTTGATATGTGCCTGATGTGCTCCTTCTCTCAACTTTGCATCCTGCATAATCCGAATCGGAATATCCAATAAGCTTAAACCTTGCACCTTTGGGATACCACAAGCCAACATTTTATGTATGCTTCAAGTACCTCAATATTCTCATTGTTGCTTTTAAATGACTTTCTCTTGGTGAGGCTTGAAATCTTGCACACATGCATATACTAAACATCATATCTGGTCTTGATGCGGTCACATAGAGTAGACTTTCAATCATAGACCGATATAACTTTTGATCCACCATATTATCACTAGCATCACTATTCAAGTTTCTATTTGTCCTCATTGGTGTACTAATTGACTTTGCATCATTCATTCTAAATTTCTTGAGCATGTCTTTGATGTACTTTCCTTGACTAACAAATGTACCACTCTTTAATTGCTTGATTTTAAGACCAAGTAAGTAATTAAGCTCTCCAATCATGGACATCTCAAACTCACTTGCCATCATTTTTCTAAACTCCTCACAAAACTCTTGATTGATTGATCCAAATATAATATCATCAACATAGATTTGTAACACAAACAAGTCATTGCCTAGCTTCTTGGTGAAGAGACTGGTGTCAACCTTACCCATCTTGAACCCTTTAGAGAGTAGGAAATCCCTCAATCTCTCATACCATGCCCAAGGTGCTTATTTCAATCTATAAAAAGCCTTTTCAACTTGTAGACATGGTTGGGCTTCTTCGTATCTTCAAAACCAGGAGGTTGCTCAACATACACAAGCTCATTAATGTACCCATTGAGAAATGCACTCTTCACATCTATTTGGTATAACTTGATGTCATGGGCATAAGCATAGGCTAACAAGATCCTAATTGCTTCCAATCTTGCAACGGGGGCATATGTTTCTTCAAAGTCAAGATCTTGAACTTGAGTGTAACCTTGAGCCACTAATCTTGCTTTGTTCCTTACAACTATCCCATCTTGATCTTGCTTGTTCCAAAAGACCCATTTTGTTCCAATCACATTATGACCCTTAGGCCTCTCAACTAACTCCCATACTTGATTTCTTGTGAAGTTGTTTAGCCCTTCATGCATAGCATTTACCTAATCAACATCCTTCAAACCTTCATCTATCTTCTTTGGTTCAATGGATGAGACAAATGAGAAGTGTTCACAAAATAATGCCAAACTTGATCTTGTTTGCACACCTCTAGAGATATCACCAATTATAGAGTTCAATGGATGATCTCTTGCAACATTGGTTAATTGGAGCACTTGCACTTGATTGCTTGCATTTGATTGATCACTTGGTTGAGATGATAAACTAGCCACTTGTTGTTGATCTTGTACTTTATCATCACTAGCACTTGCTTGAACTTGATCATGAGAACCACTAGCTTGCACATTTGAGTTAGCGAGCACTTTATCTTTGTCATCTTCAACATTGATCACCTCTCTAGGCCTTATGTCACTAATGTCCATGTTCTTCATTGCATTGACCAATTGAGTGCCTCTCACATCATCTATATTCTCATCTTTCTCTTGAAAACCATTGGTTTCATTAAATTCCACATCATGAACTTCCTCAAGAGTACACTAGCTAAATTCCAAACTCTATAAGCCTTGCTAGTAGTTAAGTAACCAAACAAGAAACCTTCATCATATTTCTTCTCAAACTTGCTCAATCTAGTGCTTTTCTTCAATATCTAGCATTTACAACAAAAACCCAAAAGTATGCAATATTAGGCTTTCTTCCATTCAAGAGTTCATATGGTGTCTTCTCTATCATGGGATGACAATAGAGTCGGTTGCTATAGTAGCAAGCCATGTTGATTGCTTCAGCCCAAAATGAATGACTCACATTGTACTCACTCAATATTGATCTTGCCATGTCATTAAGGTTCTATTCTTTCTTTCAACTAGGCCATTTGATTGAAAAGTGTACTTGGTCGAGAATTGATGCATAATTCCAATCTCATCACAAAGCTCATCAATTCTTGTATTCTTGAACTCACTTCCATTGTCACTTCTCACTTTCTTGATGTTTGTTTTAAACTCATTGTGAATTCTCTTGATGAAAGTTTTGAAGGTTGCAAACACATCACTCTTGTCAACAAGAAAGAACACCCATGTATATCTAGTGAAATCATCCACAATCATAAATCTATATTTGTTTCCACCAATGCTAGTGTAAGTGGTTGGTCCAAACAAATCCATGTGCAACAACTCAAATACCATAGATATACTCATCATGCTCTTCTTAGTGTGTGTGTTGCCAACTTGCTTTCTGGCTTAACATGCACTACAAAGCTTATCCTTCTCAAATATGACATCTTTCAAGCCTCTAACTAGATCATGCTTAATCAACTTATTCAATTGTTTTATTCTAACATGACCAAGTCTTCTATACCATAACCAACCCATGCTTGACTTAGTGAGCAAACATGTTGACAATTGAGCTTCTCTAGCATTGAAATCAACCAAGTATAGATTCCCATATCTAAATTCTTTGAATATCAAGTTAGAGCCATATACACTTATGATCTCTATATCATCCACACCAAATATGCACTTGAAATCAAGATCACAAAGTTGAGCTACCGGTAATAAGTTAAAGTTCAAGCTCTCTACTAGTAGCACATTGGAGATGCTCAAGTCATTGGATATTGCAATCTTACCAAGCCCTTTGACCTTGCCTTTGCCATTATCACCAAATGTTATGCTATCAATCCCATTGTCATCATTTGAGTTGATTGAATTGAACATTCTTGAATCGCCAGTCATATGTTGTGTGCATCCACTATCAAGCACCCAATGACTTTCTCTAGCTTTATAATTGACCTACAAAAGAAGATCAATTCCTTTTAGGTACCCAAACTTGCTTGGGTCCTTAAAGGTTAGTTACCAAGGTCTTTGGTACCCAAATGGTCTTCTTCTTTGGGCCCACAATTGGTGTACCAATAAACTTAGCCTTCACACCATTGGTGCCCATAACAAGCATGTAACAAGAATCAAATCTAATTGATGATCCATTAGGTTGCTTATTCTTGTTAGTCTTGCAATATTGCTCTATATGCCCAACTTGCTTGCATCTATTACAAAATCGACCATTGTCCTTCATAAAGCTAGCTTTGGGAGTGACAAAAGCCGCCTTGCCTTTTTTGGGGGTATAGCCCAATCCCTCTTTGTTGAGAGAAAACCTTTGGCTACCCAAGCACTTTAGCAAGCGGGCATCTCCACCATAGGCATTACCTAAGGCACGAGTGAGCTCATTGACCTCCTTGAGGATCTCATTTTCCACCATTAGTGAGGCATCATAAGTGAAACCATCACTCAAAGGTGAAGTAGAAGTGGTAGTGGTACAAGAAGGGTTAGTGGGAGCAACAACAATGGGCTTATAAAAAGATTTATCAATAATATCACATGTTAGTCCCACGTCACATGACACAATCATTTGCTCCTTCTTGGCTTCTTCCTCCTTGACTTGCTTGAGGAGAGAGGAGCGAGCCTTTTCAAGCTTAGAGTGAGCTTTGCCAAGCATCTCATGGTCTTCCCTTAGACTCTCATGAGAGGCATTTAGCTCATCAAAGGATTGCTGAAGAGATTTGATCTTCTTACGCAATTCTTTGCACTCCTTTCTATTCATCTCAAAGCAAGTGTGCACTAGCTCACACATGTCCATGAGCTCCTCCTTGGTGTACTCCTCCTCCTCATCACTCCTACAATCATCACTTTCATAATCATTATCACTCATGTCATATTTTACCTTGGTAGGCTTTGCCATAAGGCATGTTGATGGAGTATTGAAGATAGAAGGCTTGTTGTTGATGGCGATGCTTGCTGGTGCTTTCTTAATAGATTTCTTGCCATCATCACTAGAGTTATCACTATCCGAAGAGCCATCACTATCCCATATCACCACATAGCCTCCACCCTTCTTGTTCTTTTGGAAGGTCATCTTCTTCTCCTTTCCTTCTTGTCCTACTTAGCTTCTTCTTCTTATCCTCATCATTTTCACTAGTATAGCGACAATCCGCTACAACGTGATCCAGGCTCTTGCACTTGTAGCATCTCCTCACATACTCTTTGCTCTTGTTGTCTCTTCTCTTTCTTGCACCATAGCCCTTCTTATTCATGAATCTTCCAAACTTGTGCATAAAGAGAGCCATGGCTTCATCATTAATGTCACTAGCATCTTCATCATCACTTGATTTCTTCTTTCTTAGATTTGCCCTTGTTCTTGGATGATGAGCTAGACTTGAATGCTACACTTTTGTTCTTCTTGTCTTCATCTTTCTTCTTGTCATCCTTGTCAACTCCCTTCCTTTTCACACGGTATGTCTCTTGTGTCATGACATCACCTAGTACTTGGTTAGGGGTAATCTCTTTCAATCCTCCTCTAATGATGATCAATCTCAATGTCTCAAATCTAGGAGGTAAGCACATCAAGAACCGATGAGAGACATCATCATCATTGATCTTTTCTCCTAAAGCCTTCAAATCATTGATAATTACTTGCAATCTATGGAACATCTCTGGAATGCTCTTATAATCCTTTATCTTGAAGCTTGTCAAATTGTCCTTGAGGATGCATAGCTTGGCACTCTTCACAGCCGGTGTGCCCTTATATGTTTCTTCCAATCTCTTCCACACCTCACTAGCTCTCTCACAATCATTGATTTGTTTAAACACCTTGGAATCAATGGCATTGTAGATGGTGTTTAGAGCCATTGTATTGCATTGCTTGTTGGTCTTGTCAATGTTGATGAGATTGTCCGGATTAAGAATCACAAAGTCACTCTTGGTCACATCCCACACTTGGTCATTGATTGAACCAAGGTACATCTTCATCTTTCTCTTTCAATAATCATAGCATATACCATTAAAGAACAGTGGTTTGCCCCCCATATGGTTGAACACAATTTGAGCCATCTTGACACCGAGGTTGTTAAGCCTTCAATCAAACGGTGACCATGGATCCGATACCACTTGAAAGGTCCTAAATGGCTAGAAGGGGGTGAATAGCCTATAAAAATTTCTACAAACACACTAGAGGAAGAGGTTAGTACACTAAATGATGAAATGCAATTTTACTCTAGATCTACGAGGGTTGCAAGCCACCTATTCAATAATTCTAGTTGCTATGATCACTAGGCACAAACAATGGCTATGTCAGTACTCACTAAGAGCTCTCAAGAAGTCTACACTAAAGAGCTCCACTAGGTGATACTAAACTAGCAAGCAAGACAAGCTCTCAAAACTAATTACACTAAAGAGCTTGACAACTAGTTTGCAAATAATGTAAAAGAGTGAGTATGGTGATTATACCACTACGTCGAGGAATGAACTGTAACACCCTCGGTGTTACACTATACAGTCTTTTGCTAAAACACTGCATGAGCATCATACTTATGTGTAAATGTGTGTAATATAGGATGTAAAGCAATATACGGAACTTGAAACGTTCATCGGAAACACGAAATGAATGTTATGTTCCATGTCGCGTTGTATCACTTAGTGTTCTAAATGATTTTTTATTGAACGAAAATGCTATAGAACGCATACCCGGCCCTTTAATAAAGTTTGTAGTACAAACTTCGTAGGTGACAATGAAATACTTGTGGTCGAGAACGGGGTTCGCTAGATAGCTTATTTGATAGCTTGGAAATTGAAGTTGACGCAAATCCGAACAAAAACTTAGTCAATTTCTTAAGTTGAAAAGTGTGTCGACGAAGCTAAGTTTGGGAATTTTAATCGGGGAATCGGGTTACGCTGTGGCATGGTCTTAACGTTGGTTTTAGTAGCTTGATACACCATCTCGAACGTAAAATAGTTGGTTTAGCGTTTGGATCATTGAGTGGGATTTTTGAGCTGCTTTAAAAGGCCTGCAAGTCACGTTCTTGATCGGTGCCAGCGCCTGGGCGTGGTCACCCTCTGCTCCGGCTCGGCGCGCTGCGCTGGTCTGCCCGTCGTGCATGCGCACGCAAGCCCGCTCGTGTGGCTCCGTGCCGCTAACCACTGCCTCCTGTTGCTGCGCCCTGGCACATGCTCACGCATGCACGCACACCGCGCCAGCAAGCCTGGCTGCTCTGCCCGCTATCGCGTCCGCCTGCGCCACGCTGCTCGCCGTCGCGTCACGCTGCACACCCGGTCACGCTGCGCTCCGACCGTCGGTGCCGCGTGACCACTACTGCCGTTGACCCTTCGCGGCTGCACGCGCATAGGCCTGCCGCCTGACTTTGTCATCACGTCCGCGCTCAACGCCACGCCGTGCTGTTGCCTCCCCGAATCGGCATCAGTCTCTACGGCGCGTTGTGCCATGCGCTGTTGTCTTGTGGGTTGTGGCGCCGTGGTCTCACTTCGTCGTGCCAGCCTCGTACGCGCCATGGAATCTTCCCCGTCACGCTGCCATCCTTCCCCAATTAGAAATTTGTGCCACGCCAAACCACTGTCACATCGCCTGCAATGGCGCCGCATCGGCCAAGCCACGCCAAGGCAAACCATAGAGCTTGGTCCTACTCTCATAATTGCGCACGTCTGGAGGTCGAGTGGGCGTCTAGCTTCGTGCCAAGCATGCCACTGTGGCGGCCGTACGGTGTCGGGGCTTCGATTGGAAAATTCCCCCCGTCGTCGACCCCTTAAGTCCAAAGCCATCGTCCGTCCAATTGGCCTTGCATAGTCCACCTCTGTCCAATTAGCCATGCACCCAACTAGCTCTGGTAGTTAGCTAACAAGTGGAGTCCTTTCGACGAGCTTTCGTACCCAAGTGAGGTAATGTGGCGCTTTCTCCTCGTGGCGGTCCGCCATGGCCGTTGAGGCGGGTGCTCTGCCAGGATGTCGCCCCTTGCTCCTTTGTCTCAATTGAGCAGGGCTTTTGCATCTCCTTGACTGGTTTGCCTCGCCCATGCAGCGACTTCGCCTATGGAGTAGTAGGTCACCGGGGACATCGTCGCCGCACTTGCCATGAACCAGAGTCACCCCATGCTCATGGCCAACCACCTTGTCGAGCCCCACGACTTCATCCCATCTGCCCTACGCGTCTCTGGTGAGGCCCTCTTGCTCCTAGGGTAGGTGGTTGAGCCGGTTGAGGTCTAGGTCGCCGGGACAAGTTCGCTGCCGCCGACGAACTAGTGTGGATGCCGTTCCCATGGCCAGCGCGATTGGGAGTGGTAGTGATTCAATTAGGACTTCTATATTGTTGCTCGTAGTTTGTAGATGGATACAGGGTAGCGGTAAGGCGTTGGGCTAGGTAATTTCACCGACGCCGGTGTTGTCACGGCCAGACCCTGCCGCGGTGCATGGCCACACCTATGCGATGCACCGTTGTTAGTGTATGATACCTCTATCCATGGCGCTTCGCTCGTAGAGTGCTAGGGAGGTATTGGTTAAGGCCGAGGAGGCCCGTGCTCGCTAGTGTTTGGCCGGAGATGCCGTGGCCTCGGTTGAGTTCCGGCCAGGGACGTTGTAACACGAATTCGAAGTGAACCGGGGGGTTAAGTGTGAGAGTCAGTGAGAGAGGGGAATAGTGGAAGGGACTGCGGTTCCATTTGATTGGAAGCCGAGGGCTCTTTTGCATAATGCGGCGCGCACGCGGGTCTTCCCTCTAGGGCCGCTGCCGCGCGTGGGCCGTGCTACGCCGGGCCGCGCCGGTGCGCTACGTGGGTGAGCGCGCGGGCGTTGTGGGAGTGGGCTGCGTCGTGTGTTGTGGGCCGCATGGTAGAATTGAGTTTTTCATTTTCCAGTAAATTAGTAAATGCTTATTCAATTTAGTTTTGAGCTAAACTTTCATAATTTGTAGTAAATTTTGTAGATGTCCAAAAATAGTGAAACCAAGTTTGTTAGGTTCACAAAATGCTATCTATCTGTTAGTGTAGTTAGATTATAGTTATCTATGCTAATGATAGGTTCATAAATTTAAATTAGAGAGCTTAGTATTATGTAGATTAATATTTGTAGGAATTTTTGTGGTAAATTGATGATAGCTTTAGTCATGAAATTTTTACAGTAGGATCATTAGATTATTAGGTACTCACTGTAATTTTTGTAGCATTAGAGTAGGTTGATAAATAGAATAGCTATTACCCTTGTTTTATCATATGTAGATGTAAATCGGTATTAAGAGTAAGAATACCTTTAGTTGCTAAGATAATATATGTCATGCTTCATACCTGTTAGTGGTGACAGTAGGTAACTTAGCATCTTAGTCGGTAGGACTAGCTTAGTAACTTGATAGATGTATTTTATTTTAAGAGCTGCTGTTGCCATATTACTAAGTGTTGCATCATCATTTTATGCATGTAGATCACAAGTTGGTAGAGTTCGTGCCCGTGGATGAACATGATTATGAAGAGGTCATTGAGGAGTATGAGGAGGAGATCCTCGTGCAGAAAGGAGCCCCGGAGCCTTTTGGTGCTGACTTAGTTGACCCACCGCCTGCCCAAGGCAAGCCCCAATGTGTAACCCTTATTTTAAATGATCACTGAATATATATGATGTGCATTTATGTTACAGGCATTTTATGGAAACTACATGCATAAATATATCTACCTATGAGTCCTACTAGTACAGGTCGAGTAGTGCTCAAGATTTCGGTAGCATGAGTAACCTGCCGTTACTCACAATACGTGATAATTATGATCACTCATGATAAAATGGTGGAAAGAAAAAGTTGTGACCGGGCAGGGATATGGTTTGGGTACTGGTGGGTGTAAGAGGTTGTGTCCTGCGGCCAACAGGGCATAGCTTGGTTACACTTTTTCCCTGTCTATGTCGGTTAAGGACCGGTCGTTGCATTGGACGCTAGGCAAGTCACAGACTTATTATCCCGAGCACATACTTGGGTATGGGTGCAGGGAAGACTTGTTGCTCTCTTGTCTTGGATCTGGCTCTTTCCGGACCAACTGATTGGAGGCGGGGATGGTGGAGGTCCTTGCACCGCACTGAGTCCAGGACTCAGGGGCGGGGGCTTGGAGTCCAAGTTTGGACAGGGACCTGGACACCTAGGACAGGAGGATGATGGGTTGGTCCTGCTTGTGCCTACGGTACAAATGTGGCGTGTGTTTTTAGGGTACCCAGCTGGGGGCATTGATTCGCGAATCGCCGGGAAATCTGGTATGGCTTATCTAAACTCTAGCACCGTAGTAAGAACTGAAAGATGAAAGGTGATGAAATAGAACTGATTGCTCAACTCTTGCTTGAAAGGAGAATAGGTGCTTACATAGAATGGCAAGATAATAAATTAATACGGCTATTAATAACAACATAAATAAGGACTCACTATTAGTACTGCTTTCTGCAAAAAAGAAACCAGCAAACCATAAAGCTTATCATATCCCTTGGAGTCGGGAAATTATTCCCACTAGTCGGATAAGTCTTGCGAGTACATTGTGTACTCAGGGTTTATTTACCCTTGTTGCAGGTAATGCATGAGGAGTACCATTGTGTGGAGGATTCTTCTGGTGGGCACAGATGGAATCCTTGCTTACTATCGATAGCTGTTTACTCAATGTTTATCTTCATTCCGCTGTTTATTATTCTGCACTCTGACATTTGGTAATGTAATAATGTAATTTTTAAGAACTTCTGATGTATGAAATGGATAAGTATTATAACTCGTTCTCATTATTGGATCCTCGGGGAAAAATGTGGATCTTTCGGGCTCTCCCTTGGGGTGTGCCCGATGGATACCGCCTACTATAGCTTGCTTACGGGGTGCTTAGTGTCTGGTGGAAGATGAGCGCCTCCGTAAGTGTGTTATTTTGAGTGGTTCTGCCACATGAACCAATCACAAGATGAAGACAATCCAATCACCGAGAGAAATCGAATCACACAAGAGACAAGATTTTTCTCCTAAGGTTCACGTGCTTACCGGGACGCTAGTCCTTGTTGTGTCGACTAACACTTGGTGGTTTGGCGGCTGAGAGGTGTTGCACAAACCTCATCCACACAATTGGGCACCGCAAGAACCTACCCATAAGTGAGGTAGCTCAATGACATGAGCAATTTACTAGAGTTGCCTTTGGCACTCCGCCGGGGAAGGCACAAGACCCCTCACAAGCAACCGATATAGGTTGGAGACAATTACCAACTCTGCTCAACGATCCTCCAATCACCGGGCCATCTTGGTGTTGGTAAACACCAAGAGTAACATGCTCACAACCAGCTCAAATCACCCAACTAGTGTCACAAGATGATGCAACTCAATGCAATGCACTAGAGGCTCTCCAATCTCACTCAAGATGAAGAAATCAAGTGAACAAGTGAGTGGAGTGTGTTGCTCAGCTTCTAAAGGGTGTGCACAAGTGTATAAGGTGCCAAGAGGGTGGCCAAGGCTGGCCACACCCTCCATTTATAGCCACACAAGCAAATAGAGCCATTATACCCCTTAAAGTTGTTTCTGCGAGATCACTGGATAGGGTGGTGCCTAGCACCAGACATGGCGGTGACCTGCCCAACGGTCGAATTCCAACAACTAAAAACTAGCCTTTGGGGCACTAACAGGGTGGCGGTGGCACCGCCATGCGAGTGGCGGTGACCACCCAGTTGAGCCCCCCCGATTTCCCTGCTCTCTGGATAAAAGGGACAATGCATAGCCGCACCCATGGCGGTGACCATAATGGTGCCCCTTTGTTGTCGGTGCTCTCAAGTAAAGAGGGATGGTGGCACCGCCCTGCCTATGGCAGTGACCAGGCGGTGCACCACCGTGCACCTAGCGGTGTACACCGGACACACCGGTGACCGTCCTCCACCACGTTGCTCTCGGCCACCTCTAGGTGGGCACTAGCCCTAGGGGTGGCGGTGCCAGCCCTAGGACCAGCGCTTCTTTGCCTCAGCCAGTCGGTCACCGGACAGGTCAGGGTAGTGAACCGCCACACACATGGCGGTGACCACCCGAGGCAAACTCCTCCGTTAGCTGTGATTTCGTTTCTTGATTTGATCCACAAGCAGTCTAACACTCTTTTCCAAGCGTTGCTAACCCTTAAAGTGTTTTATCAAAACATGTTAGAGCCAAGTTAGCATTTCTTAAAATATTTTTCGATAAATATTTTCGCTTGTTCTCCGATGTGCACTAGGCTTAAATGCAATGCATGAAGTCCAACATCTAGTGGTACTAGATGACCGAATTGTCTAGTTAAGAACCTCTCTTAATAGTATGGCAATCTATCCTAAATGTGATCACACTCTCTAAAGTGTCTTGATCACCGAAACAAAACCCCTATTTATACCTTTGCCTTGATCTCCATAGGGTTTTATTTTTCTCTTTTTTCTTTTCCAAGTAGAGCACTTGATCATCATCACATGTGTCCATCTCATCATTTCGTGTGATCAACATCACTATATGTGTGCCACCATGCTCCTCACTTGGATTGCACTAACCTAGCTCATATCATCACTCATGACAAAGGATAGTGCTTAGGTTTCATCAATTATCCAAAACTAAACTAGGGCTTTAAGTTACCCTTATGGATCGATGGGTCCTATGGGCAGTGGCCTCGTTGTTGTGTGGTAAAAGGTGTATACCTCTTGCAATTAATCATTTTGACATGTCAAAATCTTTGTTATGAGTAAGTTCTTTATCGTTGACTTTAGTGTAAAGTTTTCATGCTAATAATTAACGACACGTGGAAGATTGAGCTCACCCCTCATGCTTTGTATATGTTGTTGTTCATGCTAAACCTAGAATAGATAAGTTAAGTCTTATGCTCATTCTTACTTCATGATCAAATGCTTTTATGCAAATAAGGCCCTGTTCGGCTTGAACTTATCAGCCATAGTACAATGTTTTTCTCTCACAACAAAACAGCCGTAGCCGGCTTATCAGTCCCAAAAAAATTAGCCAAACAGCTTGTAACATAACTACAAAAAACATTTTCTGATTTTAAGAAGTGGGCCCATGCATTTTGTAAAATTCGAACCCATGACCTTTGGCCCCATGCAACTATCCCAACCACTGCACAATACACTCACTTGTGAGTGAGTATAAGATCCTATCCATTTGTACTACCATTTTGTATAATATGTATTGAATAGTTTGGGCATTAAATGATCTCAAATGAAAACTATTTCAACTACAAAGTATTGAATTTTGTATAGCAACACAATTTTGGCACAAGGCATATATCCACCCAAGATTATTTTAAAATTTGAATGCCAAAATCAAGAACTTAAATCAAATATTTGGTACTCTAAAAGTCTTCAAATGAAAAACTTGTAAACTACAAAGTTGTGACTACTACAACTTTGATATTGACTACGTCAACATCCAAGGTTGTTTGTAAATTCTAAAATTTAAGTCTTAAAATATAAAAAATTAAAACACATATTTGGGACTCTAAACGATTTCAACTTGAAAACTTTTGTCAACTACAAAGTTGTATTCGCATTGAATACTACAACTTTGGTTTGGACCATGTACACATCCGAGGTTGTTCGGAAATTCTAAATTTTATTTTTTTTAAAAAAAATAAGAACTTAAAATTAAATTAGGATACTTTAAATAATTCCAATAAAAAAACTTATCAACCTCTTGATGTAGATCTTGTTGAGCTCTATAATTTTGATATAAAGTTGGACTCCATTCGACTTCATATGAAAAAATTATGATTTTTAGTTTAGAAATATTAATACAGGTGAGCAATTAGACAACCTCTCTGTGATTTATTGAGGCACTACACTTAAAGGCACGTCTTTATCAATAGCAGTCTTCTTAAGAGGCTCGGCTCAAGTCCATTTACAAAGATGATTGTTTTTTCTTATACTGATCACCTCTGAAAATCATTAGATGTTTTAAGAGACGACAGGTCACAAAAAAAACCCTCCTCTCTTAATAGAGGGTTATGTCTCCTAAAATTATTTCTATAGTAGTGTAAGCTTGTTCACCTTGCTATTCAAATGTATACCCGTCTATGTTATTTTAGGTAAATCCAATGGAGTTTAGCTGAGAAAGAAAACTATATTGCTTTAGCCAAATGTAATTCTCATTTGTAACGGAGGTAAACTTTGGTAGTTTGAGGGCCTGTATAGATACAAGAGCTAATTGGTAGTTAACTAAAAATTAGTCAAAATTGACTCTCTAGTACATCGAAACAGGAGAATAATAGATGAGTTAATTTTTTTAGCCCTTCAACTAGTTGTTAGCTAAGTAGTGAGCTAATTATAGTTAATTTAGGCTAATTTTTAACTCAATTAGTTAGCAGTTATGTCCGGACCTAAGAGTACCAACTAAGAAAGAACAGTAGACAAGAGCCGGCAGTGTGTATATATATATATAAGTAACAAAAAGAAACAAAGCTGGATTCTATGGTGGCTGTTGATGTGGACCCACCTGTCATGTACTGTTGCTGAATGACGGGAACACATAACATGAGCTGTGTACACCACGGAAAAAAGGTAAAAAGGCAAATGGCAATACAAACGTTGTTTAATCCAAAACGCACGTGGCCCATGTGCGGATTCCTCCCCGGTCCACCGCCACCCACGTTATATATAGACAAAGCCTCCTCAGTCACAAACTCACAACTCACACACACACATTTTCCTCTCCTTCTCTCTCGCCTGCCTCGCGCCGACCTGCTCCCTGTGTTGTCCAGTTGTCCACTAGCTAATTCTAGACGGGAAGAAGAAGGAAGATCCCGGCGAGGCGCCATGGCAGCAGCAGCTGATGCCGCCTTGCCCTGGGCAGCGCAGTGCGCGGGCATGGCCCTGTTCGCCTCCTCCCTCTGCTTGGTGGCGCTGGCCCTGGTGCTCATGCTCCTCCGCCGCTGGCCGTGGTGCAGCTGCCATGTCTGCCGGGCGTACCTCACGGGGTCGTGGGTGCGGGACTTCACCAACCTCGGCGACTGGTACGCGCACCTCCTCCGGGAGTCGCCCACGGGCACCGTCCACGTCCACGTGCTGGGCTGCACCGTCACCGCCAACCCGGCCAACGTCGAGTACATGCTCAAGACCAACTTCGACAACTTCCCCAAGGGCAAGACCTTCTCCGCTCTCCTCGGGGACCTCCTCGGCCGCGGCATCTTCAACGTCGACGGCCACGCGTGGCGCCACCAGCGCAAGATGGCCAGCCTCGAGCTCGGCAGCGTCGCCGTGCGCTCCTACGCCTTCGGTATCATCGCCCAGGAGGTGGAGGCCCGCCTCATACCGCTCCTCGCCGCCGCCGCCGACGCCGGCGCGGTGGTCGACCTGCAGGACGTGTTCCGCCGCTTCGCCTTCGACACCATCTGCAAGATCTCCTTCGGCCTCGACCCGGGCTGCCTCGAGCTGGGCATGCCCGTGTCCAAGCTCGCCGACGCCTTCGACACCGCCACGCGCCTCTGCGCCATGCGCGGCGCCGCCGCGTCGCCGCTGCTCTGGCGGGCCAAGCGCCTGCTCAACGTCGGCTCCGAGCGGGAGCTCAGGGAGGCCATCAAGCTCGTCGACGAGCTCGCCGCCGCCATGATCCGGGAGCGCCGCAAGCTGGGCGTCGCCAACAGCCACGACCTCCTGTCCCGCTTCATGGCCTCGGCCGGGGCCGGCGACGCGCACCACGACGTCGACGACAAGTACCTCCGCGACATCGTCGTCAGCTTCCTCCTCGCGGGGCGCGACACCGTGTCCTCCGCGCTCACCACGCTCTTCATGCTCCTGTCCAAGAACCCGACCGTGGCGGCCGCCATGCGCGCCGAGGCCGGCGACGGCGGCGGCTCGGAGGCGCCGCTCACCTACGAGCACCTCAAGCGCCTGCACTACACCCACGCGGTGCTGTACGAGAACATGCGCCTGTTCCCGCCGGTGCAGTTCGACTCCAAGTTCTGCGCCGGGCCCGACGTTCTCCCCGATGGCACCTACGTGTCCGGCGGCACGCGCGTGATGTACCACCCCTACGCCATGGGCCGCATGCCGCGTATCTGGGGCGCCGACCACGGCGCGTTCCGCCCAGACCGGTGGCTCACCGGCGCCGGCGGCTTGTTCGTCCCCGAGAGCCTGTACAAGTACCCGGTGTTCCAGGCGGGCCTCCGCGTGTGCCTCGGCAAGGAGCTCGCCGTCACCGAGATGAAGGCGGTCGCAGTGGCCGTGGTGAGAGCGTTCGACGTCCAGGTCGTCGGGGACAGTGGCAGCGCCGCCTGCGCGCCAAAGTTCGTGTCGGGGCTCACCGCGTCCATCAGCGGCGGCCTCCCAGTGAGGATTAGTAGAAGAGTTCGTAGCTAGAGATTCTTGTTTTCTTTCTTCAAAAAAGAAAAATAAAAGTAGAGAGTAGATCGGTAGAGTTGTTTCGCGGATAATGTACATAGTAGACTAATTAAAAGAAGAGGGAAAAAATAGCAAGTTGAATATTCCATCCATGATCCATTTGGTATGCACTTTTCTGATGCTGCAAGCCTGCAACAGAAAGCAAACTGTTATCACCACTGTTTCATGAGTCCACTGCCTGCCTGTTAGCTTTCTACACGTATATGACGATCTCTAGACAGCTTATTTTACAAAAATACTATCATCGATTTTCCTGCCAGGGAAGTCCGATACTACCACTTGGATCTGGAACCTACATGCTGATGCTCACGATTTCGACGAAATCTGGCATCTAATAGCCGGGGCTACCCCAATCCACATAACCCCTTATTTTCTCCAAATTCTATCTCGGACTTCCTATTTTGGACAGGGGTTCGTCGTAGACTTACTTGTCTATGCAGGCGTGAAACAATCTTCCTTTCCTCTGGACTTTATCATCATTATATACTTTCTCTACCACCAATTCTTTTTAGCCTCTAAGAGACAACAAGAAGAGCCTGAAGAAAGCTGCTTCAATAAAATAAAGCTACGAATCACCCCTCCGAGAACCGTATATGAAAATTTCATCTCGTACAGCTCAAGCAAAAATACACAATTTTTCAAAGATTTTGATTCCAATGGGCACAGCTATGATCATGGTAGCTGCGGTGAAGTAGGCCTCCGTTTGCTGGATCTTCTGGCACTCGAAAGCGCTTCCACGAGAGACAGATGGACTTTGAGTTATAGACGGATTCACTGCAGGTGTTGGTCAATCTATATAGTGCGAAGCGAGGTAGTAATGACTCTTTCCTGGGAGGGAAGAGGAGTGTATACCGAAGCGTAGCAAGTTAGACGAACGGAGTGAGCCATTAAGGGGGATGGCCCATTTGTAAGGCAGGGGGGCCTGAATGAAGAGCGGACCAGACTCTTTGTTTCAGCCGCTCCCACGCACGCAGACCGGAAGATCTCAGTTGTCCTGGACTAGACAAGTACGTAGAGATCTTCGTGGAACCGGGGAGGGAGTCTCAATCGATCTTTTCTAGGATTCCAACTCACGCCACGCACGAAGATTTATCTATTGATAGAGCTAAGGGCTCACATTCTATTTAGGATTAGGAATAGGTGTAATCAGACCTGCTTTTGACATATCTATCTTATCCTTATTTGGGTACCATATGCACCTCTTTGGGCTTCTATTGAATCGAGAAATTGGATTGAACGAAAAAATTTCTTCGAAAGGAGTACCAGCATGAACCTGGGTCGCTCGTCTTCATAATATGGCACTTGCATATTCCGCTCCGTGATTCAGTTCCCTTTTCTTCTTTCTGGATCTCTGTTTCAGCTTAGTTTATTTCAGAAGAAGCCAACTTCAGCTGCAGAGATTTTCAGTAACATGCCATGGAGTAGCAGATTCAGAGTTTTGGACCATCCTGAATTCCTGATTTCCTGACGACGAATTTATCAGTGACAGAGCCACGATTGGCTCAACAGGATGAACCGTGCAACGAAGGGAACCTTACGTAAACAGCAACAAAATGGTCCCTCTGTTAATTCCGTTTCCGGCCTCTGAAGATTCAGAGTTTTCATTTGCCGGATGCAACGTCGGATCCACGTAACAGTTTCAGTTTCTGTTTGCACAATACAAGCAACTGCGAACCTGCAGACGATAGGTATTGGCTGTCTCTATCTTTATACAGATACCGATACAGATCTATCTTCAGAGCACTGACAAGTGATGGCCTGTAGAAGGTAACGTGTACGGTATTGATGATTCTGTGCTCGTGCTGGCAAATTGAACTATTGAAGAGAAGATTTTGGATGATTGTATTGATGAACAGCTGAGATTTTAGTTGGTGTGAAGTGGACTCATACATACTGTACATCTTATCTTCTCTTTGTCACTGTCAGGTTGAAGAATAGTCGTATGCTAGAATAAGAGCTCAGTTGCTACTGTACAAAGACCTTAAAGGTGAAGCAAAAATCGACACCTAATGGGCCAATTCCCAAGATGACGGCGGCAATATGCTATCCTCATGAAAGTCTCCATTTTCTCTTGCCCAATTTTCCTCTAGGTATCCTAGCTTATTCTTGGAATAACGTTCCCAGCTCTTTTCCAACCTCAGTATTTCAAACAATATGGCCTGAAATATAGTACACAGATGATATCACTTTGTTCATAGTTTAACAGCTGCGTCATTGACAACGTACCATCGACGCAAACCTGAATACCTAATACCTCAATTATTGATTGTTTACTTGCTTCCGACACAATTAGTCATTGATGGGATTTGGGACACCCAACTAATGCAGCATGTCAAAAAAGAATAGTATTAGCGTACCAGATCCTAGTTGGCGCCAAGTCGACAGCCTTTTTTTTTTGAGAGAGAACTGTCGACAGCCTTATTTGCAACGTGCGCAATGAAATCGCCATCATATTGGCTAGAAACTGGAGGAGATTTGGGGCCACATTTATACATTATTGTAGACCAAAACCCAGAAGAAAACAACCAGCTGTTAAAAAGATATATCCAACTAAAACGGCGCGCGCGCGTGCCGACGACATTTGTAGTTTCTATAGGAATGCAGTGGTTAGTTGCTGAATCTTCCTTCTCACCATTTGTGTCCAGTCATTTGAGGAAAAAGGATGAGGTACTAGCTCATCCTCTGGTGAGTGATGAAGCTGGAGGATCTCTGTGATTTGGCATGTTGGCTGCTTGTTCACAACTCTGACTGAGGCCTCTTTTCAAAGCTTAGAATATATGGCTGTAAAGTTGAAGCATGCTCGGTCGGTGAGATTTGTTTCGCTCTCTCCATCCATCCATCCACAGCTAGCCCGCCCATTCCTGCACTTCCCACACTCACATGCTGCTTCTTATCAGAACTGAACCGCAATGGGTGTTGTTATCAGACATGACCTGCAATATGTGTTTGTCACCTTGCATGGTTAAATAGCACATGCAGCATCCACACACATGTAAAGGTGGCACCAATAATTCTCGGTTCTCAGTCACAGCTGGGTGCTGTCAAAATGCACAGGTAGTGACACTCCAAATTCACCATGTCAAAGAGATTGCAGAGTTTGTTTAGAGCAGGCTACAGACAACAGAATAAGAGCAGAAATATACGCCCGTGTCAGACGAGCTACAGTATGTGGCAAAGATAGGATTCTGAATCTTGATAGTTGGCAAAGGGATTGACTCCAATCTTCAGACCTTTCTCTGAACCTGGCAGATACTACAAAGCAGCATCCACTTTGACAGCTAGCTCCTCTGAGTAATCAAACAATCCGATTGATGTGCTTCTTCGAGAGACTTCCAAGTTGTTGGAACATGTCTTGTGAACTCTTTTTTCGCTAGTCCAATTCCAATACACGCTTGCAGCATATTATTTAGATCAAGTTGGAGAGAGATTTGCTTTATTAATTTGCACACTGTTATGGTATATGGAGTACCAGCAATATGAAACTGGTCAGTCAATCTGTTCTCGGGAGTGTTAAAGCAAATTATCTGCCCACCTCAAAGTTGGCAGCAACCTATGAATTGAGGCCGATACATGTGCATGCAAATAAGGCCTAAGGGGTCGTTTCTAGTACTGAGGCAAGAGCTCTGTATTTTTCCTTAGTCAGGCCGGCTATATGAAGTATCGGTATGTCTATTATCAATTATCTGCCCACCCTCAAAGTTGGCAGCAACCTAGCTAAATACATTGTGTCAGCATCACCTATTCACCATGCATGGCGCACACACACACATGTAACGTATTACATAATAATAGCTCTACTTTTTCACCAGAACTTGCATTGACTATGTGTTGCTGCACAGAAAAATTTAAGTCAAAATAAGATTTCCATAAAGTTTAGGATCATGGAACTCGTGCACAGTCTGCGAAGTAGCTTATGTGCCTGCCACTCTAAACCTACCCACAACAATGTGGACTTCTCTTAATTATTGTATATAAAAAAAACAAATCATGGGAAACTGGAAAAAAAATACACTTACGAGTAAAGCAAGATGACAGCGTTAAATTACATTATTGATAAGGAGGTTTACTTCGAACTAGCTAGGGGTAGCCCGCTCAATTGGGTGGCTAGTAGGCGGGGCTCAACCTAATGCATACCTTTTATACCATCCTCACTGACTACATACACTCCCATGTGGTGGTAGAACTTAGACATGATATTTAGGATGGACCAAAATTTAAAAGACTATGAACTACTCCATCTGTTCTAAATTATAAGACGTTTTGGTTTTTCTAGATACATTATTTTTGCTACGTATCAGACATAGTGTATATCTAAGTGTATAGCAAAAACTACGTATCTAGAAAAACCAAAACGTCTTACAATTTTGGATAGAGGTAGTACATAAGATAGGGGTGGCCATTTTGATGCCTAAGTTGTAATTAAGACCCTGTTTAGTTCCATTTTCCATGGCAAAAGATTAGCCCCTAAAGTTTTGCTGCTAAACTTTAGTACTGCTTGAGGTGTTTAGATCCATAACAAAAGTTTAGTCCTCCATAAAAAAATTACTGATTTGCCCCTCCGTCCCCTTCCTCCCTACACTCAGAAGGTGGGTGGGTGGGGGTATGAGGTATCCTTCACGCACCCCAAGGCGTTTTAGCCCAGTTTTGCACCTCTTGAGGTGCAAATGGACTAAACTTTAGCCCTCATCTTTTGCTCACTTTTAGCCTAGGTGTTTAGATCCATTTGCCCAAAACATGGGTTAAAAATGCTAGGCAAAAGTTTTGCCAAAAGAAATAAACAGGGCCTAAATCTAATACCCAACGCGTTCTTTAAAGAACTCTAGTACAATTAGAGGGGGCATAGCCCATGCATGTCCCGTGTTCCGATCCGATCGGTGATCTCATATATTTTTTTATCGCTAGAAGCTTAGGGCCCATTGTGTAGCACATGAATTTTACAAGAATCAATTCATTTTCATAGGACAAACGCAGAAAATGGGGAAAAAATCCCGCGTTTCAAGGAGCCCTAGAAGTGTAGTTCCAACATCTGCTATCTGTGAGCTACATCTTGCTTTGCCATTTGCTCATGCCATGACCACGCTATAGGGTCAAAGCCTAGTGCAACAGCTCATGTCTCTTGTATTATTGTTCACGCCTATCTTTACTTCATAGATCTATCTCTTTGTTGATGTCCGTTGCTACTGCAAGATGTTGCGGTCTGACCACTGTCTCTGCATTTTTCTTGAGCAACCTCCAGAAAAGACCAGTAGTTCCTACTATTCACTATAGATTGAAAAAAGTTAGCCTATTTATAAGGGAAACTAGACCCGAGAAGCTCTATTTATAAAGAAAAAAGTGTTCGCAATTATGTCTTAATGTTGCATGGTTGATGCTGTAACAACCCAAACTAAAGGTCCAGCCATACATCCTTAGCGCCATTATCCTTCCACCCGACATCGAACCATATATTTCCTCTTGCAATATAGAGCTAGCAACAACATTATGTAGTCAAACTAGAAGCCCATCTATCATTTCGAAAGGGATGAAGAAAAAGTTGCATTTAAAGGACCATAAGCCTCCTAATGTCAGGAAACCCAAGAGGGGAGGTGTTGAATTGAGTCTTTAAAAACTTAAATTTAAACTTAGGGCTTTCTTGATCTACACTAGAAAAAACATAAAGCAACTAGCATGATCTACATTTGAGGTTTTCTAGTGTGCTGTACCTACTCAACCCGCATATGCTAATCTATGCCACACAAATCAAGCACAATGCAAATCATAAATGGGTAAGTAACGAGCAAATCAAGAGAGGGCAAACACCCAGAAACGACGAGGTATCTCATGGTATCGGTTACCAAAACAACGCAACCCCTAATTCGTGTCGGGGCTCCACCAAGGTATGATCTCAATCACCAAACCTTCCCGAGTCATATTGTTGAGCTTGCCACAAATGCTAGCACAACTAAGGCAAATGCCACAAGCTACAATGGCTCACCACTGCTGCTTGAGTCTATAGGTCACCTTGGCGCTATCCACTGTATTGTAATAGCTTCAGCGCTCCCCAACAAACCCCATATGGGGCATATACTCCTCTACCTCTCATTGCCATTGGCCAAAGTGTGCTAGAAAAATCACTAGCCAGATAGTCCGGTGCTTGTACAAAAACCCACTGCGGCCTGTCCTATCAGTACTAACCATTAAAAACGGACTGTCCGGTGCTCACTTCTTCATTATCATCGGACCATTTCAGCATGTTCATCTGAATAGTATCGCGGTGCTGTCCCGGTGAACCCTGATTGTCTGGCTCATTGTTCTTGTCCTTGCTCGGACCATTTATCCCGTAATATTCCTGCTCATTTGTTTCAAGTTGTCAGGCTCCTTTCTGTTGATTGTTCGTACAATAGGCATCTGGCGGTCCTTCATTGCCATCGTCGGACCTTGCACCATATTCTTATGAACAATACGCACAACAGTTGGCCGGACACCAAGTCAGTTTGTCCGGCCTGTTCAATTTCCATGCCGTTGTACTGCCCATCCTTGTCTTCCTTTGCTGATTTCTTGGTTTCTTCATTGTTGTTTTTTATCAAATCTTTACACCATTTGTTCATTTGCATCCCTAGGACATAGTTTAATCTATCTAATACATTTTTAATACTCACGTTAGTCCTAGTGGCTGGGTTGTCATCATCTCACCAAAAACTATGAATAATCATGCACATAGGCACATGATCCTTAAAATATTGTTTGTATTATTATTATTTAGTATAGCTTGTGTCATTGTGTGTGTTTTCTATTGCATGAATAAATCAATCATTCTTTTGTACCTGGTCTTATCTCCTTTGACTATTTTCTCTATATTATATTATTTTTTACCTCTTCTACCGAACTATGGATCTTTTTTCTCTTTATTATATATTAATTAATGAAAAGTTCATTTCAACTGTAATGATGATGTTACTCTTAAAATGCATTAAGGTTCCACATTGGTGCAATTAACACTAGTAGAGGACAAACTTTCGGTTCAAGGCTTTAGTCCTGGCCATTTTTAGGCCCAGGACTAAAGAAAAGATTAGTTCCGGTTGGAGCTACCAACCGGGACTAAAGTCCCCTGCCCAACGGCTAGAGGCGTAGCTTTTGCAGGAGGGGAGCAGGAGGGGACCTTTAGTCCCAGTTGGAGCTACCAGCCATGACTAAACCTTTAATCTCGGTTGGTGGCTCTAACCGGGACTAGAATTGTACCTGTAATTCGGGTTTATACCACAAACTAGGACTACATGTCCCGGGCTATATACTTTCTCCTTCTTCCTCTCCCTGCCTAAGCCATTTCAAGCTCTCTGCCTGCTCTCTGTTCTTGCTCGTGGAAGGAGTTTATGCTTGCGGGATTGGTGAAGACTTCATTCCTTCATCCATTCTTCGGTTCTAAAGGTTACCAACTTCATCCTCCCATGTTTCATCACTAGCATGGCTCATTTCTTGGTCTAGAAATAGAGAAATTTGTGGTTTTTTAGATTGGGAAAGATGGTGGATTTTTTTTATTTATATACCATTTGAGCTCGAAATCACTTGATAGTTTGAATATGACGATGAAGAAAGCTTATAGTAGTTCATCAAAACTAGTATGCACCTTTCATTGTCTCATTTCATGGTCTAGAAATAGAGAAATTTTTGGTTTTCTAGATTGGGAATAATGGTGGATGTTTTTTATTTATATGCCATTTGAGCTCAAAATCACTTGATAGTTTGCATATGTAGATGATGGAATCCTATAGTAGCTCATCAAAACTAGTATGCACCTTTCATTGCCTCATTTTATGGTTTACAAAATGAGAAATTTATAGTAGTTGATGAAAATGAGTATAGAGAGTCATAGATGGCGACTACTTCTGGGTCCTTGGCCTCGCATGGGGTCCCAAAGCGACTGAGGCCGGACCTCCCTCTCATTGCGTGCGGCAAGTGTGGGCAGAAGACTGTGAGGGAGTACAGGGTGAAGAAGAAGGGTCCCAACCAAGGGCGCATCTTCTACATGTGTCCGGATCACGAAGTGAGTAATTTTTTGTCATGTTTTGTTATGCTTTGTAACCATTTTTCGTGATGATTTTGATTAAAGTTCTTGATTTGTTGTAATTTCAGTGGGATAGCACTAGATCATGTGATGGTTAGTACTAGGAGGAAGAGTATGTTGAGCACGTTCAAAAATCTCTTGCAAAGGTGACTGAGGCGACTGATGAGAGTGCACCTTTGTATGATGAGGTAGTGAACCAGCAGAAGAATGATCTGTCTGTTTTAGTTGAAATTGGTCGTGAAATCCTTATTCTGCTGAAGTGCATTGTAGGTTTAGTTTGTTTAGTGCTATTTGGGATTGTCTACATTATATCAAGGCTTTAATAAATTAATATTCGAGAGTACGTGAAACAGCTGTGTGGTATAGGATATTAATTAATCATGTTGCTTGATGGATATTTTGGATCTTTTAATTAACTACTAATCATACATGTTGTATAATATGTGTTATTACAAGTTTTTGATATGGTGTATGTCATGTAATGTAGATGAACCGGCAATGGATGTACAACATGGACCGTCGCTCCCCAGAGTTCATTAGGGGTGTGCAAGAATTCATAAATGTGGCCAAGGCAAACACGCGGAATGGTTTCATGTGCTGCCCATGTGTTCTATGTAAGAATGAGAAGGATTATTCTTGCTCAAGGATCCTACATGAACACTTGTTTATGTTGGATTTCATGCCAAACTATATTTGTTAGACTAAGCATGGAGAAAGAGGTGTTATAATAGAACAAGATGAAGAAGAAGAAGGGGACGATGACAACATTATTATTCATGGTTTTACTGAATACGGTGCCTTTGATGATACTGCAATGGGGGAAGCTGAAGAAGAGGTAGCGGCAGAAGATGAGCCCGCTAATGATCTTGGTCAGGCCATCCATGATGCACAGAGAGAATGTGAAAGTGAAAAGAAGAAGATCAAGTTCGAGCGCATGCTAAAGGATCACAAGAAATTGCTATACCCGACTTGCGAAGAGGGGCAAAAAAAGTTGGGTACCACAAGAAACTGCTGTAATGGAAGGCATAGAATGATGTATCCGACAAGGAATTTGAAGAGTTACTGACTATCGCAAAGAAGATGCTTCTAAAGGCAAACGAATTGCCCGCCACTACATACGCAGTAAAACAGATCGTCTGCCCTCTGGGATTAGAAATCCAGAAGATACATGCATGTCCTAATGACTGCATCCTCTACTACGGTGAGTACGAGAGTTTGGATGCATGCCCAGTATGTCATGCATTGCAGTATAAGATCAGGCGAGATGACCCTGGTGATGTGGAGGGCGACAATGAACGTCCCGGGAAGAGAATCCCTGCTAAGGTGATGTGGTATGCTCCTATAATACCACGCTTGAAACATTTGTTCAGAAACAAAGAGCATGCAAAGTTGCTGCGATGGCACAAAGAAGACCGTAAGGTAGACGATATGTTGAGACACCCCGCTGATGGGTCCCAGTGAAGAGCAATCGATAGAGAATTTCTGAAGTTTACAGATGATGCAAGAAACTTAAGGTTTGCTTTAAGTACGGATGTCATGAATTCTTTCGAGGAGCAGAGCAGCAATCATAACACTTGGTCTATTACTCTATGTATCTACAACCTTCCTCCATGGCTGTGCATGAAGCGAAAGTTCATTATGATGCCAGTGCTCATCCAAGGCCCGAAGCAACCTGGAAACGAGATTGATGTGTACCTGAGGCCATTAGTTGAGGAACTTCTACTTTTGTGGAGCAGCACAGACGTACGTATGTGGGATGAGTACAAACAGAAACACTTTGACCTATGAGCATTGTTGTTCATAACAATCAATGATTGGTCTGCTCTTAGTAATCTTTTAGGACAATCAAACAAGGGATATAATGCATGCACGCACTATTTTCATGACATGGAAGGTATATTTTTTAAAAAATATCGAAAGGTCAAGTACATGGGCCAACGTCGATTTCTTCCATTGAATCATGCCCTAAGAAAGAGAGGCAAGCATTTTAAAGGTAAGGCAGAGCGCCAAACAAAGCCTAACAACCGTAATGGTGAGGATGTATTCAATATGGTCAAAGATGTACAAGTAGTCTTTGGAAAGGGACCTGACAGCCCACCTATTCTGAATGATGCTAATGGACACGCACACATGTGGAAGAAGAAGTCCATATTTTGGGAGCTACCCTACTGGCAAGTCCTAGAGGTCTGCAGCACGATCGACGTGATGCACCCGATGAAGAATCTTTGTGTGAACCTGCTAGGCTTCATAGGTGTGTATGGGAAGTCTACGGACACACTGGAAGCAAGACAGGACCTACAGTATATGAAAGAACAAGAGAACCTGCATCTAGAGAAGGTAGATGATGGACGCCAGTACTTAAGTCCTGCCAGCTACACTCTTAGCAAAGAAGAGAAGAAAAGCATGTTTGAATGCCTAAACAGCATCAAGAGGTTCCATCTGGCTTCTCGAATGTGAAGGGGATAATAAATGTGGCAGAGAAGAAATTCCTAAACTTAAAGTCTTATGACAGCCACGTGCTTATGATGCAATTGCTTCCGATTGCATTGAGAGGGATTCTACCTCCAAATGTACGATTAGCCACCATGAAACTATGTGCATTCCTCAACGCAATTTCTTAGAAGGCAATCAATCCAGCGCATCTAGCAAAGCTATAGAATGACGTGGTCCAATGTCTTGTCAGCTTTGAGTTGGTGTTCCCACCATCCTTCTTTAATATTATGACGCACCTCCTAGTTCACTTGATCAAAGATATTAGTATTCTCGGTCCTATGTTCCTACACAACATGTTTCTCTTTAATAGATTCATGGGAGTCCTAAAAAAATATGTTCACAACCCTGCTCGGTAAGAAGGAAGCATCGCCAAAAGCTACGGAACAAAGGAGGTCATTGAGTTATGTGTTGATTTTATTCGTGGCCTCGACCCGATTGGTGTTCCTGAATCACGGCATGAGGGGAGACTAAGTGGAAAGGGAACACTAGGGAAGAAAGCATATATTGGCAAGGAGGACGATTATTTCCGTGAAGTACACTACATAGTTTTGCAAAACTCCTCCTTGGTGGATCCGTATATCGAGGTACACAAGGACATTGTACATGGTGAATTCTCGGGGAGGACTGAAGCCAGGATTATGTGTTGGCACATGGAAACTTTTGGTGGTTGGTTGCGGAAACGATGTCAGTGTGACGAGAGTCTAGATGAGCAACTGTACTTGTTGTCTAGGGAACCATCTTGGCATATCCTGACATTCAAAGGGTATGAGATAAATGGTAATACATTTTACATGATAGCCCAAGATAAAAAGAGCACCAACCAAAACAGTGGTGTCCGCATAGATGCCACGGACATAAATGGGAATAAGGAAATATATTATGGCCGCATAGATGAGATATAGGAACTAGACTATGGACCTTATTTTAAGGTCCCTTTGTTTTGGTGACAATGGGTGAGGGTGACCGGAGGTGGGATAACAGTTGACCATCAGTACGGAATGACAACAGTGGACCTCAACAATCTTGGGTATAGAGACAAACCATTCATCTTAGCCAAGGATGTGAATCAGGTATTCTATGTGAAGGACATGTCCACCAAACCGAAGAAAGGGAAAAACAACAACGTGTCAGACAATGAGCCAAAGTTCCACATAGTTCTTTCAGGCAAAAGAAACATCATGGGAATCAAGGACAGGTCTCACATGCTAGAAGATTATGAAAAGAATGACAGAATTCCACCCTTCACATTGAACAGCGACCCAAGCGTCCTGCAAAATGATGAGGACACTCCATGGTTACGGCGCGATCATAACCAAGGGACATACATCAAGAAGAAGTTCGTTGCTATTCTCATTTGATATGGTGATGTATTAGACCTATTGTGTAATAATTATGACTTCAGATTTTTGTGTCATGTTTTTCATGTTTTCTACGGTGTAAATGAATTTTCTGCTTGACGGTGGATTTCCTGTGGAGAATGTGCGATGAAAAACCAAATGATCAACGTTAATAAGATGTGAAAACTAATTTCCTATCGAAAAGCAATAGTTTTAATGATTTTAATTAAGAAGTACATTTTTGCATGGTGGAAATTGTGATTATTATTTACACTATGTTAAATATTGTTGACTAATATTTTATTTACTCGGCAATTAACAACTCTCTAGATATTTATATAAAAGAAATATATAAAAAAGGAAAAACTTATGGAAACTGGCGGGAAGCCAAACTGTAGCCCACCTTTACTCCCAGGTGGATCAACCACCCAGGACTACAGATGGGCAGCGTTTTCGTGGCACGCCAAAAATTGCCTTTACTCCCGGGACTAAAGGTCCCTCCTATATATCACCTCCTCTCTTCTCCCCCTCCATCATCTCATCTTCTTCGCCCGAGAGCCACCGCGCCGTCGCCGCTCGATCATCACCGCCTCTAGCACCACCTCCACACATGCGCACCTCTCTCGCCATCTCTACTGGTGGCCCAGCTCGCGCCTCTCTTGTTTGTGCGCGGCGCTCAGATTTGGATCTACCACTGTCGTCCTCGTCCTCGCCCAGATCTGATTTGGATCTGCCGCTGTCGTCAATCCTCGTCCTCGTCATCACCGGATCCATGCGCCTACCTCCAGCACCGCCTCTCGTCATGCGCATGCTTCGTCCCTGGCTCCACGCGTGTCGTCCTCGTCACCCCACCGGTGCCCTCGCTCGTTCCTTGCTCGTCCTTGATGCCGGAGCGCGTCGTCCTCATCTGCGTCATCTCCGATCTAGCACCGCCCTTGTCACCCCGCCGGTGCCCTCGCCTTGTCACCCCGCTGGTGCCCTCGTTCATCCCTCGCTCATCCTCGCCGTCGGAGTGCCTCGTCCCCACCGTGCTCGATCGTGCTTGCCGTCCCCGTCCCTCACCGTGCTCGCCGAAGGAACTCCGTTTGCAAACATGTGAGCAACAGTGTGTGCATATGTGGTGTGTTTATGAGTGTGTGTGTGTGTGTGTGTGTGTGTGATGTGTGCGTGCATATTATTTTTTCGGCATAGAAAAAATAGATAGATTTTATTTGTAGACAAAATAGAAAAAATATAGTAGTTTACTTTAATATATATATATATAAAAAATGTTGAGTGCTATGAATTGTAGAAAAAATGTAGTAGTGCACTACAATATATAGTTGTACAAATATATTTGAATCTTGGTCAACAATTGAAAAGATTGTTTTTATTAGTGCTATGAATTTTTTGGTATATATATCTGAATTTTGATATATTGACATTATTAGTGTGACATGAATTTTCATATATTTATCTACACTAATGTTGATATATATCCTAATATCCTGAGCTCCACTCTAAACCCGAACCTGGCCAAGCTCCGCTCCAAACCCTAACGAAGGCGTAAATAATGACCCTAAATTCTATATAGTTATATATATTTAAATTTGATTCTTCATAATTAGTGTGACATGAATCCACTCCAAACCCTAACCAAGGCGCAAACCCTAACAAGATCGAGTTCGGCATAAATAATAACCCCTAAAGTCTATATATAGTTATCTAAGTTTGAGTCACTGATTCGCTACATTTGCGTATGCATGATTAGTGTATGGTTTTCATTTATCTATAGTTGTGGTAATTAAGATAGCCAAGCCGCAAGACGACTACGACCAGAATGAGGCCATGATGAACATTATCAATGCTGGCACTCAATATGACCCCAACCAGAACGAGGCCAACTCGAAGTTCGATGATGGCTCTCAATACTTACTAAATTTTGAAGATGAGCAAGAACTTCTTGTGCAAGAAAATCATGTGCAAGAAAATGCTAGTGATGTATATTTGTTAATAATCTTGCATCTCTTATATATGAAATTAAACATAGTTTCAATAATTCGTATATATATATATGTATTACTGAATCTTTGTGTTTCTACGTATGAGGGCCACTATATAATCATAGAAGTCGATCCTAATACCGGCGAACCGCTCCAACCAAAAAACAATGCAAAGAAGTTTGTAAACCACTGTGGTGTTCTTGTTAGAGACAGGGTTCCGATCAATGTCCGTGAATGGAAAAAGAAGAAGGATGGTCCTCTAATCAGTTTTGTCTCTGAGAGAGAGAAGGGCCTTCTTTGGGATTCAGTCACTGCACATTTCAATCTACTCGCAGGTGAAGATTTAAGAAAACTAGTTAAAAATTGGGCTCTTAAGAAGATGGCCACACAATTCCAAACCTAAAAGAAGAAGCTGTATAATGAATTTGTCAAGGAGAATCTAACTCCAGATTTCAGTCAAAATAGCTTGTACAAAAAGTTGAGGGATGACTGACCTGAATTTGTGAGGTACAAGACCTCGGAAGAGGGTGAGGAACGGGTGAGAAGGAACCAACAGAATGCACGGCAGAAGGTATACCATCATAAAACGGGATCAGATGACTATAGGAGTGCCATTTTAAAGTAGCAAAGAATAGAAGCAGACCTGCTTGCCAAAGGGATCCATCCATCTTCACTTGATTGGCCCGAACGCTCTAAGAATTAGTTTTTCGCGCATGGGGGATCACTGGACCCACAAACCGGGGAGCCGGTTATTGGTGGGGAAATCAAAATAGCAGCACAAAAACTTATCGATATTGTAGATGCTTTCTGCCAATGGTGCCTTTGTGCCCAACCGAGAGAAGGATGAGCTGACGTACGCCCTCTAGACTCCTGAACACCCTGGGCGAACGTGAGGCAAAGGGTTGATTTCATGGTGGCATGGCTTCCCTAAGGACACCGCTACCTACAGAAGCCGCCAGCGAAGGAAGGATGAGGAGGCAAAGTGGATCCGCAGGTTAGAGGAGGCAGTGCTTCAATCGTGGGAGCGGGAACTAAACATAGAAGCGAGAATGCAAGAGAAAATCAAACAGAAAGTGGCACTACAGTTGAGTAGCCAGAGGCAGTCATCAACATCAGAGCATGCAGTCAACGTTAGCCCCCCTCAGCTAAGAAGCAGCTGGGCTTCCATTGAGCTCCCAAATCAAGATGACGCATTGTAGCACTTCCCCGTGGATGGCATGATCGTGCCTTTGACGCCATGTGAGCTGCACATTCCCTTGGGGAATACCGGTGCCACAATTTTGGTGGTGCACGATATTGTTTCTCCTATGGTCCCTGAGAAGACACCAACAAGCCATGGAAATCCAATTCCACCTGGCTATTATAGCGTCTCGGTGGATAGAGTTATCAAAGACTATAGGGAAGTGCCTCTTGACTTTCCTAGAGGTGATGAGGAGAAGACCCTAGGACAAGCACAGCATTCATTTGTTTTATGGCGCAAGCGGTACATCATTATTCCCAGTGTGGAGGCTAGGGTACCATCGCCTCCTCCTCAACTACCTCATGATAGGTGCAGATGAAAGTGAACGAAACAATTTTTTAATAATCATTCTCAATTATTGGCTTCTCGCGTAATAAACATTTTTGTACTCACAGGTCTCCCAACCTAAGTCCAGTTCTTCCATCCCATGATGATCATCAGAGTGCTATGGACGATGATGATGCTTTGGATGATGATCCATTCCATTGCACGGCTGCATCTCCATCTCCATCTCCTCCAAGGCAGTCTCCCCCTCCTCCAGCTCCCGCACTATAGAGCCAGACGAGGCCCCCGCCCCCGCCCCCGATGAAGTCCCTGGTAAAGAAGAAAATCAGCTGTCGTAAAACAAAGCCCCCTCCAGAGAAGCAGCCTTACGAGAAGTCTGAAGAGGAATCAAAAGCGGTGGCATAAAAAGATTTAGATAATTAGAAGCAAAGTTTAGCAGAATCAAGAGCAAGGAGGTTGAAACTTCAGAAAACCCCCCAAAGTCGCACTACATAGCTCAATGAGAACTATGGAAAAAATCAATGAGCGCGAGAAAAAGCTGCGTGATGCACGTAAGCCCTTGCCATTATCGGACTATGAACGCTCTCTCGACAAGTCATATAAGGCGTCGCTAAAAGCGAAGAGAATAGGGAAAGATGTTGCACAGCTCGGGTAGCAATTTAAGCAATCTATCGATCCGCTAGTTGTTGAGGATGATTGTACAAACGCACAAGGTGGTCCAATCGATAGGGAGGCACTACAAGACTTCATGGCCACAACAGGTCTCACACCTCAACAACTCATTGGGGGATGATCCATACCAGCAGCCAACTTTGATATTTACTGGACCTATCAGTATGGCAGGAGTCTTGTCAACCCTAAATCCTTGTCATCACTGGGTACGCAAATGTTCTTGTTAAACAAGTGGTACTTAAGAGCGTGTGACAACGAAGAGGCATGGTTTGTTGTTAGAATTAGACCAGAGCATTACTCCATTGGCTGTGACGTTTTACATATTGAGTTCAATGAATTACACCAACTATTAAACCGGGATGGTCTCGACAAATCTCTCCTCAGTTGCTGGTGTCTGTAAGTGATTCTTTCTATAATTGAAGTAACTTGCATGTTAGTTCGTTGTCTATATATAGTTATCCTCACACTATATATTCTTTTGTACTATATAAATGCAGATACGAGATGCTAAAACTAAAGAGAAAATGATTAACTGATGTTGGTTTCATGGATCCGAATCGCACATTTAAGGACACTGTTACTCCATATGATAGATGGCGACCTCAAGTGGAGAATAATCTGTTTAAGTTCTTAGATAATCAACATAACAAGACACTGATACTCTTCCCTTACAACTTCAAGTGAGTGTTAATGTCTTGTGCCCATTTTATTTTGCTTACTCCATGTTGACTTTAGTTAATGAGTTATGCATGCATATAAACATGTAGCTATCACTGGATACTGCTGGTTATCGATATGCCCAGGAGTACTGTAAAGATCTTTGACTGAGCGACAAACCCTGAAAAGATTACCAAGAAATGATAGATATTCTCATGTGGAAATTTCAGTCTCGCACACTGTATACTCTCTTATGCCATTTTATTTATATAACTCCATTTATTTATTTTGTTAGGCAGTGCTTGGAAAAGGTTTGTCGAGAAACGTCATTATGGTCAATGGAAAGTGCCTCTGAATGTAGTCCAATACCCAGTAAGTACTTGTTAGGTCACCGTATCTTTATTTAGTTTAATTTATTATTACCATACTTCATTGTTTGATGATGAATGTTTTTCTCGTAAAGTGGTGTCTGCAGCAGGGATCGGGGAACAACTTATGTGGATACTACATCTGCAACTTCCTCATGTAGTACTCAAAGAGAACAAGTGAAGAAATCCTCGAAGTACATAAAAATATACATAATTTATTTATTACCATTGTGTTGATATATATAATCATATATATATTCATACTTTTTCTTTCATTCGAATTGAAGATTGAATGGAGGAAGCGAAAGGTTATGGCGATGTCACCGGATCAAAGCAATTCAAGAGGCATTGGCAGGATTTATTATGGATGAGGTCGCGTACCTTTATGACCCTAAAGAAGATCCTACTAAAGCGACTAAAAATTACGCCTTGTTTATGACCCTCCAAAAAGAATTAATACCTACGAAAGCCATACGTTTAAAAATTAGGGTTGAATGAAATGCCCAAGGACATGAGTACAAAATCCAAATTTCTCGAACTAAACAAGGGCTTAGGGTTGAATGAAATCCCAAGGACATGAGTACAAGGTTTCTGTGACTTTATTATGTACATATTTTATGCATGTACAATCTCTTAAAATAATTGTATATATGTAGTTTCATACATTTTAGTGTGTTATTTATGAATAATGCTCAAACGGAACCTTATCTGTGGACGTATATTAGCAGCGTAGAATTCGTATACGAAAAGCTAATCAAAACCAAAAGAATTGAATTGAAAAGAAACCATAAAATAAAAAAATGGAAAAAAGGAACCTTTAGTACTAGTTGAGAACACTAACCGGGACTACAGGTGCCAGCTCCGGTGCAATGCCTGAGGGCCATTTCGTCTCCGGTTGGTAATAGCAACCCAAAACTGGGACGTACTAAAGGAAGGCTTTAAGTCCCGGATTCGCAATCCCGGTTGGAAACTGGGACTATAATGACAGGTCACTTGGCTTTTACTTTCTGTAATTAACTTGGTAATTTGTCGGCCTTGATAGTGATAGCAAATAATAACTTGAAAATTATTTTTATTAACTGGTGGTCAAATATTAAGATAACAGATGGATTAGCAAGCATCCGTGTTTCACAGAAAGACGACGCGCACATTATCTACATTGCAATAACTACATGTTTAAATCTGTAGCAGCAGCAGCACTAGTAGTAGTAGTAGAGTGGTCGGTCGATCGTGGCCGGCGTAGAGATGCTGTATCGTTTTGTTATAGGATTTTATTTTGTGAGGATGAACGGAACACTCCAAATGCAGGTCAGTGTGGTGGACACGTTTCACGTCGACCAGCTAATGGGCAAGCTGTGACGACACCGACAAACAAACGCGCAACGATCACCTTGCGGCGACACGTGGCCAGTTGATCGGCAGGCAGGCACACATAGCGGCCGACAGGCAATATCCGCACGTGCACGCAGAAGATTCCTGCAGCCCCATTCTCACATCACATGCTTCATCTTATTTTAAATCATACAGATAGAGATGGGTAGTGTTGGGTGGAATGGTTGCCTTGGTGGTGGTGGAGTTTATCAGATTCAGATATGATTACAGGCCGCCCCGCAACATGTGCTTGTTTTGTTTGTACTGTATAGCAAGACAAGAATGCGGCTGCTTCACAGAAAAAAAAAGAACAAGAATACGGCGGCCGCATCTGGATTTCTGACGAGCGGTCAGCGGTGTACCGGCGTTCAAATCAGCGGGGCACGCCATTCTCCATTTACTCCTGCTGGACTTTTTTTTTTCTCTCGACAGACCACTCCTGCTGGACTCTAAGGCCAGTTTCAGTGGGGTTTTATTTCCCAGTTTTCAACACATCTATATTTTAAAAATAGTGTAGAAGGGTCTCATCTCCATGGAGCTCTCTCTACTCTCATAAAACTTTTATCTTCTCTTTCTTCATCAAAATAGTGCCATGTCAATATATTTAATACCCATAAAACTCTATAAAATCCCTATTGAGACTGGCTAACCAATAACTCCAGCTTGCCGGCAGATCACCTCTTTCTACGAATCAAAGTACAACGCAAAAAAAAAACGGAAGTCCACGTCTTAAAACCAGATGGCAGGTTTCACCGTAGAAACGCAAAGCTACGCTCAATTTGTATTACTGGTCCATCAACCCATACTCTTGCACGGGCTAGAATTTAAAAGATATATTATTAATATATTTTATTTGATTAATAAAAAATACTTATATTAAACTTTATGTTTTTCTTTGTTTATTTTCTACAAAATTGACATAATAGGTACTTTGTAGTCTATATCTAATGATCATAAACTTATTACTTGCTTTTTTTGCAAGGGACTGACTTGTATATTTTCCATGCATATTCATACTTTTACTTTGTGTCGGTGCAGAAAGTGACTAACACGTAAATATTTGTAGTTTTGCCGTACGTTGTGATCGGAAGTGACCTAGCACTCAATGACACAGGTTTTATACTGGTTCAGGCAACGTGCCCTACGTCTAGTTTGAGTCGGTCGGTGACTTTATTCCTGAGCCCAGGTGCTCGAAGTTTGCAGTGGGGTTACAAATGAGAAGGAGAAAGATGGGGGGTATAAGAGGTCCGGTCGGACTCTGGTCAGAGGGGCCGAGAGCAACGGGAGCTCCGCTATGCGCTATGTGTTCGAGCGTGTCCTTGTGGTTTGAACCTGGCGGTTCTGTTGTTGTGAACTAGTGAACTTGATCGATCTGAATCAACGTATCTGTTGGAAGAGAGTGCATTCCCTTTTATAGATGAAGCGGATGGCCTTCCAAGTGAGAGGGAGGGAGTACGTTCGCTGCTAAGTCTTGCTGCCCACGCCGGCGGGTACAAGATGATGGTAGGCGCCCACAATACTGTTGAATGTCAGATGCACGTGGGAGGTTGCATCGTAGTCTTCAGGTATGATAAATGTCGGTACCTGCTATACTGTTGATGCCGAGAGGCAAGCAGGAGGTTTTACCATCTTTGCCTGGCACGGTAAATGCCGGCGCCCACAACACTGTCGATGCCTCAAAGGCTCGTGGGGGAGCCTTACCGTATTTGTCTGGTATGGGAGTTGATGACGCCCACAACACTGTAGGAAAAATGTCGGCGCCTACAACACTGCTTGCGTTCTGTCATGCCAGGGAGGTCACAGGGTCCTGTCCTACAGGTGTACAGGGTACGGTCCTCGGTATTGTGGTTGACTTGAGTGCGATGCCTTGCTTTCTCCGTCTGTTTCCTTGTCCTTATCGAGCGGGCGTCCCGGTCGGTTGGTCCTAGTCGTCTCTGATTGCATCAGTTGGAGAGGAGCCGTAGGTAGGGGTCCGGCACATTCCCGGTCGGAGAAGCGGGCCAGAGTCGAAAGTGGCGTTTTGGCCAGGCCTTTCGGTCGGAGAGATCGTCCGGAGGCGGGCTGGAAACCAAAGAGAGTGCTCCGGTCAGAGAGGTGGGATGGAGTCGGAAGCGGGTGTTGTTCCTCCTCGGCCAGGCCTTCCGGTCGGAGATTGGATCGTCCTTCTGGCCTGTCCTCTAGATTTTTGGGCCGGCCCATGAGTTCCGCGTTGCTCGCAACGTTGTCTGTTGGGACGAGCTTTTGTTGAAAAGCCGGTCTATGAGGGACCCCGGGTTTATGAACACGACAGGAGCCCCCGGGCGATTCGGGTGGAACCGTCTGGGGGATTTTTGTCTCGACGGTGGGTGCGCGCGAGCGCACCCGCGGGTGTAGCCCCCGGGTGATTCGGGCAGAATCGTCTAGGGGGGTTTTCGTGTTGCCAGCAGGGGAAGTTTTTATTTTGTCAGTGGGTGCGCGCGAGCCCACCCGCGGGTGTAGCCCCCGGGTGATTCAGGCAAAATCATCTAGGGGGTTTTGTTTAGCGGGCGTGTGTGCATGCATTTTAGTCGAGACGGAGTTTGTCAACCAAGGTGCCGTGCGCAGCTGAGGCAGTTTTTAGGGATCCCCGCGTAGCCGAGGTAGTTAGTTTAGGGATCGGGTGAGTCGGAGCTCGTGGATCCTGGCCTCGGTGCAGCCCGCGCAAACAAGGCAGTTAGTTTAGGGATCGGGCAAGACGGACTCATAGATCCTGGCGTCGGTGCAGCCCGCGCAGCTGAGGCAGTTAGTTTTTAGGGATCGGGCGAGTCAGAGCTCGCAGATCCTAGCCTCGGTGCAGCCCGTGCAGCCGAGGTAGTTAGGTTTAGGGATCGAGCGAGACGAACTCACGGATCCTGGCGTCGGTGTAGCCCGCACAGCCGAGGTAGTTAGTTTTAGGGATCGGGCGAGACAGACTCGTGGATCCTGGCCTCGGTGCAGCCCGCGCAACCAAGGTAGTTAGTTTTAGGGATCTTGAGCCCCTGAGCCCCGTTGACCTTTGGCAGGGGTCGATTTGAGTTTTGTGCGTTACCCGTCCTCGGTTTCTCACAACCGGAGGGGCTGAGTTTTGTCGCTTGCCTCGATCGCTCAGGCTTGAGTGACGCGCTCGGTGAGCTCGCTAACGGGTATGATCGAGTGGAATCCGGGTCTGTCGTTCATGACGGGATCGGTGTAGCCCTCTTGTGACATTCCACTGCTCCTTTACTTGCAACCCGGTAGATGCCTAGGTTGTTTCAGAGACCGACCCGGGTGGCCCGCTAGCCTCCCCTCGATGGAGATTCGGTGGGTTTGGTGAGAGATTTAGGATCGAACGAGAAGGTTGAGATGACCCTGTTTGCTTTGGGGCAGATTGGGCAAGGGCCGCATGGGGCTCATCTATGTTTTCTCCCCTGGCTCTGTTTGATGCGAGGTGGCCTCGAGCCCTTCATGGGCGGCCCTCGAACCTCGGTCGGTCGTTGCTCATGTTGAATGAGGCAACTGCCGCTTCGTGATGCAACACGGAACGTTGTGATGCATTTCGCCGCATGTGCGATGCCTTAGTTCCCGAGCCCCCGGGCGATTCGGGCCCGAATCATTCGGGGGGCGCGGGCGTATGGAATGAATGCATGTATGAATGTATGAACGATTATATAATGAAATAGCGGGGGTCGGTAGTGTTACCTTGATGACTCGAGTGACGAGGTTTGAAGAGCTCCAATCAGAAATGTCTGACCGGGACCCATGCTTGTTGTTCGTGATAGAGTCGGCATGGCACGCATGGGGCGTCCCATTGCTCCTTACCTGTCTCTCGGCGTTTTCCTGAGCCGTCTGATTGACTTAGGAAGCCCGATGGTCTCTTCTGGCGGAGATCCTGTTGTTTGGGTTTTTCCATGTCCCGTCTGCGAAGGTGGAGAGCCGCCTGAGCGTGGTGGCGCTTTGGTTCTTGCGCTCGACGCGGCGGTAGTGGTGGGCCATACCCAGGCTTTGTCCCATCTGATCAAGCGCCGTTTCATCGGGCAGGGCGCGTCTCATCGGTCAGGGCGCGTCCCATCGTATCCCATCTGCATTCAATGGGGAAGGGAGAGGGTTTTCGCCCCTGTCGTTTTGTCTTTCCCCGATCCCCGCGCCTTTCCCAATAGTTGCGCCCTTTTCTTTAAGTAGGAGAAGGGAGAGGGCTTTCGCCCCGTTCCTTTGCCTATTCCTCATCTGTCGTCTCTTCTCTTTCTTCCTTCTCACCAAGAGCGTCTGAGTGTCATGGCGGTTCCTAGGAGAGAAAAGGGGGAGAGCGAGGGAGAGGAGGAAACTCACAAATCCATTCGCGAACCCAGAGCAAAATGTTGGGCTGGAGGTCATCCACTATGAGGGAGTCGGTGCTAGAGGCTTTCGCCATGAAGGGGTTTCTGCCGCCGAAGGAGACTGAATGTGCGGTCATAGAACGATGGCTCAGATCCTAGGGAGGGGGTACGTACAAAAACTAAGAATAACGTTTCTAAAACAAAAAACGCTTCCTCTGACCAGTATCGCTATCGTCTCCTCGATCTTTAGTGAAACCTGACCATGGCAACGGCAAGGGGTCAGGCCTCACTCAGGTGCTGATAAGGGTATATATATATATATATATATATATATATCCTTTCTGAAACAGTCATCGTGCCTGACCCTTTCTCATGTTAAAAACATAGAGGCAAGGTTTGCAGAAATGAACACTGAGTAAAACTGGTCGGACTGCAAGAAACCTATGCCCCAGTGGCTACAGCACTCTTGCTTACCAGCGTGATCAAAGTTTCCTGCCCACACCTCAAGCTCTACGGTCTTAACAATAGGAAGGGTTGCAACGCATTAACCCTTTTTACACATAAAAAGGGAGAAAGAAAAAAATTGTTCAAACAAAACAAAAGAACAAGCTTGTTTAAACAAAACAGAAGGGTTGGAACTTGTCCGCTTATTACAAATGCGCCGCCTGACCTATCTGACTAAACTAACCCCTCGAGGGCATGATTTCATCTTCTATCTTGGTAGAAAGGTCATGCGCCAGGGGGCCACCTCCTTCTCGATGTCGTCTAGCTCGGCGTTGGTATAGACGGGCGCGAAGCCTTGGCTCATCATCGCCAAATCGATGTTCTCGTAATGAGAACGAGCGATCATGAATGATCGGTGAACACCAAAGTGAAGCATGCCCCTTGCCATATCACGTGCCTGGTCCATGATCTGGGTGGCGCGAACCACGAGCGAGCTTGTCTCCTGCTCCGGGGCCAGCTCGAGCTCATCGCAGACCAGCTGGATGGCGATGCGCAGGTTGTCATGTTCATCACTCTCCTTCTAGAGGGTGTCCTTCACCTCACTGAGCTCCTTCTCCAGGCCATGGCTCTTCACCACCTCCGCCTCAAGCTTGTCATCGAGACCTACCCAAGTCACGTACCGACCGTGTCAAAAGGCTTACCATGGATTCTAGGGAGAAAGATAACAAGGGAAACCAGAGACTTACCATCCATGTCTGCCCGAAGCTTGCGCACCTCATCCGCTGCCGGGTCACCTCGGCATCTAGGCGCCAGACCTCTTCTTGGCGCTGACCGACCTCCGCGGCGAGCCCGGCGGACATGCCCTCGGCTACAACCTTCAGGTCCCTCTCCCTCTGGACCTCATTCTCGAGGTGGCCGATCCGCTGCTGAGCGTTAGTGCGCTCCTGGCGAGCCTGGTCAATCCCTATGCGGAGCTCCTCTATTGCCCAGAGCAAATCATCCTGCTCCTTCCATAGCCACTCGGCCTCCACGATGTCCATGCACACCCTCTCCATTAGGGCCGTGAGCTTCTCCTTAGCCTCACGGGCGTCGTCACAAGCGTCCTTGTCCCTGACTTGGAGGTCGGCCACCTCTTGGGTGGCTAGGGCAAGCTCAACCACCTCCTGATGGGCGGCAGCGAGCTGTGCGGCCAGCCCCTCACTCCGCCACGTCTCCTCAGCAAGGAACTTGGACTTCTCCTGGCTGCGGGCCATAAGGACCTGCGAAGAAGACAAGACTTAGAAGCACGGAAAGAGAACATGAGGGTCAGAAGCACGGTCATGTCATACCTGGCCAATCGGGGTGACAATATCACGCATTGAGCTCAGCATGGTGGTCAGGACAAGAACCACGTCCCCAACCTCCGTGTGGATGCTCTCCCATTACATATCCTCTGCTGCTTCATCGAGGGTAGCCACCCAGACAAGAGATCGGGACATCCCTGCACCGACCTCAAGCTGCACCGACCTCTCTTGGGGCGGCAGCTCCTCTAGAGCAGCTCCTCTAGCGATAGAGGGGGCGGGTGACGCGGACACAGAGGCCTGCCCTGTCACCACATCCATGAAGGATGACTCGAGTGCGCCCCCTTCCGTCTGCCCCACCACGGACACACCACCTGCACGGATGATGGCTCCAGCCATGCCACCTCTACCTGCTTAGTTGAGGACACAACTGGCCACGCCGCACGCACCATAGGCGCCCCAGACGCTCCCTCCTCCACCTGCCCTCCCATGGACACAGCCATCGGCTGCGCCTCCCCGGTCAACACCGTGGCCGCCCCAATGCCACTAACGCTCACCACCAGCGCGGCGCTAGTCGGCTCCTAGTGTGTTTGCCAGAGGAGGATCATTTTTGGAGCGAGCCACAGGAGAGGCCCACGTCCTCCGACGCTACAAGGGACATCGCGGTCAGTTCGCGGCAAAAATTTGCTACGACAAAAAGATGAAAAAACTTTTGAGTCACCCTGATGCCATCATGCGAGGACGTTTTGGGGCCAGCTTGCCCGACCTCCGCTGCTCCTCATCGGCATGTTGCCGCTTCGAGCCCTCCCTCAGCTCAGAGAGCTCGGACGGATCAAAATGGCCGCCTCCTGCTAACTCCGGAGGCGTCGCCGAGGGCTCGAATGGCCCAAACAAGGCGAGGTGGACTGTTTCCGCCGATTTTGAGGCCACCGTTGAAGGTCCGGACGGGGCAGGGCATTTTGATTCCACCGGCTCCAGGGGCACGTCCTCCCCCTCCTGCCCCATGGCATGCCGCAGGAAGGGCCCCACCTACGGCGAAGGCGGGTGCTCATCCCCGGTGGCTAGATCATCCCACGATATGGGCAACATGGAGCCGTCATCCTCCTCCTCCTCTTCTTCTTCTTTCTCCTCTTCTTTCGACAAACCTTGATGCCGCCTCCCTCGCTGTAGCTTCGCTCGTTGCTTCGACCGTCGTTTCCTCTCCTCGTCATCCTTCTTCTTCTTCCTTTGCTCATCCACGGCACGGTTCACCGCCATAATGGCCGTGTGCTCTAGCAGCGGCATGATGGAGTCCTAGAAGACTAATCCTGCCGGCAGCTCGATGAAGCCCGTGTCTAGCCATATCATGGGATGCCCTGGGATCGGGAACACGGCATCAGCCTCCCCTATGGCCTCCTTTATGCGCTGCGCAACCTCACTATTGCGGAGCAGCCCCTGGGTGAGCGTCGTCCTAATGAGCTATGCACCAGGCGTCATCCCGTACAGTGGGAGGACGCACGACATCAGTGGCGCTACCCTCCTCGCGTGATACACCCTGATGATGCTAGCCCCATGGAGGCCATGGGTCTTTAGGAACTCGATGGCCATGAGGAGGTCGCACATCCTCTTCTTCTCCTTGATGGGTGGCCCCCACGACCATGATGGCGGTACCTCTTCTACCAGGCGCCCGGAGAAGACCGGCAAGGGAGCGGCAGGGTCGTCCTTCAGGTAGAACCAATGCGAGTGCCATCCCTTATTGGATCTAGAGAGCTGGCAGGGCATGTACTCGGCCGCCCGCTACCCTCGGAGGTGGATACCCACGCATCCCATCAGCACCAGGGTCTCCCAGCCTCTCTCCTTCTTCTTGATCAAGGAGATAGAGAAGAAATACCTCCACAACTCAAAGTGGGGCTCGATCCCTAGGTACCCCTTGCACATCGTGATGAAGTCCATGATGTGCTGGATCCCATTGGGGTTCAAGTGCTGCAGCTCAATCTAATAGTGGTGCAATAGACCCCGAAAGAATGAGTAGGGAGGAACCGTGAGTTCGAGCTCATGGAAGGGCACGAAGAAGACAATGTAGCCATCAGGCGGCGCCGGCGCATCCTCATGGCTGGGCACAAGCCACTCCGCCGCATCGGTCCTCCCATAGAGAAGACCATGCTTGACGAGGCCCTCCATCTGTGCATGGGTAACATCAGAGCGATACCATGAATCCATGGAGGATGGAGGTGGCTGTGGAGAAGCAAAGGCGGCGGTGGAGAGGCGGAAGCTATAGATCTAGGGCTCCGGCGGTGGATTAGCATGGCGGATCCAAACGGCGGTGGTGGAGAAACGGAGAAGGTAAGGTTGTGGTTTTGGTGTGTAGAAACATGAAGGGGGAGGTCGCTATTTATAGGATGGAGCAGGGCGAGAAGGCAAACCGTCCGCCTAGATTCACGTGCCCGCTGCGCCACGTCACGTCACCTCCCTCTGAAGATCGTGCGCACGCTATCCCTGGCTGCGCCCTCAAAGGACACGCCAGATGATGGTTCGCTCGGTCGATGGGCTAAGAACCATCACAGGTAAGGTGGGATACGGAGCTAAAAACACTCCAATGGCCCATTTAGGCCTAGGAGTTCGAAGGCTAGCCCTCCGATGGGTTCACAGCCGCTCCGGGGCACCCTTAGAGTGAGGGGTGAAAAGGGATGGCCCCACAAGTAGCCAGTACCTGGGCGCATGAGTGCCGCGGGCATCCTAGCCCACGTTTGAGTCTTGGTTGGTTCCTCGTCCATGGTTTTTCCTTGAAGAAAGGCAACAAGCCCTTGGGACCGTTCGAACGGACCCGAGAACTATATGGATTGGCCGCCAAGAGTCTAGAATCAGTAACCAGTTGACCCATGCCAGACCTCGTGAATAGGAAGCCGAGGCCCCACTTGGACTAGCCCGTTAACAGCTCACCGAGCACCATGTTTCATCCATCGAGGAAAAACATGGCACGGCTCGGTCGCTCTGTTTTATCAAAAAAACACTTGAGGGATGACGATCGCAAAGACGAGCTAACCCTTGACCAGACCCCTACTACGCGTGGGGGCTCGAGGGAAGTTGGACTCGCAAGGAGACCGAATGCGCGGTCATAGTACGATGGCATACCGATCGGATCCTAGGGACTGGAATCAAGAACAATCTTTCTGACCTCCTGAATCCTGTGGTTGCATGCCCCCTAGAAGACCAATCGCGACAAAAGGGAATCGCCGTCCTACCAGGACATGCCGTGGGCTACAAAAAGAAGGCAAGGCCCTCAGAGTCCTCTCGTCCGGAAAAGCCTCCAAAGGAGTATTCCACTCCTCCACAGGCTCGGGGGCTACTATCGGGTATCGATATTAGGGATACCTAAAGTAAGAAAGTTAGCACCCACACTGACTTCCCCAGATGGCTCGAGACGAATTAAAAGGTCTCGCCCGACCCCTTGGGTGCAGGCTCCGTCTCGCCCGACCCCAAGGCCACTGGCTCCGTCTCGTCCAACCCCTTGGGCATGGGCTCCATCTCGCCCGACCCCAAGGACGCGGTCTCCATCTCGCCCGACCCCTTGGGTGTGGGCTCCATCTCGCCCGACCCCAAGGACATGGTCTCTGTCTCACCCGACCCCAAGGATGTAGGTTTCATCTTGCCTGACCCCTTGGGTGAGGGCTCCATCTCGCCCAAGGTCGTGGGCTCTGTCTCGCCCGACCTCGAGGATGCGGTTTCCGTCTTGTCCGACGGGGACCCATACCGCCACCAACCACTCTAGGTCCAAGCGTATGGGCCTGTGTCAAAACTCTGATGCTAGGGAAGAGGTTGGCATGCCTCGATGTAACACGTGGCCGTGATGGGCCATACCAGGTGATTCACATCAAGAACAGTGTTGGATGTGCCGGTGCTATTCTGCCTAATCCTCATACGAACGCTGACAGGCGCGTCAGTTCACCACGACATCCGCCAGGACGGAGTGGAACACCATGACCGGCAGATGATGCCGCACATGGCGCCCGTGATGAACAGGGCCGTGCCATGGAGCCATCCCTGTTGACATCTACATGATCATCGGGACCCACGTGAAGGAGAAGAAGGACCCAGCAACTCTGAAAGCCTTCTTCTCTATCTCGTTCTTCTACTTTTCCTCCTCTGTAACCCGCGCTTTCCCTTGGTCAATAAAAGGAGAAGCATGGTGCCTCATGGAGGGGGGTGAGAAAACATGAGACCTGAACACAAGAGCACGACACGAGCACATGGCTGAGCGGCAATCGAGCTCTTAGCACCCGTTCACTCCTTCCACCAGAGACTTGGGATCCTTTCCCTCTCTCGCCTGTTTGTAACCCCTACTGCAAACCAAGTGCTGGTAACACGAGCAACAACAAACTGGATGTAGGGACGTTCCACCCAAACCAGTATAAACCCTTGTGTCCTCCGAGCACACCATCTGAGTCAGACACGCAAATACAAATTTACTCCTCGGTGGTCCAAAAACACTGACACCTAGGTTCCAATCCTACTCTAGCATGGCAATTCTAAGAATGTAAAGACATGAATTGAATTGCTCAAATGTAAATGCTCAAAGTAAAGAGAGGGAGAGGAACATGACGATGTTTTTTTGAGGTATCGGAGAGTCGCCAGTCTCCACTAGTCCTCGTTGGAGCACCCGTGCAAGGGTGTAGCTCTCCCTTGATCTGCGCAAGGATCAAGTGCTCTCTATGGGCTGATTCTTCGACACTCCGTCGGGGTGAATCGCCCACAACCACTCACACCATGACTTGGGTCATCCACAAGCTCCGACGAATGATCACCAAGCTTTCAATCACCACCGAGATGTCTAGGTGATGGTGATCAACAAGAGTAATAAGCACAAACTCTCACTTGACCAAGACAAGCCTAATGAGAAAGGTGGATGCACACTTGGTACTCCCTATGCACTAATGAGGTCCTTAATCTTGGATTATCAAATCTCAATAACCCCACTAGGCTCTTGCTCTCCCTTGCACTCCAAAGTGTTTCCTCAGCTGAACAAATAGGTAAGAGAGCTAAGTTGGACGAGTAGGAGAAGTATTTATACTACTCGATTCAAAACATAACTGTTGGGGTCCCGGACGCGCAGGTCTATGTGACCGGATGCGTAGGTCAGTACATCGCGGCAACAACGTGTGACCTTGTCAGAGAAGACCATTGGAGTGACCTGACGTAGACCTATGTCTAGTCAGCATCCACTGACACGTCCGGTCCCTAATTTTCCTCTCTGCATGCTTTCTGTTGTTGACCTGACGCTGACGTATCAGAATCCGATCACTTACCTGCTGGCGTCCTGTCCTCCACAGCACCGAGAACCCCTCTGTCTCTGTTCCAGCATCCGGTCGCCCCTCGGCCACTATTATACGCGCTGATCACTGACCGGACGTGGCACCTGTACGTCTGGTCCAGCGTTCGGTCATCACCCAACCACCTATTCACTTCAAATTCGCCAACTCTGTGAACGGATCGACTTCAAATTATCTTTGGGATGTCACTGAGCTACCTAGTGTTAAGTTTAACAAGTGCACACCACACCTAAACCATTAAACTCACTTAGGTTAAGCTACTAGTTCATACCCCTTAATAGTACGGCCAAAGGAAAAACAAAGTTCTAAACTACTCTAAGTGTCTCGCCAACGCCAAACGACACTTAGAACTAGTCCGTCCTTAACCTTGTCATCTATCCTTTGAAAACCGAAACAATTTCTATCGATAGAGGCATAAAAACCATTGACCTAACTCAAATTGCATCTACAAAACACACGTTAGTCACAATAATCTTATGTCATCATTCATCACTAAAACCCACTAGGGCCCGCTTTCAGTCACCTCGGGCCTCCACCACTGCTACCGGATGTATAGATCGAGGCCCTCCTAAGCATCCTCTATAAGTTTATAGTCATTACGGTAGGTCTCGAACCCTCTCGTTCCCCATCTACACAAAAAGGCGGTGCCTGGGTGATCGACGTTTCCGGCATCAATCCAGTTGTTCCTCCCGCCGGCGACCTCTTTAGAGGCAGTAGGAGGTCAGGATCTCTAGTTTGATGACCCATGGTAATTACTAGTATCGGAAATAGTACCTGTTAGTATATGTTTAGATCTTTGACTCTTGGTGAGATACTGTAAAGGTATGTCCACTTATGCGTTTATCTTCCTCCGGGCCAACTCCAATAGCTGCGACGATGGTGATGCGGTTTCCGGTGAAGAGCTCGTGAGGCATGTTTTCCTCTCCCTAGACTTACAGTTTGGGTTGGAGTTTTTTATCCCCATCTTGGGTTCTTCGGCGTCCACCAATTGGGGTGTGTCATGGTGGCCGGACGAAGATTTGGCTGACGGTTGTTTGCCAGGGCGTTCAACGTTTCAAGAGCACATTGATTTGTTCGATGTACTGTTGTTGCCATTTGTAAACTTTGATGCATCTTCGTACATACACACTACAGCAGACGCGTGCTTTGCCGAGTGCAATTGTACTCAGCAAAGAAGGCTTTGCACTCGGCAAAGCCTTTGCCGAGTGCTGCACTCGGCAAAGAGCTGTCGGCATATCCCTTCACGGCAAAGGCTTCTTTGCTGAGTGCCGCATGTCGGGCACTCGGCAAAGGATTTCCCGAGTGCCACGACGGCACTCGGCAAAGATTTACACTCGGCAAAATGAAAATGCGAAAAAAACCCAAAAATAATAGCAAAATTTTTCAAAAAAAAAATCGGGGGAGGCCGCCACCGGCCAACGCCCGCCCGTCTCCAGCGAAGTCGCTGCATTTTTTGCGCTAAATTCACTGCTAACGCGGCCGACGGGATTCGAACTCACGACCTCTCCCTCGCGTGTCTGCTGCTCTACCACTGCACTACATTGTCACTTGTGTCTAGATTCCGTTATCTATCATCATATATTATACTAAACCGAAAGTAAATTGCTTGTTTGAGGCCCTAAACGAATTCAAATCAAAAAGTGGTCAACTACAAAGTTTCATAACTTTTCGAGATCTACAATTTTCATTTAAGAAGTTTTTCCATCCGAGGTCGTTTGAAAAATTCGAATTTCAAATTTGAGAGATTCAAACGTAGTTTTGCATGATAAGATGATTTCAAATCAAAAAGTTGTCAACTACATAGTTTCATAACTTTTGGAGATCTACAATTTTCATTTAGGAAGTTTTTCCATCCGAGGTCTTTTGAAAAATTCAAATTTTTAAAATTTCAAATTCTAACGTCGTTTTTGCATGACAAGATGATTTTAAATCAAAATGTTGCCAACCACAAAATTTCATAACTTCTCAAGATCTACAAAGTTTATTTTGGTCATTTGTTCATCCGACATAGTGGTAGTAACATTGTTCACAAATCTTATATATCTCTCTTCTACTTTCATGAAACTAATATGAGAGATGTAGATTTTATGAACAACGTTATTGTCGCTTTGTCAAATGAAGAAATGACCAAAATAAACTTTGTAGATCTTGAGAAGTTATACAACTTTGTAGTTGAAAAGTTTTTCATTTGAATTCATTTAGGGCCTCAAAAATTGCTTTGAAAACTGATTTGCCGAGGGCAAAAAAAATGCACACGGCAAAATGGCACTCGGCAAAATACGTCTTTGCCGAGTGCCAGAAAAAAGGCACTCGGCAAAGACGCATTTTGCCGTGTGCCGAAAAATAGCACTCGGCAAAATACAGCTTTGTCGAGTGCCAGAAAAAAGACACTCGACAAAGACGCATTTTGCCGTGTGCCGAAAAATAGCATTCAGCAAAATACATCTTTGCCGAGTGCCAGAAATTTGGCACTCGGCGAAGACGGCCTTTGCCGAGTTCCGGCTTTGCCGAGTGTGGCACTCGGCAAACTGCCTCTTTGTCGAGTGCCCCTATTTCAACACTCGGCAAAGCGCCGAGCACTCGGCAAAGAGCGCGTCTCCCGTAGTGACAGAGACCAGTTTCAAGCTTCCATCTTGATCAGCAGGTGTCCCAACCGGAGGCGATGAAGGCTACATACAGGGACCAGTTTCAAGCTTCCATCTTTATTGGCAGGCGTCCCAACAGGAGGCGATGAAGGCTATGAGTACCTCAGAAAGACTTCAATGTAATTTCTATTTCTACAAGGAGTCCCCTTACAATGGGGCTCGATGTAATATTACGTTTGCATATTAAATAAAATCCAACCCGTTTTCTAAAGAAAACAAAAAAAGGCTAAAATGTAGAAAATAAAGAAGAGAATCCTCTTCTAACATGTGTTCCTATATCCACCACTGGACTCGTAAACAAGGTAATTATAAGTCATTCCGATTCTTTAGATAAAATAAGTTGATTTTATTATATATCTAGATAGTTTATATCTAGACACGTAGCGAAAGCGAAAAGAGAGAGAGAGAAGTAGTGACGAGCCGTTGTTTGCCCGTCTCTACACACAGATTTATCTTGGGAGCTGAGTACTGACGAGCAGACTGCATATGAAAGGTAGGACGATGGTACCGCGCAGAATTCTGCTTGCGGTTGCTAAGACATGATGTAGAATTTCACTATCCCTCGCTCAAGGCCTCAACAGATGACGATGTGCTTCATCGTGCTCATTATTCAGAGTAATCATGCGTATACGACAAGAAGCCCTCAATTAGAGCTCTGCTGGATTAGCAGGCCTTACACGTGCTGGAAAAATGACATCCAACTCTAAAGATGGTTTTTGGAGTAGTACGTAGCTATTCTGGTGCCTGCGTTTCTGTTATTGGCTGCTGTCACTTCTTTTAATTTCGGCCTCGATCATTTGCAGCTGTTCAACCTGCATGCATGATTACACCACATTGCTTTAGTTTTGCCCACTATGTCAAGAATCTGAAAGGGCCACATTGTAGAACGAAATCAAAGTGTATATATTGACAAGAAAGCTTCCTCTCATTCCCAACAATGCCCAAATCCTTTAACACACTGCGATGTGTAAGGTGAGCAGTTCGACGTAGAGACGATCTGTCATAGGATTTACGCCGACGTCTTGCTGCCGTGGTCAGTGGTGAACGAGCATGCATAGGAGGACATGGAAGGTCCGCACGCCGATGACTCTGAGATTTTTGTGTGCCTTCAACGTACACGTACTCCTTGTTGTCATCAAAGCGCAACAACAGAGTCTAAAATTTCCAGGTATCAAACTAAAACATGTGTCATATTGTTTCTCATATGAGCCAAATTGACCAGTACAGAGCAGAGGTACAGCTCATATCAATAACAGACGATTGTGTTTATAACCACCTGATTTTGAGCTGTTATTAACTAAAAAGGTGATGGGCACTTAAAGGCGATTGACTCAAAATACAAAATACTTACAAAGTCAGACGATCAAAACATCAGCGGTGATTGAGTCGTGTCCATTATCTCTGCTCGACTCAAGTTGGCAGCTTCTTACTCCTACATAGAACAACAATAATCACCACGTGAGTGATGAGCAGCCACCAGAACCAGCAGTACACATGAATGTTTTGTTGGTCAACAGCAGGTACATATTAACACTGAAACGATGGAAGACGATTTATCGGTCTACCAAGCCGGAGACGCGCATGACGCATCATATCACATATCCTTGCAGGAAATAGAATCAGAACCATGCACGAGCGAGCGCATGCAGTTAGGTAACGTCTGGGTTCCTTTCCTTCCTTGTGCGGTGGATCGGAGCTGCACGGACGACGGAAATTAAAGGTCATCCGATCCGAGCCATCCTCATCAGAAATCTAGATGGGACAGGCAGGCCAGTGGCAAAGACCGACGCAGTGTCTATCTGCCCGCCAGCGCACGCACGCGGCGAGATATATATATATCTCGAATTCTCGATCCGTCGTTCGGTCTCGTCGTCGTCGCCGCCGCCGCCGTCATGTGGGCGTTCACGACGGCGACCTATCCATCATGCGTGTATCCATTCGCCGGCGGCCGTACGTGAACGCGCTGGTGTCCATCACCAAGACAAGACACAGACAAACAGCGGAGGAGGCAGCTGGGTGCTCCTCCGATCCGGCCAGAGTGTGCTGCGCGCCTGCGCCGCATGGACAACATACATATCTCCCTCTGCATAAATACGGGGGAAAGAGTTAGGGGACCTGCAGTGGTTGTCTGTCGTCTCTGCAGTTCTGCACACAGTGATGTGCTTCTTGATCGTGCTCATTATTACCGGAGTAATCATGCATACTCGACAAGAAGCACTCAGTTAGTAGCTCTGCGCACGTGCCGGAAAAATGACATCCAACTCCAAAGCCACTCTTATATGGGGTACAACGGCGGTGCCTGCGTTTCTGTTATTGGCTGCTGTCACTTCCTTTAATTTCGACCTCATTTGCAGCTGTTAAACGTGCATTACATATAAACAGCCTGTTCGTTTCGCATTATTCGCTCGTATCTGGCTTATAATCCACGGCTTGAATAATATTTTTCTCTCACACCAAATCAGCTAGCAGTACTTTCAGTCATGGCTTATAAGCCAATTCAGCCGAAACGAACAGGTTGAAATATAAAATCCCATTGGTTTTGCCGCTATGTACGTCAGGAATCTGAAAGAAATTCAGGGGCCACATTGTAGAACGAAATCAAAGTGTATATAATTGACAAGAAAGCAACGAGTTGTTTCCACATGTGTGCAAAGAAAATGACGTTCATATTACTGGCATTATGACTTAGCTGTGTAGAACAGCCAGACCTGCGTTTTGCATAGTTGGTTGGCTACAAGTTCACAACTCTTTCAGAAATTAGTTATAAAATTGTAGCATGCTTGTTCGGTGAGATTTGTTTTGTTTGTCTCCTCCCTTCAATTCCATAATATCGCCCATTAATTCCTGCAGTCCCGCGTGTTCGCACGTGCGTCGTTTTATCATACAGTAACTGGGTAGAGTTGCTGTTCCTGTCAGGCATGAATACAGTACACCGAACTTGTTGAATTTGTTATATCACAGACTTATATGTGTCTAGTATTGTTTTATATATCATAGAGTGCTTAAAATTAAAATACTAATATTGATATGACATAATGTTTCAATTAAAATATATAAACTTATTTAAAACAACTAATTATAATTTTCTGTGCGGTTTGTCAATTAAATATTTTTCCATGCTTCATAAGCTATTAAAATAAATATATATGCTAATGTATATATGTTTACTTAGTACAAATGGTGAAGTATAACATTATGGTAATTAATTTCATGGTTGTAGAAGTTTATAATTTAGAAATATGTATGTCTCATACTTTATGCATATCGATTTATTTTTTGTAATGGCACATATTACTATTCACACGTAGATTTGAGAAATATTTTTGTTTTTTATAATGGCTTAGGTCAAACAAATATAATTTGTAGGTTGAATGTTAGTTTAGGAGGTTATTTTTCATATCTTTGATAATTATAGGTGGATAATTTACAAAATCATTATTATGTATTTTAAATTATCTTTCATAATGACATATGTGAGTAACCCAAATACAAAATTAGGGAGTTATATTTTAAATTATCTCTCATAATGACGGATGTGGGTAATCTAGATACAAAGTTGGAGGACTATTTTAAATTATCTTTCATAATAGTAATGACGGGTAATTTAAATGCAATATGAGGGAGTTATTTTGAATTATGTTTCATAATGATAGATGTGAGTAATTTATATACAAATTTAGGGGGTTCTTCTAAATTTTCTTTCGTAATGGCAGGAGTGGGTAATTTATATGCAAAATTAGGGGCTTACTTTAAGTATTTTTCATAATGACAGAGGTGGGTAATTTCTTTTTATAAATTACAATAGATCCAATGGCCATTATCGGTGATGATGATTTGAGTCTACCAAATTACAGGCTAGATGTTTCTGATTATTATGAGAATTTCTAAAATTTATCTTTTTTCTTAGCGTGTCTTGTGATAATTAACGTGGTGCCTCCGTTGGAGCCTCTAATTAGTAATAGTAAGATATAAAATCCCACTGGCTGTGCCACTATGACAAGAATCTGAAACAAATTCGGGGGCCACATTGCGGATCAAAATCAAAGTGTGTATATATTGACAAGAAAGCAACGAGTTGTTTCCACAAGTGTGCAAAGAAAATGACGTTATTACACTTGGCATTATGACTTACCTGCGTTTTGCATAGTTGGTTGGCTACAAGTTCACAACTCTTTCAGAATATGGGTAGAAAATTGTAGCATGCTTGTTCGGTGAGATTTGTTTTGTTTGGCCCTTCCATTCCATAATATCGTCCATTAATCCCTTCAGTCCCGCACGTTCGCACGTGCGTTGTTTTTAACATAGTGTAACTGGGTAGAGTTGCTGGCATGTTCGTTTGTCATATGAGCTGTGTTATTTCAACAAACGAACAGTATTTCTCTCTCACAGTAAATCAGTGAACAGTATTTTTTAGCTTTTCAGTAAAATGAACAGTGCCGCTGTCTCTGTCAGGCATGAATACAGTACATGATGGCCTAGAAAGCGTTCGAGCTTGTTTTCCCCCCCTTTAACCGAATGCGGCTACAGTGCTGGACAGCCTAAGCGGCAGCAACTGTTCAGTTTCAGCTCAACTGTTTGGTCTGTCTACTTGTCTGTATTTATTGTTAAATACTGCAGAGTTCATTCAGTGTTTACAAGAATCAGGTAACCTAGCTAGTAGTACCAATGGTCTGACCTTTGAGAATAAGGTAACCTGATTGCAAAGTTCAAGGAGGCATCATCGATAATTCAGTAGGCCATCATTATTGCCGTCCAAATGAGCACACTCCTGCTTATTATTTTTAAAAAAATGCATTACCATCCTAATGAGCACTCTAAATCACCTCCTCACCTGTTTCGTAGATTATGTAGATAGTTTAAATTCTATATAATAAGTCTGGTTTTTTTTTCAGTCCTAATTTTGTTCTTTCTTTAGTAAAATGTAATTATGATACTAGATGTTGCTTGATTGATCCATCTAAGTAGAAAAGGACAGCCTATTTTCCCTTTGTCCTTTGTAGATAACTTAGATAAATACACCACGCAACATTTTTAAAAAAAAAAAGGAAGGACAATTGAATTATATTGCTAAAGGTTTTACACGTTAAAGAATATAGGATAAAAATCTTAAATGTGATAAATAAAAATATAGAAACTATTGGAAAAATGCAACAATATAATTGGGTTACTATTCAAATAATAACAAATATCAGCAAAAAAACTGAATTTTATTAATTACACCATAAACAGAGTATGAAAATAATAAGAATAAACTAAAACCTAAAAGAGAAGGAAACGCAATAGGACAAAATAAAGTTAAAATATTTCATATACCACTCACCATTTTAGAAAGAAAAAAGAAGTGATCAGAAATGGTATTAAATGTAGTATAGTTCGGCCCATAATGAAACCTCTGGGGAAGGAAAAGAAATGGTATTAAATTATGAGATTTAGCCATTACGTAAAATAGATAGCCCATCTAAAATATAGAGTTTTACAATAGCTTAGCTAAATTGGAAAACATAGATAGCAAGCAGGACTCGTTAGGGAAATATGGCCAGCGAGAATGGTGGGATAGAAAAATAGAAAACAATATAGACAAGCTGTTGGAATGCTTTTTTAGAGCACAATAGCTATAAATGGCTTCACGATTACATTTACCCCGTCTGTTGGAGCTGCTCTAATGTTTGTATCAGATTATAACACAATAAAACGAATAATGTTTTACTATATGCTAAAATAAAGTTTAAGCTATGGGAATATAGTAAAAGATGACACACAAATGCCGAGCATACTTTGGAAACTGTTGAACTAAATTTCTGGAATTGTTGTCTCAGGTATTTTAAGGCTATCGGAACTGTTGGCTCCCGGACGTCCGATGCGATATGATTCCATCGGACAGTACCTTGGCGCGCGTCTGCACTCTGCAGTCTGCGCCCCTTGCCCATGCCTATTTTTCACGTGCCCACACAGGGTCCCGCACGCTGTGGGGACCGCTGGCGCTCCTTTCCGCTTCCCACACACATCATATGTGCAACACCTGATCTACTTTTAAAATATCCAGATGCAATACTTGCAACATATATCTGAAGACAGATGGAATACTTGAAACATGCGTTTGAAGCACTTGCAAAAAGCACTTAAAAACCATTGCTAACATACGCAACATGCAGATAAAACACTTGCAACATATGTGTAAACATATGCAACATCGAGATAAACACACTTGCAACATATGTCTGAAAAAATAGATAAAACATTTGTGATAGATGCTTGCAACATACGTGTACAACCATTGCAACATATGCAACATCCCGATCTACTTTGCAACATCACAATGTACTTTTGCAACATCCATATGAAACACTTGCCACATGCATCGTATCCTGATGCGGCCTCCTCCGCCGTCCGCATCAGGGCGCTCGCATGCCGCAGACCGGAGGGCTTCCACGCCAGGGCCTGGTGCTTCTCCTTGCGCTAGCGGCGCTTGTCGGCATCGTCGAGCGGGCGGGTAGCGGATCAGGAGCATCGGCAGGAGCAGTGGCAGGAGCAGCAGGGTGGACGCGCGGAAGAGGAGCAGGAGCAGCGGGGCACGCGTGGCGAAGCAGGAACCAGGGCGGCCGTGGTGTGGGGGTGGGAAACGCCGCAGCAGATGCGGCCAATGCGAATGGGGAAACGGTTCCGATGGGGAGTGAAGAAGACAACCGAACATTTTTTTTATCAAACAACCGATTGGATGAGACATCCGAAATAGTTGGGCCGTTTGTACCGTCACGGCCCATGGCAACGGGGGCGTCTGGATGATCGAACATCCTGACCCCCACCGTTTCCATAAGGCCATCGAATACCATCTCAGCGACACAAGCATGGCAAGAAGCGGCCACCGCTGGCGAGTATGGCAGGGCCCTCCGAGGGGTTTTAGCTCTAATTTCTCTAAATTGTCTTTAAGATCTATCAAACACTCAAACGGCTTTGCGTAAGGAGAAGATGTTTTTTACTAAAGGTACATGTATTAGTAATCTGGATTCTCGTAGAAACATTTTAGATACAGATTCTCTCTAGAAACGTGTTTTAGACGATAAATCAAAATTACTTCATGAAAACATTTGACCAGTTGACTAGATTATGATTCATAAGAAAAATATTCTTTTTAAAAATTCATATGAATAAACATATGTTTCAGAAAAATCCAAACTTTTTTGAGTGAAGAACAACTATTTTAACTTGTAGCACTAAAAACAGATTATAGTTATTGGTAGCGCATAAGGAAGGCAAAAAGAAACGCAAGAGAATCATTGTGAAACCACCCTCCAACCGTTTCACGTCCACAGGAATCCAGAAATGTTTCTGGTTTTAGTGTTTGGCACTGATTCTCTGGCTGTAGCCTAAAATCTAAAACGATTTAGCTTGCCAAACACACCCTGTAAAGGTCAGCACCTAATGTGGCCTCTCGGCTCTTAGATAAAGGCGTTTGCAAAAAAAAAAGAAAAAAAAAGAAAAAAGAAAAGAAGAAGAGCCCAACCAAATGGAGCCCAAATAGACCAAGAGCTCCGTCTAACAATTAAGCCAATGGAGAATGATCCAAACGGGAGCCGGCCGACAATTAAGCGAATCAGGAGTGACGACCTCAGCTGTTTAACGAGGACATGATAGACTTTTTCCTTGCCTTTTATTATTAAAGTTTTTTTTAGAAATTGAGAGCCATGGAGTGAACAGTGGAGCACCATACTAGGCAGTGATGAATCTAGAGTATATATCGTCGTCAAGGATCATGACCTAACCCATAACCAATCGAGCGTTACACTTATATAAATGAAATCAAGGTGGACAAATAATCTTGGCGGGTTGGTCCCCAAATAAAGAAAGAAAGTGATGCTTAAGATTTTTATTTAATGGATGGATTGTTGATAAACATGTCCCTATCAGTATCAGATCAGCATTTTTAAGATAGAGTTATTAACCACGTCGAGCGGTGCGTGTTTTAAACCGATCGAGTGGCATCTTAAATAAGAGTGAAGCCTCTTGTGCTAAGTCAAATCACCTAAGTTTGACAAAATTTATAGCAAAAATTGTCGATGTTTAATATGTGGCAGATAATAGCTACACACACTATGGAAATACATTTAAGGATGACTGTAACAATACTTTATTTTCACTATAATAAATATTAATGTTTTTTTAATAAAAACTTGGTCATCCTTAGATTGTCACGCATACTTTGAGTCGGGTATAAATAGTGTCACAGACTCACAGATCAACAAAGGAAGGGTTAGCGCCCCGGACGTCCGGCCCCAGGCCCGCATTCGGATGCAGCTCCGACGTCTGCAACCGCTTCGCATTGAATGCCCTCGCGCTCGCATCAGATCTCGTGCTAGCGAATCACGTTCGGCCGCCCGCGACCAAAACCCACGCCAATGACCACGTCTGACCATCCGCGATTCGATCCCCATCCCGGTTGCGCCCTCTGCATCAAGCCTGTCGCGCTCCTTCCCCTGCCACGCCGCACTCCTCCTCCACCGCTCCGCACTCCCCTCGCCACGGTGCCATCCCCGCTGCGCCCCCCGTCCTCCGCCACACTCTTTCTCGGCTGCATCCCTTCCCCTGTCCTAACGTCTCATCTCCTCTGCAACATATGCAGTATAATATTGAAACATATTTGTATAGTCATTGTAACATCTAGATGAACACACATGAAACATGTGTCTGAATGTTCAAAAAAAATATGCGTCTGAAACAGCTGAAACATTTGAAACATGCATTTGCAGTATACGTCTAAAACAGATGAAACATGTGGAAAATACACTTGAAACATACATGTATAGCCATTGCAACATATGCAACATCAGATCCTTTTGCAACATCAAGATAAAACACATGAAACATACAGATGAAACACACGAAACATAGAAATGAAACGCGTCAAACATACTTCTGAAACAACTGAAACAAATACTTGCAAAATACGTATATAACCATTGTAACATAAGCAACATACAGATGAAACCCTTAAAAACAATTTCTGAAACACACCTGGAACAAAAACATGGCGCCACCGGCAGCCACGGCCTACCTAGTGGGGAACTACGGTAGCCAGCAAGCTTGGGTCTCCACGGTGGGGGGGAGGGCACGGCGCGGCGAGAGACGGGCGCGCGGTGGGGGAAGGGGACCGGCGGATGAGCGGCCATGCCGCGGCTCGGCCACGTGACCACGCGCGCAACCCGGCTGAGTGACGTGCGCCAGGTCTAGGTGGGGGCACGGGCAGCGCCGGCAGGATGCCTCTCGGGCAGTTGACCTCGGGGGATCATGTGATGAGCGAATAAGGAGTGGAAGGGTCACGGGATGAGTGTATAAGGAGTGGGGATTTTCTCTTTTTTTTAAAAAAGATGGAACCGCCGTGGAGGGCTGTATCCGGGTGCAGGTCAACGCTCGCGCCGTATCATTATCCGATCAACAAAAGGTGCCGCCGTAACGGGACGTGTGCAAGGTGAAACGCCATCACCATCACGCACGGGCACAACAACTGAATTGAGAAACCGGTGCGCGGTGGCTGATGATGCACCTGCAGTGTTGCACACACAGGCGACGAGGGTGCTTGGCTCACTACTTAAAAAAATCGTAGCAACGGCTCATTTTTGTTTACAGTGGCCGCTAGGGACGGAGGTGCCTCTAGTGGGCTTGCTCGAGACCCACATGACCAGCCGCCTATATAAATAGTATAGTATGGGTGGCTGGTGATACGATCCGTCCCTATAAATGGGTAGATTTGTACGGACGGCTCACTCACCAGCCATCTCCGGTGTTATGATTTGTAGGGGCTGCTCAATCACCAGCCACTCCTACAAATACACGTACAAAAGGCTATAGCCCCTTCTTCCTTCTCGGGTCACTCACTCTTACCCGAGAAAAAAAAGGCTTGGGATGCCTTAGACACCTCCCAAAAATTGTTCTACTAAGGGAGAAAGGTTTCGGTCTAAAATCCTTTGATGGAGAGGTGGTAGAAGGTAAGAAAATGTTATTCCATATTTTTTTTGAAGTTTTAATAGTTGGTTAGTGAGTACTTAGAGTTTTGTTTTTTTCTCTCTTCTATGGTGTTTGAGCTACTTATGAAGCAAATTAGACCCAAGTTTTGAATGTACTAGGATAAATTAGGTAAGGGGACAAGATCATATCCTTATTTAGTTCATATTTCTTGATTTACTGAACAATTAGTTAGTTTTATGGATGTTTCATGTGCATGTACATCTAGATCTAGGGTTTGGTTTTTTTTTTATTAATTTCATTTTTATAAATTTATGTTTGATGAAATTGACTAGGGTTTGCATGAAAGATATTGGGTAAAATATAATTGTTGCTAATTGTTGTCTTTGAAATTGTTTATTGTAATAAACAAATATGTATTTTAATTATTTATGGATAAATATGCCATTAATTAAATTTCCTCTGCCATGATATGTTTGTATGCTTCATGTAATTATATTTGATTTATATTCATATATATCTGAAGTATATACGATTATTCTCAAGTAATTATTAATTTAATTTATTTTTATATATATCTGAATAAGTAGTCCTTTAATGTTTGTTTTGTTGTTGTTGTAAAAGATGGAGTACATGAACTCTTGGATATATGGTTCGTTAAGGTTCAATGCAAGTTTTCGTGAAGAGGTGGATAAATTTATTGAAGCCGCAGAGAAGCATGCAACAACATTGACAAAGAATAATGATACAATTATTTGTCCCAGTAAAGATTACAAGAACCGTATGGTATGGACAGATATGACTATCATCAGATCATATTTGATTATGCGAGAAATTGTTGAGGACTACACAGTATGGATTCATCATGCTGAAACAGTTATTATTAACGACGAGGATGAGGAGGAATACGACGACGAAACCCTAGAATCCCTGTTCTAATATTCAGCAGAGCTTGATGCACGAATGGATCCCGAGTTTGGTAATGAACAAGATGGTGATGTTGGTGATTGGGATGGTAACGACGAAGGTGGTGCCAATAATGATGGCGGAGCACGTGTCGGGGATAAAGATGATTTGGAGGACATGATTCGAGCCCTTGGATCGAAGATTTTACTAAAGAGCCCGAAAGCTCTAGAAAATTTTGAAACGGTGAAAAAAGCATCAAAGGAGGCTGTGTATGGTGTTGAAAAGGGTTGTCCGACACACTGGACATTGCTACATTTTGTGCTTGAGCTACTCATTCTGAAGGCTAAGTACGGCTGAGGATACTGTAGTTTTAATGATCTATTGCGTCTCCTGTCAAAGGTGTTGCCACAACCAAACTCAGTTTCCGCCAACACATACCAAGCGAAGAAGGTCATAAGTCCATTGACAATGGGGGTTGAAAAAATCCATGCATGCCTCAAGCACTGTATCCTTTTTCATAGCGAAACGTTCAAGTCACTGGATAAATGTCTCCGGTGTAGGGCCAGCCGGTACAAGAACAATGACCTTTACGGTGGGGACGAAGCCTCCATGGAGAAAAAAGAGGAATAAAAAGGGTACGAAAAATGTGGTACAAGATTCTCAGCCCCTAGAGGACACTCCATTAGGCAATGATGCAAAGTAGAGAAGAATTCTTACCTTGGTAATGTGGTACCTACCAGTGACCGACTGCTTGAGCCGTATCTTGCTAAACCCTAAAGAAGTCGCACTCATGACATGGTGGGATGATGAGCGCAAGGTGGATGATAATAAGATTGCACACCTGGCTGATTGTAGTCAGTGGCAAAGGATCGATGAGAAGCATAAAGAATTCAGCGATGACTCAAGGAATGTACGGTTTTGCTTGAGCACCGATGGAATAAATCCCTTCAATGAGAGGATGAGCGACCACAGCACATGGCCAGTGATCTTGACCATATACAACATCCCAACGTGGTTGTGTTAGAAGAAAAAGTACCTTCTCCTCACTATTCTTATTTCTGGCCCTAAACAATCAGGCATTGATATAGACATGTTACTCGAGCCTTTGATGTAAGAAATGGAGAGGCTATGGAGGCATGGGGAGCCGATGTATGATGCGTTTCGAAAGGAGGACTTCATATGTAGAGTAATAATATTTGTTACCCTGTGCTGTTTGCTTTGTCTGGACAGATCAAAGGAAAGACGGGATGCTTAGTTTGCTTGGATGGTACTACATAGGTGTTTCTGGATGCATCCAAGAAGATAGTTTACCTAAGAAACCAGCGCTTCTTAAAGACAAGTCACAAGTACCGCAGCAAATTGTTCTTTAGATTTTATTACAACACCCCGAAGATTAAACCCCCTCCGGAGAGACGTCATAATGGAGAACACATGTATAGAATGGTGAAAAACATACACGTCGTCTATGGAAAGAAGAATCCGGATGGGACGAACAGAGATAGAAGCACACCTCCTATCGAAGACGTACCTTTTAAGAAACAATCGATCTTCTTTCAGTATCTGTCTTATTGGCCAGACTTGGAGGTCCCCCATGCCATTAATGCTATGCACATGCATAAGAATGTCTTTGAGAGTCTCATTGCTATCTTGATGGACACAGACAAATCAAAGGATGGTCTGAAATCATGGAAAGACATGGTGCAGCTAAACGTGATGCCACATCTTCACCCGGTACCTGAGGCTAATGGAAAATACACTCTGCCCGCGGCATGCTTTAACCTAACACCAGAAGAGAAGAGAGCTATATACACTTTCCTGAGGGGGGTCAAAGTCCCGACTAGGTTTTCAGCGAATGTGAAGAACTAGTGTCGATGAAGGACTTGTCAATAACACACTGCAAGGCTCACGATTGTCATGTGATGCTGATAGTGTTTCTACCTATTGCAATCAGGGCTATAAAGCCAGAGTTCTTGAAAATGGCCATCACCCGCATGTGCTACTTCTTTTCGAAGATCTCACAAAAGACAATTGGCAAGAAAGAGTTGACTAACCTACATGAATTTGTGGTGGAGACACAAAACCAACTAGAGATGTGTTTATCTCCTGCTTTTTTGATATACTGCCACATCTCATGATTCACATGGTTCATCAGATACAGGCGTTGGGCCCTTGCTACTTGCATGAAATGTGGTCCTACAAGCGGTTCATGTCGGTTCTAAGCCGATATGTGCATAATCGAGCATACCCAGAGGGCTCCATGATAGAGGGTTATAGTACTGAAGAAGTCGTCGAGTGCTGTCAAGAGTACCTAAAAGTACAGAAAGGGATTGGTAAACCTGATTCTCATCACAAGGGTAGGCTGGCTAAGAAGGGCACCAGTGGTAGAAAAAGTGTTCATCGATCATGATTACAAAGAAGTGAGTCGAGCGCATTATAGTGTCTTGCAGAGTACACAACTGATGCAACCATACATTGATGAACACTTGGCTATCATTATGGCGGAGAGAAATAGTCGTTCAGATGATTGGGTCATGAAACAGCACAAGCAACGACTAACTATATGATTGAAGGGCCAAAACATACCGCCTGGAGAAACCATAGACTCTATTACCATCAGTAGATTAGTGGAGGGGCCATTGAGACAAGTGACATCTTGGAAAGCTTATGACATCAATGGGTACACGTACTATACCCATGCAAAGGATAATAAATATGTGAACCAAAACAGCGGCGTTCGAATAGAAGCTCTTGATGGAGTGGGGCGAAAGATCTAATACTTTGGCATCATTGAAGACATATGGGAACTTGACTATGAAAGGGGTATAACGTTGGCCCTGTTTCGATGCCGCTGGATCAAACAACACAAACTGAACGAGATCGGATTGAGAGTTCTGGATCTCGAGAATCTAGGCTACCAAGATGACCCTTGGGTGCTCGCTTCACGTGTCGCATAAGTTTTCTATATGCCTGACCCACAAAGTAACCTCCCCTCAAAGAAGAAGACAAAGCATGTGGTTGCCTCTGAAAAATAGCACATTAGCGGAGTTGATGGCGTGGACGATGTTGAAGCGTACAATAACTACGATAAGATGCCGCTATTCACAGATTTTTCTAAGAAGATTAGTGTTGTGGAAAAGAACCTGCCCAAAGAAATATTACCATGGGAACGAAAAGATGTCAAGGGAAAAGTTGTTACAGCGGGCTAGCTAGTTGTTGAATGTGGAGTATTTGTGTAAGTGTGTGTGTTTGTAAGACTTCATTTATGCATGTGTGAGACTATATATTTATGTATGTGTATGAGACTATATATTTATATATGTGTGTGAGACTACATTTATGCATGTGTGTGAGACTACCCTTTGCAACATCTAGATGAACCTATTGCAATATCCACTCTATTACTACTAAAACAGTTATAACACGCAGACACTTGAAACATACACTTATTACTACTGCAACATGTTCGGACTACTATTGAAACACTTAAAACAAGCACTTAACACTTTATGAAATGAAGAAATGACCAAAATAAAAGTTGGAGACCTTGATGAGTTATACAACTTTTATATTCATCACATTTACAGCTGAAATCATTTAGTGGTTGAAAATTAGGTTTGAAATTGTCATTTTCTAAAATTTAAAATTTGAATTGTCCAAAATTAGTGACAAAGATAGATGACCAGACTAAAATGATAGAGCATGATTTTAGAAAATTTTAGGAAAAAAACCATCACATTTGGATTTAATATGAGGGAGAAAAACTAGTTACAAGTTTCAGCCACAGATTAAAAAGAGAAATCACACTTGTTCATCATTGATCATCATGAACAGTTGTGATTTTTCTTTTTAATCTCTGGGTAAAATTTGTAACTAGTCTTTCTCCCTCATACTAACTCCAAATGTGATGATTTTTTTTCTAAAATTTTCTAAAATCATGCCCTATCAAGTTACTGTGTTGATTTGGTCATTCTTTTCGTTTGTCAAAGTTTGAGCAATTTAAATTTTTAAATTTAAAAAAAATAATAAGTTCTAACAAGATTTTGAAACACCAAATGATTTCAGCTGAAAAAGTGATGAATACCAAAGTTGTATAACTCATCAAGATCTACAAATTTTGTTTTGATTATTTCTTTATCTGACAAAGTGATAGTAAACATTATTCGCAAATCAACATGTGTCTCGTATAGTTTATGAAACTATGAACGATATGTGGATTTGTGAATAATGTTTACTAACACTTTATTAAATAAAGAAATAATCAAAATAAAAGTTGTAGATTGTGATGAGTTTAACAACTTTTATGTTCATGACTTTTCTAGTTGAAATCATTTAAGGTTTTAAAATCTTGTTTGAAATTGCCATTTATTAAAATTTAAAATTTGAATTGTTCAAATTTAGTCAAATAAAAATATGACCAAAATAAAAGTTGTAGATAGTGATGTGTTCAACAACTTTTATGTTCATGACTTTCTTATTTAAAATTATTTAAGGTTTTAAAATCTTGTTTGAAGTTGTTATTTATTAAAATTCAAAATTTGAACTTTTCAAATTTTGTCAAATGAAAAGATGACCAAAATTTAAGTTGTACATCTTGATGAGTTCTACAACTTTGATGTCTACAACATTTTCATTTTAGATCATTTTTTGTCTTAAAATTCAATTCGAAGTTCACAAATTCAAATTTTAAAATTTTTAAATATATTTTTTTATTTTACAAAATAAAATGTATCATTATATGTATATATATAAGCAAGTAATTTTTTTATGTGTATGGAAAAATATAGCAAATTATTTTTATTATTTTTATATATTTATATATACATTTACACATTTATAAAAAATATGCAGAAGTAATATTTAAAAATATGCGAAAAAATTGTAGGGGCGGCTGAATCAGAAACCGCCCCTAAGCCCGCGCCTGGCCAAAATCTCAGCAAGTCTTGGGCGTCTTCTTCCTCGCGGACGCCGTCAGGCTGCCAAAAATTCTCCCGCCACCCCCGCCGCCTCCACCATCTCCGTGGCCTACCGCCGCCTTCCTCCCATAATCGCCTCTGTCCCCTAGGCCTCCTTCGTGCCCCAAACGCCACCTTTCCCCAGGCCGCCACGGTGGCTAGGGTTTGTGAGAGCTCGCACGGCAGGTCGGCCTGTCGTCACTCGGTCTCAGACCTTGGCCTCTGACCTCGTCGGCCCTTGCACGCGCTCTAACGACCTCGCCGGGGGCTAGGGTTTGTGCTCCCCAGGCTCAGCCGTGCACTCTGGCTGCCATCCCCGTCACCACCGCGGATCCCTCTTCAAGCTAGAGCTCCGACCTCGTCGGTCCGCGCGCACGCTCTGACGACCTCGCAGGGGCTACGGTTTGTGCTCCCCGGCCTGGCCGTGCGCTCTGGCTCCACCACCGGCGCTCCCTCACCGACCTCTATATCCAACGACGTCACCAGCCCACGTGCTCTGACCTTTCCCGACGCTCCCTCAGTGACCTCGACCTCCCCCAGTGCTCCCTCTCCGACCTCGAGCTTTGACTGCCGCCATACCCCTTGGTATGCTCCAACCCTTCGCCTACATTTATCCCCTTCGCCTCAATTCCTACAGTGATAGGTTACTAAGGAAGAACAGAGCATGTGAAAGCTCTAGTTTGGTTTTGGTAAATTGATAAAACCCTAAGTGCTAACCTAGTTTATCAAGTGATCATGAGATAGGTAGCACACTCCAAGCGATGAAGCAAATGAAGATCATAGCATGATGATGATGATACCATGATGATGATCAAATGCTTGGACTTAGAAAAGAAGAAAGAGAAAAACAAAAAGCTCAAGGCAAAGGTATATTTTGTAGGAGCTATTTTGTTTTGGTGATCAAGACACTTAGAGAGTGTGATCACATTTAGGATTGATAGCCGTACTATTAAGAGAGGTGAAACTCGTATCGGAATGCGGTTATCAAAGTGCCACTAGATGCTCTAACTCATTGCATATGCATTTAGAATCTAGTGGAGTGCTAACACCCTTGAAAATGTTTGTGAAAATATGCTAACACTTGTGCACAAGGTAATACACTTGGTGGTGTTGGCACATTTACAAAGGAGGTGGTGTTTGCAGGATTCGGCGCTTTTGGGAAAATGGAATGCCTATTTTCTATTGCGTCGGATGCAAATTCTTGTGGTTGGCACATTGGAGCAAGGGTGAAGAAGTTAGAAGTGAAAACGAGTTAATCGCGAAGACGCTGGCGTCGGACATCTGACCGGACGCTGGGTCTGAAAGCACCGGACCTTGGCTGTGTGTGTCCGGTCAAACTGACGGGTCTGTGCAGTGCCGAAGGTATTGCACCGGATGCTGATCTGTGTCCGGTCAAGGTGGACCGGACGCGTTCGGTCGAAGAAATATGCCTCGGGGAGCTTACTGGAAACGACCGGACGCTGAAGTCCAGCGTCCGGTCACTTTCTAACTGACGCGTCCGGTCAGTAGACGACCGTTGAAATCTGACGAACAACATTTGAAGCAGGGGACACGTGGCGTGAATCACGTGATCGGACACTGAGGGCCAGCGTCCGGTCGATCGGACCGGAGCGTCCGGTCACCCCGCGTTGTGCCCAGTGAAGGGGTACAACGGCTCTATTTCGTGGGGGCTTCTATTTAAGCCCCATGGCCGGCTCAAGCTCACGCTCTTGGCCATTTCTATTGACATAGCATACTTGTGAGCTTAGCCAAAGCCCTCCCACTCATCTAGATCATTGATTCATCATCATAGTGAGATTGGGAGTGAATCCAAGTGCATTACTTGAGTGATTACATCTAGAGGCACTTGGTGATTGTCAGCCTGTTCGGGAGGCCGTATCGTATCGTGGATTATTTACTGCTGGCTGGTTTGGTGTGAGAGAAAAACACTGTTCCTGGCTGGAAATTTACGATCGTTTACGAGCCAGCGAACAAGCTGTGTGTTTCGCTGCGGATTTCGCTTGTTACTCTTGGTGGTTGCCGCCACCTAGACGGCTTGGAGCAGCAAGGATCGTTGAGTGGAGGAGGTGATTGTCTCCGACTCCGATCGTGGTGATTGTGAGGGGTTCTTGACCTTTCTCCGACAGAGCGCCAAAAGGTACTCTAGTAAATTGCTTGTGGCTTGTGTGATTCTCATCTTATGTTGGTTGTGCGGCACCCTATTGAGGGTTTGGCGAGTGATGGCAATCAGCGCGTGAACCTCCAAGTGAGTGAATCGCCACAACGAGGACTAGCTTGTCGGCAAGCAAGTGAACCTCGGTAAAAATCATTGTGTTAATCATTTGATTCCGAGGTGATTGGTCTACATTGGTATTCATTATTGTGATTAATTGGTTCCTACCACTACACGGCGGTATAACTCTCTTGCTCACTCTTATATTACCGCAAACTAGTTATCAAGCTCTTTAGTGTAGCTAGTTGTGAGAGCTTGTTTGTTTGATTAGTGTTGCTCTTTAGTTAGTCTTTGAGAGCACACTAATTTAGCTAAGTGTCATAGCTATTGTGTGGACATACACTATTTGAAATAGAATTGTGGTAGGTGGCTTGCATTTTAGTAGGCTAGCGCAACACTCGCTTCGCCGTAAAATTGTCTAACACATTTTGTTAAGTGTTGTTGTAGAATTTTATTAGGCTATTCACCTCCCCTCTAGCCATTAGAACCTTTCAGCATGCACTTATAGTTCTTTTTCGAGTTAAACTGAAATAATTGTGTGAATGGAGGTCATCTATGTTGATTATTAGCTTCTTTGAGTTCCAGTTAATTTGAACATCGGGAATTTTGCTAAGATTATAGTTCTTTTTCTAGTTAAACCAAAGCTGCTATTTTTTTTTTGTAGCTGAACAGTAGGCATTATGGTATTCCTTTCTTTGTTTATTAGAAATATGGTTGATTAGCTATTTAATTGGCTCCTATAAATCTTTACTTTGCATTAGTTTGGTAACGTGGTCAACAGAAGTAATCAATGTGTTCTTGATAGGGGGTTTAGTATTATTGCCTGCCAAGGTTAGTATTTGTGTATTACACCATAATAAGGGTTGCAAATCCACAATAAATGCCAACCCAAGAGCATTGCAATACAATCTATTTTCTTAATTCAAACTGATGATGAGAACTGTCTCTTGAAAGGGATAAAGCTAGGTAATAGCCAAACTAAAATTATGAACTTTCCATTAGAAATTATGAATTTATAAACTTTTGTTTGATAGAATTATTAATCTCTAATCTTAGTTCTTTTATCATATCTAGTTGCAAAGCCTTTTGTCTTTTGAGGTGCCCTGTTGATTTTTTGTTACCAAAGCACATCAGTAGCACATCACCTTTCGAGGAACCTACATGGAAATGCTAAAAGTCACTCTACAAGCACAATCTCCTAGTGAATGTTAAAAGGCATACACATTCATAAACCTATATTTCACATAAATGTGTATAATCATCATGGTTGGTGTTTCTTAGTTTTAGATTGTATGAAGAGTCATCTTGATATACGAAATATGTGCTGAACTAAATGTCAGGATAGTGTATCAGTAGACTATGCATGAATATCTGACATCTTTGTTGGACATCTTGACCTTTTCATGAAAGAAAAAAAATATTTCAGTTGTTATGAAGTCATGTTTTTTAAGGAAAAAAGGAATAGTTCTGGCCTCTACATCCAATTCTTACAAAGTTTTCAACTCAATTGCTGATTATCAAAATAACGGAAAGAGCAGACACAAACGGAAGAAAAATCATATGTGCAAAATCTATTATTGTTTCTATCCATTCTTGGCAAAGATGTCCAGAACGACAACCTCCAATGCTTTGCTCGCCAAGCTGACCATATTAAGTCATGTAGAGTAGTAATTTGATTTTTCAGTGGATTGGATGGCAAATAACTTTGGCACAGCACAGCCATGCCTATAGTTTATTTTGTTTCTAAGACATACATCTTTCTTAGTAAGTAACTGCCACTGGAACCAAGGGCTTTGACATTTTTTTTCCTTTCACCCCTTGATCTGTTAGTTGTTTAAGTTGAGTCCACAGCAAGAAGGTGGAGGCAAGAAATGAGATATCCAAACAATTGGAAAGTGGAATGAGAAAAATGAACTTATAGGGATTTAAGTGATATTGTTAGCATTCAATGAAGCATTGATCTTCCAGTTTACTCTTGTCATGCAATATCTATGACATTTTTTTTACCAAAGCTGAATTCTGGCCTTTCTATTGATAAGTTGAGACATTTTCCACTTCCATCACCTGTCTGTCTGGACAGGCAGCCAAAACTTTAGGGGCACACAGTATTTCATTTAATACACAAATTCGTTAACCTACAGTCATGGTCTGAATTTTGCCATTTTCAGAAATTTGTGGGTGGTATGGTTGATTGTTACTTCTGATATAAATTGTGTTCTGACCTGCATATAATGACTAGGTATAAAAATGTATTTTAATTCACCGTCTTATTTGGTATGTTGGCCTCTCATGAAAAATTGGGCTATGCTGTTTACTCTGTTAAATACAAGTGCTCTCTTGAGTTGCATTGCCTGGTAATAGATATAGCTTGTGTTTAGTTCTTTGGAAAATATTTTTAACCTAGTTTCAGTTGTTCCTAGGACACGGTTGTCATTTGGAAGCAATTATAACCTGATTTTTAGTTGTAACCTAGTGATGGTATGGGCGTTACCTTCTAACCTGTACTTTAGCCGGTGCCTGTTAAGTTTGATGATAAACAAGGTAGGAAACAAGAAATGCAAACCAGTCACCGGTCCAAAAGTTTAAAACATCTTAAGCAAGGTAACCCAACAGTTCAATTTTATTTTAACCTAAAGCATTGATTTTATTTAACTTTTGGACCAATAGGATTCCACTATCTAGATAAATATTTTTTTAGAAATGACTATTTCAACAAATATTTATAAAAATAGACCCAGGTTGGAACCTTGACATTCTAGTTTCAAGATTAAAACAGTCTAGTTTCAACATATAGTGCAATAGAATATGTCATTAGCTTACGTTCTATAAAACGATGGATGAAAAGGCTGGGATCTATAAGCTTCTGAATAAATGGATGCTCTGAAAGTAGCAAAACTTGGTAGAGTTGAAGAAAAACAACATCCAGGACATAACTGAAACAAAAACCCAAGTGAGCCCCTTCATTGAGTTATACTAGATGAAGGGCCAAAGAGTTGGAATACTCACACACTAAGAACTTAGCAGTAGAAAATTTAGTTTGTAACCTCAACAGTGGTGGGGTATTCTTAGAAAGTATTATAATAAATATGCGGGGAACATATATGTCTTGTTTGCATGGAGGATTGCCGCATATATTAACGAAGCCTCTTGAATGAGTATGCCATGCGCCCATGCATTTTTATGGCCTGGAAAAGCTACTTGTGTTATAGTTTAGACATTTAAACATCCTAACCCAAATGCACCACTGAGAGGAAGCTTCTCAAGGTTAATTTTTCTAATTAGAGGCCAAAATCATAGGGGGTAAAGTAGTGAGCCTATAATTAGGTTGTAGTATACCGGCAGGAAATGCAAAGGCAAGCAGCTCACATCAACCTGTGAAATTTTGAGTGAATTTCAATTCCTGCTCAGTTCCAAGCAATGCAGTAGGCTTGCACTTTGGTATCTTATTCTTGTCAAACGGAGCAACTTGGGATTTACATATCTTGGCATGAGGCTAGTGAACATGTGCTTGGGTTCAAAAATGCTATACACAAGAAGTACAACAACTATGACCATACACTTAGAGATTTCAATGCCTATGTTGGAGCAGCAACTACCTCCCCTCATCTGGTCCCAACTGATTGTGGTGAAAGCAGAGTGGTTCTTGCAAGAATGTGGTGATTATTAGTCTGTTGGTGATGGTATTTGGACTTTAGATGAGGCTTTCCATGAGCTGCCAATGCAACTGCAATACTTAGGCCTGTGATGACACAATTATATGGTCGATGTAGTTGGATAACACAATTGTATGATGATTTAATTATGGTGTCTAGGGCCTATTAGTTTGGATAACACTAATTTATGTTGGCAGCGATATTTTGGTTGTAATGCAACATTATCTATTAATAATACTGATGCTGCTTTGTAGACCCTCCTCTCCTAGTCCTACTACTTCTACTCTTCTCCTCTCCTATCCTCTGCTCCTACTTCTTCTACTCCTCTCCTCTCCTGTTCCTCTACTATAACTGTTTTTCTTGACATAAATTTAGAAGGAGATATGGCCGAACTCCTTTCGCTGGATCTGCCAAATAATTATGTGTATGATCTGGGCTTCCAACCAGCATTGGGGAGGGCAAACCACCCATATCCAAGCATAGTAAGTAACATATTTTAAAGACACCTCTATAGATATTTTGTTATGATATATATAATTCTTAAATGTAGACAATTCATCCTATACCATGGTTCAGAGAGACACTCTCAAATTTCGGGGTTAATTTTCTCAATGTTGGTACATTCCCTATAGATGATCGACTCAAGCAATGTTGAATTGGCTTTTCTATTCTCGCTAGGGCGGGTAACCAACAAGGTATGGTTTTATACATCAATAGGACGAGCAGCAGTCAACCTCATGACATTAGTGCTCAAAAATATGTTGTGCAAGCATGTTTAAGGGCACTTCAAAATATTGGGTACAATATTCCTACATACTCCTCCATGAGGATTGCTGCTTTGAATGTGGGCCTCCACCATGATATTGGACTGTTTTGTGCACAGCTTGCTGAGGACAACATGAATGATGTGGTCAGTCTCATAACTTATATCCAGATTAATTGTTATGTCTATATATATATGCATGGTTCTGATAACCACATTTTCCCAACACTTGCAGATTCAGAAGAACGGCGTAACAAACGCAAGTTGTAGCTTTAAAGCCATTTTAAACCAGGCCATGTATCACTTGGGTCGTTATAAATGAGAATATGGTGGCCCTGTTCTCACTTCAAAGGGAATCTAGAAAAAAATTCTTGTGACTAGGAGTGAAGATTCTCGACCAATGTTGATCACGTCAGTAGACCTTGTGAACAATCTTATGAAGTAAGGGAGAGTGCACTAGTAAATACATTGCGCTACATCAGTGATATTTTGGCATATAAAATGAATGATCTGCACTTCTCCGAGTACGTGGTACGACTTTAGAAAATTCTAGGAAGTTAAATTTCTGTTAGTTGTAATAATGAACTGATCTAAATTATTATGGTCTGTAATGAACAAATTTAAATTATTATGTGTTTGTAATGAATGTGTTTGTAATGAAGTAATTTAAATTATTATGGGTTTGTAATGCATATATCTTTTTGTCAATTAGTTGTTGATATAATGTCCTTATGAATTATATTATATATATATATGTATATATATATATATGTATATATATATATATGTATATGTATATATGTTCTGGTTATATTTAAATTTTCAAATTTTAATTTTTTATGAAAATGTACTGTAGGGGGCGGTTCTATAGTAAACTGCCCCTACAAATAGGAATTATATGGGCGGCTGGTGTTACAACCGCCCCTACAAATTATTTTTAAAGAGGCGGCTGATGTTACCAACCGTCCCTACAAATATAGTTGTAAGGGCGGTGGGTAACACAAGCAGCCTCTACAAATTAATTTATAGGGACAGCTTGGGAACCGCCTGACAAAACCGCATCTACGAACCATCGTCAGCCGTCCCTGCAAATGCTACTGTAGCAGTGGCTGTTTGCTTCTTCCGTGCAGCTCGTGCCAACGTAGAAAAATCTAGCGTAGAGTTGTTGCTTCGTTCTAGACCAGCAGCTCATGTCGATAGCTTGGACTTGGACCTGGCCACTGGCCAGTCTCAAGAGAAGAGAGCAGGTACGAATAAATTGAACAGTATCTTTCTGTCAGAATATCAGCCGCTACCTAGCTTTTCAGCCGCTACAGTAAAAATTTTGGGTCAGCCGAACGCAGCCATACATTATTACTACTACATTAGTGTCCCAGCTGTAGTAGTTGATCTAAAACGTGGCTAAAAGATTGTTTACTAGCGCGAACCCATGCGGCGTCAACGTGATTCTCAAGCTAAGTGTCCATCCAGTTCATCGAGGGGCTGCATGCAGTCAAACTGTACTGTTACGGTAGTTAAAGAGTAGAGTACTACGTCTATACAGCTACGGTGTTCTTTGCTATCAATCTATTCTAAATTAAGCGAATCAGGAGTGACGACATCAACTGTTTAACGAGGACACGATAGACTTTTTCCTTGCCTTTTATTCTTAGGCCCGCTTGAATCTTGGAATTGAATTTACTCTAATAATCATAATTTAGACACATATTAATTAAGCTAATATAGTTCTATATAGAATATATTTGTATATTATTGTAGACCAAACAAGAGATACTTATGTGTTGCATTTTTATCGTAGGGGAGCAAGTTGAAGAGCGTGTTACAAGTTGCAAAGTAAAAACATATCATGGTGATCTATAGAATTAATTTTCATCTCACACCCTATGGATTTTGAGATAGGATTATATAGTTATGTGTGAACTTTGAAAAATTGTGAAATATTAAATTCCAAACCAAATAGCCTGGCTTATTAAGTAGATTCTAATTCTCCAAAATAAAGTTTTTTTTTTAAGAAATTGAGAGCCACGGAGTGAATAGTGAAGCACCATACTAGACAGTGATGAATCTAGAGTATATCGACGTCAAGGATCATGACCTAACCCATAACCAATTGAGTGTTACACTTTTATAAATGAAATCAAGGTGGACAGATAATGTTGACGGGTCGGTCCCATAATAAAAGAAAGAAAGTGATATTTAAGATTTTATGATGGATGGCCCTGTTCGTTTTTCTAAAATTTAGCTTATACTGATTTGTTGTGAGAGAAAAATAATATTGATTCGTTAAAAAGTACTGCTGAAGTAGTTCAAGCGAATTAAAGATAGAGTTAAGAGTAAAGTCCACTACCTGTCCTTAAACTTGCGTCACTGTGTCATCCAGTCCCTAAACTCTCAAAACGTTTATCTAGGTACCTAAACTTTGTTCAGGTCACATTAATCATCCAAACGGGTCTAAATTCACTATGCGCCTCCACCTGCCTCTCCCTGGGTCCCGTTGCCCACGCACCTCCGCTCCACGGCTGCGGTCGAGAGCCGGAGGCTGAGCTTCGTGAGGAGCCATGAGACCACGGCCGGCGAGCGTGAGCGGCCGCTCACCATCTTCGTCCTGCTCACCATCTTCTACGACCAGCCCCGAGAACATGAAGGCCCTCGGCACGGCCATGTCCCTGACGACGTACGGCGTCGGCAGCATGCTGAGCAGCGGCATCCTCTCGGTCGTGTAGCTAACGGATTGGGAATGGCTGCCGATCGACATGTTAAGTTGGCCAAGCCTGTCACCGGAGAGCGAGTCGCTGCCGAACGACGGGCTCCGGCTGGAAAATGTTGTCGACCCTTTTCATGGTGCGCTTCATGTAAAGGCGCTGCTTCATGTCGCCGAGCAGGACGAAGCGCTGAGCGGACGAGCGCGTGCGCCATGTCGACTTGACGGGGCACCGTGATGTGCTTCTCGCCGTAGTCGACGTTGGTGATGCCGCCGTCATGTGTTGATGCCACTCATGAGTCGTGAACATCGTCATGAACCAATCCAAGCGCTACGGGATGCAACGTATATGGAGCATCGTAGTATATGGCGTGGTACGTATACTGGTATGTGCAATGCAAAGCATACACGACATCGAGGATACCATAGCAGAAAAGCAACAGCACATGGCATGGCCACAACTCTTCCACGGCGATGGCAACACCAGATATTCATCATCATCAGCCGACGTGGTGCCAAACCATCATCAAGGCGTGCACGCTGCGGCCTGCCTGCGGAGGTGCCCGGGGATGATAGCTTGGCCGTGCTATCCTGGTTTGCTCGCTGGTGTGCGGAGCTGCAGGAGCTCACCCATATGGAAGCGGAGATGGCAGGAGACGAGCTCAGCCTCTCTGGCCTGGCCGCAAGAAAGGAAGGCGTGGCAAGCCCGGTGAGACCACGACGCCCACAGCCTCCGTGGCCTCCTCGCCCGAGGGAGCCTGGGCACCCATCAGCAGCGCAGCTGGTGGCCAGAGCGCGCTGATCCTACTCGTTCATGGCGTCTGGGACCAAAATGACATGGCTAAACAAGTTAAAGACCCACGCCGTGATCCGTTAGGACTATAGTGAAACCCGAACAAAGTTGAGGTACCTAGATCAGTGTTTTAAGAGTTTAGGGATCGGAATAACACAACGACGGAAGTTTAGAGACCGGTAGTAAACTGTACGAGTTAACCACGTCATAAAAAGAGCGGTACATGTTTTGAACCGAGTGGCATCTTAAATAAGAGTGAAGCCTCTTGTGCTAAGTCATTTTATAAAAGAAAAGTTTGATAAAATTTATAGTAAAGACTGCCGATGTTTAATCTGTAGCACGAAATAGCTACACACTATGGACATACATTTCACGTGTACTGTCACTACTATATTCAGACATATCACAAACGGTTCATAAAGCTCATCACTAGCGTTTTTTGGTCTTGACAGTAAGCTATTGGTGGTGATGACATTCTCATCATAGGCGGTTTGCAACCGACGATGATAATAACTTATCACAGTCGGTTCATATTATCTGTCAGTGGTGATTTGAATTTTTAAAATTCTTAAAACTGGGCAAAAAAAAATAGCAATTTTTTTTTGTTTCAATCCTCGAAACCCCCCACTAGCTCCAGCTTCATGGTACCAGGAAGCTGCTCCAGCTCCAACTCCACACTATTTTTCATGGTACACGGTGCTGTGATTCGAACCTGAGACCTTTGTCCTTTGCTCCTCTAACCACTCCACCCCTAAGTTACTTGTGTCTATATAGCATATCCATTCCCCTGGTATTCACTTTTCATGATTTAAAATGAATATTTAGAACCCTAAACGGCTTCAAATGAAAAAGTCATAAACTACAAATTTGTTGTTCTAATCGAGATCTACAACTTTGATTTTGGTTGTTTCTCCATATGAGGTCGTTTAACAAATTTGAATTTTAAAACGTCAAAATTTTAGCCAGACTATTGGGACCTCAAATGATTTCAAATGAAAAACTCATCAACTACAAAGTTGTTGTTCTCATCGAGATCTACAACTTTGGTTTTGGTCGATTTTTCATTCAAGGTTGTTTGAAAATTTTAGTTTTTTAAAATTTAAAACTTCATATACAAATTTGAGACTATAAATGATTTCTAATAAAATAGTTATCAACTATAAAGTTGTATATCTCATCGAGATCTACAACTTTGGTTTTGGTCATTTTTCCATCTGAGGTCGTTTGTACAAATTCGAAAATTTTGAATTTTAAAATTTGAGTGCTTCAAATAGAATTCTAGGACCGTAAATGGTTTCAAATGAAAAAGTCATCAACTACAAAGTTGTCAATCTCATCGAGGTCTACAACTTTTATATAAAGTTTGTTTTCATCTGACTTTATTTAAAAAAGTTATGAATTTATTTATACTGTAGCATTGTTATCACCGCCGTATTATACAAGCTGGCGGTGAAAATATCTTCACTGCTAGTTCATATGGCGAGGCGGTAGTGATGAGGAGCACATTATCACCTCCGGTTGGTGGTGTAAAGCAATTGTGATGATGGACTATCACCGCCGGTTGGTAAGACGAAGTGACGGTGATAGTTATCAACCCCCACGTTCTTACGAACCGGCGGTGATACTCTCATCACCAACGGTTCGTATTACGAACCGTTGGTGATAGTTATTATCAACGGTTTTAATGATACCAGCGGTGATAAAGGTATTGGTGATAGGTCAATCTGTAGTAGTGTGTAATGATACTTTGTTTTTAGCATCATAAATATATATTTTTTATAAATTTGGTCATGCTTAGAATGTCACAAATACTTGAGTCAGGTATAGTGATAATGTCACATACTCACATATTAACAAACAGGCAGACTAGCATCCAGACGTCCGGCCCTAGGCCTGCGTCCCGCACCTGCTCAATGTCGCACACCCCACTCGCTCGGGTTCTGCGCCACTCGAACGACTTGTGCCCCACCCACATTGCCCGCCCCCATGCAGGCCCATGCCGCCTGCTACTCCCCGTGCTCCACCCTTGCTCCGTGCCGCGCGCCCCGCTTGGTCGGGTTCACGCCACTCAAACGACTCACGCCCCACCCACGCCTCCTGCCCCCACGTGGGCCCACACTGCCTGAACATCACTAGCACTGATAAAGAGGAGACACCGAGGCGAGGCAGCAGAAGGCGAGGAGAGAGATGCAACACCCAATCTACTTTTGAAACATCCAGATACAACACTTGCAACAAACGTATGAATACAGATGAAATGTTTGAAACACGCGTCTAAAACACTTGCAAAAACACACATCAAACACTTGAACACCATTGCAACACTTACGCAAGATCCAGATAAAATACTTATAACATATGTGTGAAACATATGCAACATCCAGACAAACACACTTGCAACATACGTCTGAAAAAACAAATGAAATATTGAGAACAAACGTTTGCAACATAAGTGTATCACCATTGCAACGTATGCAACATCCTAATTTCCTTTTACAACATCCATACGAAACACTTGCAACATACCTCTGAAACAACTTAAACACTTGAAATATACACTTGCAACATGCGTTTTCAGCGCAATGTCACCTTGTTGCTTGGACGAATGGAGCTCATCGTTGTGGAGCTCGACGCAGGCACAGAGCTCGATGCCACAGAGTTAAAGGAGGTCGCCTGTGCCCGTGATGGACCACCAGTGGAAGAAGGCCCTAACGCGGATGCCGCTGAGGCACGAGATGCGACAGTCGTCGAGGCAGCCCGTGAGGTGGTCGCTGAAGGCGGTGAGGTAGCGCCCTGCTGGCTACACGATGCGCCAGCTAGAGCGGAGGTCAATGATGAAGTCCCCGGAGCCGGCATCGAGCGTGTAGGCACGCACGTTGGCCGGGAGCAGGCCACGCAGGAAGCCCTGTAGGCAGAGCTCGTCGCACACGGTGGTGGCGGGCGGTGGCGAGGTGAAGTTCGGGCGGGTGAGCGGGAGGAGGAGCGACGCGGCGAGGAGGTGGTGCGTCATCGCGGGGTTTGTTGCGTTGGCCAGAGATCGGGGGATGGCATGGAGGCCAGCAAAGGGGGACGGAAGAGACGTGTGGGGACGACAGAACAATCCAGAACGGAGGAGTCGGCCGTTGAAATGTCCAGACTAGAGGCACGGGACGGATGGCTGCGGTTGACTGGACTGCTGTCCAGGCCCAGCAGGAAGCGTCTGGACGGACGGACGGACTCACCCAGCATTATCGATTAACAAAGGTGCCACCGTAACAGGACGTGTGCAAGGTGAAACGCCATCACGCACGGCATGTTGCCGGGCCGAAGAAAGTGGAGGAAGTTAACGATGTGACGTTTCTTGACGTTGGTTTGGCTGCAAAGTGCAAACGAAACCGATCGAGACTCGAGAGGACAGGCAGCTGCTCTGGTGGTGGGTACACGTACTACGTTCATGTTTGGCTTTAATTAGGAACACGTGCAGGGCAGGGTAATCATGTTCGACATGGCCCATGAGCCTACGGACACGGAGTCCATCCTTTCCAATTCCATAGACGCTACAGCAGCTCCGATGCCCGATGGTGAACGAACGTACTAGCAATGGTTGTTGAGTTTGAAGCTCTGTTGTGACGTGCAGCTAGGCCCAGCAGAATTAACTCTGTGGGTCCGATAGATGGCAACTGATGAACTGAAACCGGTGCACGGTGGCTGATGACGCACTTGCACACACAGGTGACGAGGGTGCTTGGCTGCTGCTTCCGTGCAGCTCGTGCCAACATAGAAAAAGCTAGTGTAGAGTTGTTGCTTCGTTCTAGACCAGCAGCTCATGTCGATAGCTTGGACTTGGACCTGGCCAGTAGAGCAGGTACGACTGGGACGTACATTGGCCCTGTTTGTTTTGATCGTTCACTGATTCGTTTTTAGAGAAAAACACTATTTTTTCCGCTGAAAAGGTATAGCTGATAAGGCAAACGAACATGACCATTAACATTAGTGTGTCCAAACTCCCAGGTCACAGCTGTAGTAGTTGATCGAAAACGTGGCTAAACTAATTGTTTACTCGCGCGAAGCCATGTGGTGTCAACGTGATTCTGAAGCTAGTGTCCAGTCCATCGCGGGGCTGCACGCACGCAAACTATACTACTCGCCAAGTCGCCAGTCCACGTTGTTGACATCGAGAGTATTACGGTAGTTAAAGAGTAAAGTACTGTAATACTACTGTACTACGGCTATACAGCTACGGTGTTCTTTGCTACTAGTATGTCCAATAGAGCCAATGCCACGCGGGCCCAGCCACGCGCACTCGCCAAGTCCCCAACGACTCGTCGCCGTCGTCGAATCAGCAGTCGCTGTCCGTGCCTCCGCGGTTGTGAAATTTTTGTATTTTGGTCCCTTTTGAAAATATTTTTTATAAGAAGACCTACGCCAAAACGTTTTCTAAAAATAGACTATTTTTAGGCGTCTTAAAACATGACGCTGAGGTATGAGTGTCGGCGTCGATTGACACGACGCCGAGGTATTGCCACGTCACAGACGACCCCGGTCGACAGCTACACGGTGGCGCGTGGGGTCCGAGACGTCGGCGTCCTGTCAGCACACGCCATGGGCCCAACCTCGGCGCGGCTAGACTGAGCGCCGAGCTATGGGCACCATCCGGCGCGCGGCCCAGGCGGCCCAACAACGCATCGTGGCCCAGTAGCTCGGCGCGGGGTCACTTAACGCCGAGTCACCAGACCTCGGCGCGGCCCGACTCAAAGCCGAGGTCTGGTCCCTTGAGGCCGCGCTGAGGCCCCCTTCTTCTTCCTCCCTCCATTCTGATGAACTTTTTTTACTATGTTGTAATGCACTCTGCTTTTATTTCAGATGAACTTATTCCCTGAACTTTTTTTATTATGTTGTAATGCACTATGCTTTTATTTCAGATGGTCTTATGCCCTATACTTCGTTAACTATCCTAGGACTGTAGTGCTACTGTTTGTATCACTGAAAAGGCTACTTGTGCTGTTGCAGTCACTGAAAGGGCTACAAGTAGTGTTGCAGTCAATGAAAATTCTATTTGAAAACTTGCTGAAAAGCCTAGATTCGTTTACTGTTGTATCCATATACGCAATGAATTAATATCAGAGTGATGTACTGCATTTAGATGATGTGACAAAACACAGGTGTAGCCTTTTCAGATGAAATGACCAGTCATGGTTGTAGGCTTTTCAGATGAAGCATCTAGCCTTTGCAGATTCAATAAATGAGTATGCACACAAGTTTTTTGTCAAGTAGCATTCGTGATGAACCTGCCTTCATCTCTATATATAGTGCTCTATGTCTTGCTCCACATCCACACAACTTGTTTTCTGGTTTAGTTTTAGCAAATGTCGAGCGGAGGTTCCTCGAGTGGAAAGGGTTTCGGCGGAGGGAGAGGAAAGGGGGTGAGGAAGGGACCTCCAATTGTGTGGGAGGGTTCTCTGGGTCCTGATTCTTTTGAAGAACTAATAGAGGAATTTCCTTTGGAGAGGAAGAGTGACTTCACCCCTGAGAGACCTCTTAGATCATACGACAAGCGCATTGAAGATTGGCCAAAATGCCGCCACGGTTTGGATTGTGTTGTGCAGATGTACAACGACTGTGACGGTGGAGGCCGTCGTTTCTTCAGATGCCCGCGAGGATTTGTATTTCCTTTGAACTCTCTTCTTTTTTATATTTGCATTTCGTTTATAATAGTACTTATTGGTAGATGGGTTTTCAGGATTCAAGCTGTCCAGATAACTGTGGCTTCACTAGATGGGTCGACCCTCCTCCTATATATCCCCATCAACAGTACATCACATATCTACAGGGACGCATCTTTGACCTAGAGTATGGCCCTGGAAGTGGTAACAGGGATAAGTCGGACGACGACAATAGCAATGATGCAGAGGAGGCACTATGCAATAATCCGTACTGCCAGTGCCCGTACCATAAGAAGCACGGGCCTCCTTCTCCACCGCCACCGCCTCTGTCATTTGGGGGATATTGTGGGGAAGGCGCAACTCAGTTCAATATGTGGGACCGTTATTAGGATCAAACTTTGTTTGTTAGTCAATTCGAATGTGGAATGCTTGTATGAGTTGTTCTTCTCAAACCCCTAATCATGCTAGGTCTAGTTTGCAACATGGCATTGTTAGTTTTCATGTGAGTGTGTAATCATAATACCTTTGTAACGTCTGTATCACTTGTTTCTTTCAATCCCTAAGGCATGGTAGGTTTAGTTTGTGACATGCCATTGTTAGTTTTTATGTGAGTGTAACTGTAGTGCATTCGCTATTTCATAAATTGTAGTTTACCTATCTCTAAGTTTCATGTACTATGGTTGATTCCGAAACTCAAAAAAAGATTTGACTCTCTCTAAGAATAGGGGATTGAAATTGAACATTACAAATGAGAATAAAAGAAATAATAAAAGAGTACCGAAAAAGAATAATCAAAAAAGAAAAGGAAAAAGAAGTAGAACAAAAAAAAGAAAAAAGAGAATGGCGTCGAGTCAGCCCACGCCGAGGTAAAGAAAATGGCGTTGAGTCGGCCCACGCCGACCCTAGGGTTTGGCTCGACCGGCCCGCCAGGTTTGGGCTTTAGCTCGGCACTGAGTCGGTCCACGCCGAGTTTGAACACAGAGGCGTTGAGTCGGGCCACGCCGATGTTTGGGCCACGGACATCGCCGATTCAGCCCACGGCCCTATCTCGGCGTTAAATGAATAAACGTCGTTTCTAAAGGGTCGGCGTCAATTTACTACGCGCCGAGCTTGGGCACCTCGTCGCTTCGAACCAGCCAATTCCAATATGCGCCAGGGGTCGGCGTTAATTGACTAAACGCCGAAATGCCTACCATCGGCGTGTCTTGATTTGACACCGAGATTTGAGTACAAAAAAAAATGAAATGAACATTTTAGTTCACAAGTGCACAGGTTGACAGAATTTCGCAGAATACAAAATTTCATAGAATACACATTCAACGCTGGAAACATAGTGATATGCTTCATCAAACATAGTCCATGTCGTTACCACATCGACATACGCATTCAACATCGAAACATAGTCCAAACATAGTGCATACCATAAGATACATAGAACATTACATAAGGTCGCACAAAAGAAGCATATGACAAGGTCTGCAGCTTTTAGTTCGTTCCTTCTCCAATGCTCCTTTTCACCTTGATCTCTCTTTTTCCTATAATAGTAAATTTTAACCCTTTCAGTGACTGCAACAGCACAAGTAGCCTTTTCAGTGATACAAACAGTAACACTACAGTCCTAGGATAGTTAACGAAGTATAGGGTATAAGACCATCTGAAATAAAAGCATAGTGCATTACAACATAATAAAAAAAGTCCAGGGAATAAGTTCATCTGAAATAAAAGTAGAGTGCATTACAACATAGTAAAAAAAGTTCATCAAAATGGAGGGAGGAAGAAGAAGGGGGCCTCGGTGCGGCCTCAAGGGACCAGACCTCGGCATTGAGTCGGGCCGCGCCGAGGTCTGGTGACTCGGCGTTAAGTGACCCCGCGCCGAGCTACTGGGCCACGATGCGTTGTTGGGCCGCCTGAGCCGCGCACCGGATGGTGCCCATAGCTCGGCGCTCAGTCCAGTCGCGGCGAGGTTGGGCCCGTGGCGTGTGCTGACAGGACGCCGACGTCTCGGACCCCACGCGCCACCGTGTAGCCGTCGATCGGGGTTGTCCGTGATGTGGCAATACCTCGGCGTCGTGTCAGTCGACGCCGACCCTCATACCTCGGCGTCATATTCTAAGACGCCTAAAAATTATCTATTTTTAGAAAATGTTTTGGCGTAGATTTTTTTATAAAAAAATGTTTCAAAGAAGGACCAAAATACAAAAATTTCACCTCCGCGGTACTCCTACTTGTACAGTTGTGCTACAACCCCGCTCCGCAAAACACATAAAAAAATTATTCCCACGTGCTCTGCTCTGCTCATCTCCTCCCTGACACCTTCTGCACAAGCGACCACTGCACGGCCGTTCCTCGCCCAACTCCAACAACTGATTGCTCGGTCCAAGTTCACTGCTTTCGACTGGGATACTCGCTCGCTCCCAAATCTCAAAACGAATGGAGACGGATAGGCTGGAATCCGTGGAGGGAACCGGCGCCGGCGGCGAGAATGGCGCGGCCACCAAGCTGCAGAAGGTCTACCGCAGCTACCGGACCCGCCGGAAGCTCGCCGACTCCGCCGTCGTCGTCGAGGAGCTCTGGTACCCGTACCCCTTTGATTTCCACCACCTTCATTTCTCTTAACTGCCTCTGATTTATTTACTGAGTATTTGCTTTGTTCCCCTTCTATTTGTCCGGGTCCGATTGGCATGGGCAAACAAAGGTTTTAAGAAAAAATAAATAAAAATTGCCCCTTTTGTTGTCACAACACACACCTTTGCTTCTTCTTCAATCTTTGATCCTGTCTGCACTGTACTGTACGCCTGCTCCGCGAGTTGGCTTCCTTCCAAGAAAATCCACGAAACGGTTACGGTGCCGAATTTTGTTCTTGTTCATGGTTACTGATGTTGACATCACTTCTAGTAGCTGGGCCCTCTTCGTTTCGGGGAAAGAAAAAACTTTTGATTGAGACTGATTTCGATCAATGGTGATGATGAAGGTGGCAAGCCCTGGACTTCGCGCGGCTCAGCCACAGCACCGTCTCCTTCTTTGACGAGCCCAAGCCGGAGACGGCCGCCTCGCGCTGGAACCGCGTCGGCCTCAACGCATCCAAGGTCTTCCCTAGTCCCTCCCACAGACCTATGTTACGTTTTTCATGTCTGCTTTGCTTGCTTGCAACTTGCAACAGCTGGGTCAGGGTTTATCCAGAGACGGCAAGGCTCTCAAGCTGGCTTTCCAGCACTGGATCGAGGCTGTGAGTACATAATCCACTACTAGTATTGTTTCTCAGTTTGGCTTTACATTAGATGCTGTATTTTCAGGTGTATGAAAAAGAACCTGCTTTTCAGTATGTTGACTTCAGCTTTTTGTCATGTGTGAACATTGATCATAAAAAAGGTCCACGGATTGACGTCATGGGATTTCCTTCCCTTCTCTTTGTAGAGTGATGAAGTTTTCTTTTTTTTCGGACCGGGCCATTACACGTTTTTCATTGAGCAAATAGAGTGATGATTTCCAAGACTCTGATCCATTGCAACTGTCATAACTATGTTCATATGTTGTTGCATTGTATAGATTGATCCACGGCATAGGTATGGGCATAACCTGCACTTTTACTATGATGTCTGGTGCCAAAGCCAGGCCGGACAGCCCTTCTTCTACTGGTGAGAACTTCACTACGATTTGCTTTGATACATTTGCAAATTCTGTTATTTGAGGTAGTGGAACCTACATAACAGATCTGAAATAGAAGTATATCTATTCATACCAGAATCTATGTTACAATTGGAAGGCCTGCTCAAAATAGAAATTTCAGTTATCAGTTTGATTGCACGACTAAGTGAGCTGTGCGTTTGTAGGCTTGATGTTGGAGAGGGAAATGATATAGACCTTCCAGAGTGTCCAAGAGCTTTGCTGAAAAAGCAATGCATAAGGTATCTTGGTCCGGTAAGACACCTTCACCATGGTTGTGTATCTTTATTTAGAACTTGTGATATATATCCTTGCTGTTACCTTCAAAAAGTATATATCCTTGCTGAATATATCTGCAAAAGGATGTATGATGACTTGACTAACATCATCCACAAAATACTGTGCCAGTTTCATGAAGCTTTTGTTTTGTTATTAACTATCAATATCTTCTCTAGAAAAAATGCTCACTACCTTTTACTGTAGAAATTTTCCTCAAGTTCGAATTTTAAGAAATATTTTGTCAAATAAAAGGTGCATTGAATCTTCTTCTTATTAGTTTATCAAATTGCTGCATTTATGAACTTCATTTGACATAGCCTCAAATCAGAATTATTGTTCATCTAAAACTTGTACAGGATCCAGTCATGCCCTGGCCTGATATTGTTCACATTATTATTTCCTTTCCTCATGAATCCGGACAATTGATACAAATACAATTGACATCGCAATGTTATAGGTAGTTAAGAACAGGAAAATGGATTCATTTTAGCAAACTTCATTCTTTTTTACGGTTCAACGGAGGGGAAAGGATACTTCACCAGCTCATTTTCATTGCATAGGAGTGTGTACCAAACAGTACCGCTCATAAAGAGTTAATACTGACCAAGGTTTCAAGGATGGTTTGTCAGAAAAATTACAGTGGGGAGAATTACAATTACATATTTAGAACTAGAGCTAAACACCAGGCGTCACTAACAATAAACTCATTTTCTGGGAGGCCCTAGTGCCATAGGTGGGTCATTTCTCTTGCTGCAGCAAGCAGGCTCGCCCTTGAATATGAGAAAGCAGTTCAAAGCTACTAAACCTACCACATTTCAAAGCTCTAACATCTGTTTGATGTTTTGCAGCAAGAGCGTGAGCACTATGAATACATCATTAATGAGGGAAAGATTATTCATAAACAGTCTGGAGAACCACTGGATACGAGCAGGGGTCCTAAAGGGACTAAATGGATTTTTGTTATGAGCACAGCAAAAAGACTTTATGCTGGCAAGGTAACTTTTTTACTCTACAGGGACCTTTGTCCCATTTTGTTTCTTCAGTGCTGCTAAATCAATCTCTACGTATCCATCAGAAAGAGAGAGGTGTATTCCAGCACTCCAGCTTTTTGGCAGGAGGTACAACCATAGCTGCAGGAAGATTTACTGCAGAGAACGGAGTTATCAAGGTATTTTGCTTTAGCAACCAGTGCCTGTTGGATTGTTAGTTTTGTTTATGCACAGTATTTTACTTTCCTAGTATTCGTGCTTGTTATATTCTTTAATCGTGCACCTTTGACTAAAAAGTTATGTTTGTGTCTAGGATGGAGTTGATTATTCACTGTGAGTTGGTCGCCATACCATATCCATTTTTGCAGCTTCGTCCTGCCCGTGTCATGGACTACCATGAATAACCATTTTTGGCAATCCATTTATGAAGGGAAAATATGGAATATGAACCAGAAAATTAAACTCCATGTATTATAACGGAACATATAGTTCCTGAATCTACTTCTGTCTAGTGCACATCAGATTATCTACTTAATACTTATCTTGGTTCGACCACTGTGCAAGTTAATGTCAACTCTAAACCGTGGATTATGCTGTGTCCTTCTATCAGCATATAGTAATATCATGTTTATACTTTTATTACATCTTGTTAGTGTACCTTTTCATTGGGTGAATTCTGCTAATCTATGTTTATCTGTTCTGATATATAGTCCATCTGGGCATATAGTGGTCACTACAAACCAACTGCAGAGAACCTCGGCAATTTCATGAACTTCCTTGAAGAAAATGGAGTTGACCTCAAGGACGTTGAGGTACACTTATTCACAACCAGAACATAATATGCTTCTGTCACCAAATGGTAGATGGTTTCATTTACTGAACTTATTTTGGGGGTCAGGTGCGCTCATCTACCAAAGAAGACTACAATGAAGATCCAGTGCCTAATGACTCACAGAACTTTACTTCTGCTATCATACAACCAAATTTTCCACAAGTGGTTCTCCCTCTAAACACCACAGAAGGCGACGAGGGAGAGAACACTCCTGCAGAAGAAGCCAAGCCAACCTACCAGAGAACCTTATCAGGCGGTCTGCAAAGCCCCAAAGCCACCGATGTCGCACGGAAGGCAATTTTTGAGAGGATGAAATCCAAGAGTGAGTCCAAGTCCTATCAGCTTGGGCACAGGCTGTCCCTTAAATGGAGCACTGGGGTTGGCCCAAGAATTGGATGTGTCAAGGACTACCCAATGGAGCTCAGGATGCAGGCTTTGGAGATGGTGGATCTGTCACCAAGAGCATCAACGCCATCAGCGTCAAGGAGACTACCTTCATGCTTTTCTCCCACTACAGCAACCTCACCAACATCGCTGCTCGTGCCAATGCAGGCATCCCTGGCCCAGCCAAGTTAGAAGCTTCGGAGCTTTTATACACGCGACAGCACTTCTCCATTTTTCAGCACTGCGAAGTTCAGATACTTGGTTTGTGCTTGCTTCTTCCCTTTTGTCCTGTTGTTCAATCAGACATAGGGCGCTGCAAAGTTTTCCAAGTGAGAGCTAGATGTGGACTATCACATTGCAAAATAGATTCTGTGCAGAACCTGTTATTATCTCACAGCCAGGACAGCTTAAAGCAGATATATTTTTTATTACCAATTTACCCTTTTTCTATAGTATACACAGCTGTAGACTGGTTTAAAAATCAGTTAAGTGGCCTACACAGGTAGCTAGATTTTTTACTGTAACACTTAGATTTTCCTTACTTGAAAATATTCTTTGTTAATAGTCTTTTTTTTTTGTTTTTATCTCTGAAAATCTGGTAATGTGTCTCTGTTTTGGGAAAGTTTCCTGTGGGCTGCCTATCCAAGCTGCCATTATATTTGGTAGGTGGGGAATGGTAGGAGAATTTTTTTTCCACTAATACGCAAAAGATTTGCGCATCATTGTAATTAAGAAGAAGAATATAACCATACAAACGTCACGCTTCTAATGAGCGCTCTAGGTGGTCTTATAGCTGTGACTGGACCTTCCTAGCAGACTGTTTTAAACTTCAATATTACATAAATGACACGCTTGAGAATGGTAGGAGAATTATATTTTCGAGAGGATAATTGGATTGGGTCTGCTAGTATAGCTGTCTTGTTTTGTGATGGGTATGTTGTTTTGGTTAATGAAGAATCAGCCACTATTTCAAAACATTGGAATCTGAAATGAACTTTTAGGCGGAGTGCTGATAGTAGGCTGATGAGACTTTGGGAAGAGTTTATTCAAATTGCCTCTATAGGGAAGACTCCCATTTTCACAAAAGCGTGTCCCTGTGTTTCTTACTTTCTTTGGTTATTATTAATTATTATTATTATTATCCAAGAGCAAGCTGCTAATTAGAGAAAATAAGAAAGATAGAAGACAGGGCTTGCTAATTCTCAAAAGTGCTCTCTGCCCTTGTGTTTTCTGAGTGCACAGTGGCCAAATAGATATTATCTGAATCTATCCATGGTATCAGCTTTGAGATGTTCGCTACCGCTTGTGGCTCTGTTAAAAAGGAATTATTTGTTTTCAGCAGGGAATTAGCAAAGTGTGCAGCATCTCGGCGATCCATCCATCCTCGCAGTGGTCAAGAGCTGGGGCCTTTTGTGCCCTGGAAGATCACTTGAGAAGTTCCAGGCTTGGCTGGAGAAGCCACAGGGGACGGTGGTGTCGCCGGAGCAAATCCTGGATAGAGATGGAGGATGGGTGCTGGTCTGTGGTGTGAGGTTCCTGGAGCCTGGAGGGCCAACAACCGGAGTTGATGCAAGCTGAGCATTGGGGCTATGCTTGAGCGTGGAGGTGCACAGAGCCACGTTCTGTATGGAACAGAATGGTTGACAGCATATATAAATATATATGTATCAGTTAAAGTTGAGAGAAACAAGCAGCGTTGCCAAGAAGTGGCACCTGGCCTTGAGCCACCGAACAGCACACAGACAGAAATGAGCAGAGGAAAACACTTCAAAAAAACTCGCAACAGCACCACAGAAACAAGTAGAACTAAAACAATTCTTTCTGGCAGCATGCATGTTGTCACAAGATGTGTTCCCTAAATCTATGTTTGTGGAGTGTTCCCTAAATCTATGTTAGATCCTCACTCGCTCGCTCATGAAAGTTTTATGTTAATCAAATCAGTCTTGGTGATTTGGTTGCATATGACAAGTGCACGTGTAAGCCTGATTACGGGAGCTCACCTGAACGTACTCAACGATGTGAGGAGGAAGTTGTGCCTCCTCCACGGCCGCCCATTCGTCAATGAAATGGACGTTAATCACCGTGTCTGCTTGATCTGCGGCTGCTGCCAGTACTTGAGGCTCGTCATGGTGGAGTGCGTGCTCTGGGTATGACCTCGAGCTATATGCCTTGAAGCAAATGTTGCAGAAACGGTCGAGGTGAACTACTGGTTCATTGAAGTGTTGTGCAAATTTGACGAGCTGCTGCACCATAGGGAAGCCATTTCCCTACTTATCTTCGGCCTGCGTGGAATGGAAGTGAAATTAGCATAACACTCCAAAATTATTTATATATATGCTTACATTACATTAGCTAGATCAAAAAATTAAATACAGCAGGGGATCACATGGTTGCATTATTATTAGATAGATGGACCATGTTAGCAGCATGCATGGGGATCAACACATATGTAGTAGGGAGGGGATCAGCATTGCATACATAGTGCAGGGACCGCGAGCGAGGACAGAAGAAGGGGATGGGATCATCAGCAAAGCATTGCATTGTTTATGCAATACAGAGCTACTGTTCTCAAACAACAACTTATTGTATCGCTAGAATATAATGGACGGGCATTATATTAGTAGAGCCGCTGATATGATCTCATTCATAAAACTGACTTACCCTACAAGCGAACGAGCAATATGAGCTGCTTGAATCCATGAACTGCTCTCATAGTGTGTGCAGGGCTTGTGGAAACGCAGATCCTCCTGCTGTTGGCGTAGTATGAGGATCCACTTCTCTCCGTTCTTGCGGAATTGCTGGATTCCCGCAGTGTGATAGCCGCACCCGATTGTGTTCATGGACCGGACAGCTGGAGCATGGCGTACTGTATCCACCTGCGCACATGCATTATGTTCATTCCCACAAACATAAAGGAAATTAAATTAATGATCGAAGCTAAACTTGCATTAAAAATTTTTAAATTAGCACCGATAAGAGAAGACGTATAATGCGATGATGATGGCTGGGGAGGCAAGAATGCAACCAGGCGATGCCAGCAAATCGATGGATGCAGGAAATTAGTGTATACATGTACCAGGGAATGAATGGTTTTAAATAGCCCGCTATAGCTCCGCTATAGTTTTGCTATAGCTTTTCTGAGGGTCTACCGCTACACTGTTGCCGCTAATGACCGAGGTAGTTTAAACATTGCTATTTAGTTTAACCGTGATATATTTTTAATACCTTAATCCTAACCGAGGTAGATATCTATTCTTTAGTCTATTCAACTATAATCTATGTCTCTCCTTTAGGTTCTTTACTTAATAAATGATGTAATAAATTATTAAATAATTATTGAATTGTTGATTTGAGTGTTGATCATAACAATATGTTGATCTGAATGTTAAATAATGCTTTGAATTTGACGTTCTGAATAGGCGATAGAGGGAGGAGAGAGCTCGATGGTGGATAGGGATGCTCTAGGGTTTTGAACAAGTGGAAATGAGTGGACGGTGAGGTCCCTTACCCTCGTGCTTCTGGTCACTTATAAAGGCAATGGCTACTTACAAGTGGCCTCTTGGTGGGGTTGAATTTCACATGACACTACGCTAGCTGCTAGTTGTGCCTTTTCTATGGGGAAGATTTGGCCCATATACCTCATGGGCTCCCACAAGTGTTAGCGTGAGTGAGTCGTTATAGTCACTGAAGTGCTGGCGAAGCCCCTTGTGCTAAAGTGTTTGCTGGGAGCAATGTTGGGGGAGCCCATGAGGTATATGGGCCAAGTCTCCCCCTAGAAGAGGCCAAACTAGTAGCTGAATAGTGTCACGTGAAATCCAACCTCACCAAGGGGTCACTTATAAATAGCCATTGACTATATAAGTGCCCAAAGACATAGGGGCAAGGGACATCACCTCCTACTCATTTCCACTTGTTCAAAACTCTAGTGTGTCCCTTTTCCACCGTCGAGCTCTCTCCTAAAACTCTCTCTTGTTCTTATTCAGAATTGTCGGTTCCAACATAATAGACTTGAAAACATATTCTCCTAGATATTCTACATGTATTTAAGTATTTGTGTTCATAAAATTTTCTAATTAAAATGTTTATGTGCATAATTCATTAAGATTTTTTATGTTTTCTATAAAACCATAAAATGTTTATGTATTTGAGTAGCTTTTTATAGCTTTTGGAGAAGGTCGCCGCTAAATATCGTAGCCCGCTATTTAAAACATTGCTAGATAGTGTACTCGTCGTCGACGACCCCGATACATACGCTATAGTAAAGCTTGCGATGCGATGGTAGGAATGAACAAACGAATGATTTGAAGATGGAGGGTGCAAGAAGCAAGCTGGCCAGCCACGACAGAAAAAAACCAAGAAAATGTGTCCACCGCGCCGAAAATCATCCGATCCAGGCCAGCACCAAAAATGAAACACAAGCAAGAATCTACAATGACGCTAGCTGCTTAGCTTTCAATTTACCATGATGAACAAACGAGCACAAGATGCAAGAAGAACAAGTGTGGCCGCCAGCGACGCGGCGAAAGAAAACCATGCCAACATGTAAGGCCCAATGCAAAGATTGCAGCCAAGAAGCAAGCTAAGGAATGGAAGGAAAACATACCTTGGCAGGCGATGGTCTGTTGTTGCCGCCATGGTAGAGCTGGCGGTGATTCCTGGGGCTCAAGCAACAATGCCCGCACATCGGTGTGGCACAACGGAAGCAGAACACGGTCCAACAGCTCCGGTGGAAATCTGTCTACACAAGGCGGTGGAGTGCTCCCTCTGCCACCATGGCTGCCGCTTGCTGGTGGATTGCCGGAGGAGTCGATGGACGAAGACACATGCCTTGCTAGCCCTCCTAGCTAGACTCTCTCCCTCCCTCGTGGCGGCGTCCTCGACGATCGATGGCCGGGAATGGAGGCCGGCTCACCGATTCGATTCGCTGACACGCACCTGTAGGATCTTTGGTACACCTAGAGGGGGGTGAATAGGCTTGTAAAAATTCAACTCAAACCGAAGTCAAATTCACCCACAGCACTGACGCTATGTGAGCGCGGCACTGTCGCACCTGCAGGAGAGATTAGTTTACAGTTCAAAATATACTCAACAAAATTTAGATCGGGTAAATTTCTTATCTTCCTGCAGGGTTGTAGATCACATATCGATAGCTGGAAGTGGTGGGAACACCACACACAAGTAATCGGCCTCAATCCTAGAAATCAAATCAACAACAACAAGAATACAAGTGTAACAACACAAGCACAAGATGACACAATGATTTATCCCGTGATTCAGCTCGCCACCAAGGCTTGCCTAAGTCCACGTTGTTGAGGTATACCACTAAGGCTTAGGGATTTGCAACCCTACCTCGTTCTCAAGTCAAGAGAGTGAACTCTTGAGATGAGGGGTGATTTTACTCGCTGCAAGAGGTGGTTACAAACCTCCTAGGGTTACGACACAAGTTGGCAAGCTCCACGGGCGACGCTCTAGCCGGCTAGGAGCCAAGCTCCAAGAGTAACAAACACAACCGCTGGCTAAGACATGAACCAAGTGCTCTTTAGAGTTTAGGAATCAATGGAGCTGCTCTCTATTCGAGTTTTGGACCCTCTTCCCTCAAGGATTGATAGGGAAATCAATGTATTTGCTTTGGGGCTTGAGGTCAACAATGGAGTGAGAGAGAGAGAGCACCTGCTCTGTTTTAAGCATGCTGAAGTGAGGAAGAAGAGCACTGGGTCGGTTACCATTAGGAAGGAAGGGGCAAGGTATATATATACCCCTAGCCCCCATCGGTCACTTTAAATCATAGATAGCCATTGGCGAGGAAAGGAAAAGGTATATATACCCCTAGCCCTCAACGGACATAGCTCCCAAGAGGTCGAGCGAGATGAGGCCCGTGGCCTCGAGGTCAGGCGAGACGAGGCCGTGACCAAAGGGTCAGGAGAGACGGAGCCCGCGACCTTGGGGTCGGGCGAGCTAGAGCCTGCGGCCTTGGGGTCGGGCGAGCTAGAGACTGCGACCTTAGGGTCGGGCGAGACAGAGCTCGCGACCAAAGGTTCGAGTGAGCCGAAGCCTGCGACCTTGGGGTCGAGCGAGACGGAGCTCGCGACCAAAGGGTCGGGCGAGCCAGAGACCGCTACCTTGGGGTCAGGCGAGACGAAGCCCGCGACCAAAGGGTCGGGCGAACCAGAGCCCGCACCTAAGGGGTCGGGCGTGACGGAGCTCGCACCCAAGGGTTCGGACGAGTCGGAGCTTGCCCCCAAGGGGTTGGACAAGATGGAGCTCACACCACGGAAGGCAGCAAGGGTAATAGTGAAGTGTAGACTGTCTTGGCTGTGAATCTAAGGATGCATGTGGTTGTTTGAGCACTTGGTAGCACCGATTAGCTTAAGCATTATGCCTCTTTATAGTACGACTTTTCCTATACTCAAATTCAATATATAAAAGAATTTAAACCTTCTTTAAGTTTGAAGCCATCTATATTTGTAGTTGGGGGCTCCTCTATTTCATGTAGCATCCTCGAATATAAATTCCCTGCTTGTCATCTCGAAAAATCTCATTAGTTCTCTAATTGTGTGGTCATTATCACCAAAACCCACAATTAAGGCTTGATTGTACTTTCAATCTCCCCCTTTTTGGTGATTGATGACAACCCAATTAGAGCTTACAAAAGATATGAAATAAATACTGAGACTTTTCGAACCATGGGTGTAGAGCCTCCCCCTAAGTAGGTGAATCGAGAATTGAATTCTCAAATTGGCATAAGAAGCCAAGATTCATATTTTAGTGAAAGTGATGGGGCTCCCCCTACATCCATGCTCCTATGGGGTGCTGCATACTGTGTTAGGTATGTAAAACATAATGCAAATGCACACATGTGCTTGCTGCTGTGCGGCAGTGCCGCACCTGACTGTACGAGCAAGACAGAGTCAAGCACCACACAACTAGCTCAGACAAAAAGATATGCAACCTAGCACAATAAGATAACTTCTAATCCACACAATGATACATGTCCATATCCGATACACAAAGAGTCAAATAGTAGCATTATTTCACAATTTAGAGTTTTGAGCGACTCTCAAACTTTCCACCTAGCGAAGACTAACACTCATCGAATAGGACATGAAGCGTAGTTGCTGCGAAAAGTTGTTGACCCCTCTAATTTGTTGACCCCTCTAATTTTCTCCCCCTTTGGCATAAAGCACCAAAAAGAGAAGAAAAGAAGAAAGATCAACACCTACTCGTCATCTCCCTGGATGTCAGTCCAATCAATATCATCACCTCCTACAGTAGTCCCGGCACCACCATCACAATCATCGTCGATGGAGTCAATATGTGCATGGCCTTGACGGTGAGTAGTGGTGGTGTAGCGAGTGGAACGAGTGGAACATCTTGGCTCCTATCTCTGATGATATCCCTTCAGGGTCTCATTCCAATCTGCTGCTCGTCCCTGCTCCTCCTCCTCCTCATCATCATCCTCATCATCTAAATCTATGTCGGAGAGACTCAGAAGGTCATACTGTGGAGGAGGTGGAATAGTAGGAAGTGGTGGAAGGTCCTATCCACGCTGCTGACGCTGCTCAAGCTGTGTCTCATATGCTCTGTCAGCTGCATAGATGCACTTGCCAAAGATTGCCTTCAACCACATGCCAAACTTCTTCATCTTGCCTCCTCTACGAGACCTAGAGCGGAAAGACTCAGGCATATCTACATGAGCATGAGAGCTCCCCGCTCCCTGAGTAGCTGTAGCTGGCTAGGTCTTCTCAATTTTATAGACGGTGTGTATCCCATCCTTCGAAAAATAAAATCTAGTGACCTTCTCAATCATGAACATGAGGTAAGGGGCATAGGGCAGGCCCCTCCTCCCATCCTCCACTACAAATCTCAACTCAGTCCACATGAATCTAGGAACATTGAACCTATCCCCACCTGGAGCAAATCTAGCCAACATATTTCTCACATAGCCATTAATATCTGAGGCTGCTCCATCCTTTGGGTTGATGGTGTTCCTGATGAGGTTGTTGAGGATCTAATAGAAGTTGTGTAGACCACTCCTCTTACCATCTGCAATCCTTCTATCTCTCCACATGTAACTGATGTCATGGATCTCAGCTCGAGGCTCATCATGAATGTAAGTGTAACCTCTATGCTCCTCCCCAAAGCTAAGAATCCGGCTGAAAGTGACAAAGTCAACTCGGTAGTGCCGACCATTAGTCATCCAATGAATCTCATCAGAGGTTTGGTCATAGAAGTATGTGGCATGAAACTGTGCAAGGACCTCCTCATTCCAGTTATACTAGAAACCCATGATGTTTGAAAGCTGGAACCTGTCACAAATTTTGATTACCTTGTCAAACTCAGGCTCCTCCTTCTCCTGCATCTCATCCCAATCAATATATTATATCTTGATGATCTTGGTTTTCTTGGATGCAAGAATAGCAGTGGCATAAAAGTTGGAATGAAACTCATTTTAGAATCTGTAATCAATGCCCAAATCCTTGCGCACTGTATAGAGATTGATCCCCCTTGACTCTTCCACCAACTTCCAACTCTTAGAATAGTTGACAACTGTATGCTGGCGGGAGTCATCTGGAGGTCTCATGATGATCTCACCCTCAAAATCTCTCATGTGTCTACCATCAAATTTAGAGAGATGCTGTGGCGTGGTACGACCTATCATCTCCAACCTCTCCTCATCTTCAATGTATTGCACACGCCTCCCCCTGTCACCAAGTCCCCTTGGAGCTGCACTACTGCCTGCTGCTGTTGACCTCCCTCGACCACAGCAAGGTGGATCCTTGTCTCTTTGCTCATTCATCTTCCTTTTCCCCTTTGGTCATCATCTCCGTGCTCCATCTTCTCAAACGAGGAATGGAGAGGAGAGGGAAGAAACTGCTCAGGCCAGGGGTAGTCGCAGCCGTCAGCGGCATTGAGGGAGTGCTAGTAACTGCCGTAGCACTACCAGAGATCGGCAACGCGCGGCCAAGCAATGGCGACGGCGCGGGCACGAGAGGAGAGAGAGACGCGGGCGTCGGCGTCGGGGGGAAGAGAGAGGGAAAGAAGTTACTGCGGACGTTAGGATAAGAAGAAGAATAAAAGGGCCATGTCGTAAAACTGTTTGGGCCAAATCTCAATTGAGATTCAAAGTGCGGCACTGCCGCACAGCAGGCGCGGCACTGCCGCACTTCCCAAAATAGTGGAAGTTAGCTATAATCTTTATGACTCTCTCTGTGTAAGATATGGACACATATGACCTATATACCATGACTAGAAACAAATAATCAATACAGACCATGATCATGATGCATAAGTTGCCTTTTATAAATCATTTTCATGCACAACATGAAAATTTTCAACTCTTTTGTCTAGATACTAGTTTATCAAACAGAGGCATGCTAAAATTCAAACCACGTTACGAGAATCAAGTATATTTAGCTCACTACGCAAAGCATAAAACCTTGACTCGTTGAGGGGCTTTGTGAAGATATCGGCAAGTTGCTTTTCGGTGCTCACATGGTGAATTTCGGTATCTCCTTTGGTTTCGTGGTCTCTCAAAAAATGATGATGGATGTCTATGTGCTTGGTTCTAGAGTGGCTTACGGGATTGTTTGCAAGCTTAATGGCACTCTTATTGTCACATAATAATGGGATTTTAGTAAAATCACATCCAAAATCACGAAGAGTTTGCCTCATCCAAAGTAGTTGGGCACAACATGCACCGGCCGCAACGTACTTGGCCTCAGCAGTGGAAAGGGCTACACAATTTTGCTTTTTAGAACTCCAAGATACTAGGGATCATCCAAGGAATTGACATGTCCCTGAAGTGCTTTTTTGATCTACTTTGCAACCAGAGTAATCGGAATCCAAATACCCAAGTAGATCAAACTTAGAGCCCTTAGGATACCACAAACCAAGGTTAGGAGTATGTACTAAATATCTCAAGATTCTCTTAACGGCCACGAAGTGACACTCTTTTGGGTTAGCTTGAAATCTAGCACACATGCACATACTAAGCATAATATCGGGCCTAGATGCGCACAAATAAAGTAGAGAGCCAATCATGGAACGATATACCTTGGTATCCACGGCTTTCCCTTCAATGTTGAGATCAAGATGTCCATTGGTTGGCATGGGAGTTTTGATAGGCTTGGCATTCACCATGTCAAACTTCTTGAGCATATCATGGGTGTACTTCATTTGACTAATAAAAGTTCCATCCTTCACTTGCTTGATTTGAAATCCGAGGAAGAACTTCAACTCACCCATCATGGACATCTCAAATCTCTTCATCATGATCCTACTAAATTCCTCACAAAAAGTATGATTAGTACTACCAAATATTATGTCATCGACATATATTTGGCACATAAATATATCTTTACCAACTTTATGAGTGAAAAGGGTAGGTGTAGGGTCGAGATGACGGACTAGAGGGGGGTGAATAGTCCTTTCTAAATTTAATTGCATCGGCTAACCGAAACAAGTGCGGAATTATAACAATCGGTCTAGCCAAGACTACACCCCTCTATCGAAGTTCACAAACACCTTATAAAGATCCTATTTAGGCAATAAAGGTGCCAGGCTAGCTAGAGCTCACCTATCCAATTCTAGAAGCAAGGTCACACAAACCTATGCCACTAGTATTTTGTACACCGAGGAGCTCCTACACAATTCTAGTAAGCAAAAGCACAAAGCTCCTAAGCTCACTAGCAATGCTCAATAACAAGGCAACCAATGCCAAATTAGAGAGCACAAATACTTAGCTACACAAACTAAGCAATGTGACTAACAAGGTTACACAAACCAAATTAGCCACGCAAGGGAGCTACTTCTATGCTACACAAGCAACAAGGTAAATTAATGAGCTACACAAGCTAACTAATTACAAGAGCAACTACACAAGCACAATGTATATGAAAGTAATTACGAGCTTGTGTAAGGGGATTGCAAACCAATGGGAAGAACAATGTTGACATGGTGATTTTCTCCCGAGGTTTACGTGCTTGCCAACACGCTACGTCCCCCGTTGTGTCGACCGCTCACTTGGTGGTTCGGCGGCTAATTGGCATCACCCACCAAGCCCACACGTCGGGCATTGTAAGAACCTACCCCGAAAGTGAGGGTAGCTCAATGACACACTCAACTAGAGTTGCTCTACATGGCTCCCGTGGGGTGAGCACAATGCCCCTCACAAAACTCTTCTCTGGAGCACCACACAAGCTTCTTGCGGGCTTCCACAGAGATCACCACCAAGCCATCTAGGAGGTGGCAACCTCCAAGGGTAACAAGCACCACTGGCTTTCAACTCGATCACCTAGTGCCACTCGATGCAACCTCACGATGTAATCGCACTAGAATCGCTCACTCACTCGATCGAATGAACACTATCAAGCTCAAATGAGTTAGAGGGCTTGCAAGCACCCCTAAGCATGGACACAAAGTCCCCCAAGGTTCTCAACACTAGCCAAGGCCAAGATCCCCTTCTATTTATAGCCCCACGGGCTAAACTAGCCGTTACCCCTTCACTGGGCAAAACTCGGGATGACCGGACGTGCAGGTCATGTGCACCGGACACGTCCGGTGTGGCGACCAGACGCGTTCGGTCATTGCTTGACCACCATGTGTCCCATTCAAACAAAATAGCCGTTGCAGCCCAACTATGATCGAACGCATTCGGTGTGACCAACTGGACGCAGGAGGGGCAGCGTCTGATCGAGTCCAGAGAGCTCCTAGAGCCGCTCAACTACGACCAGACGCGTCTGGTGTGGCCGATTAGACGTAGGAGGGGCATCGTCCAGTCAAGTCTAGAGAGCTCCTAGAGCTGCTCGACTCTGACCAGACGCGTCCGGTGTGGCCGACCGGATGCGCCCCTGCGTTTGGTCCTCTCTGGACCAACACTCGCGCCCCACGTCACCACGACCTGACGCTAAACAGTGATTGCACCATGTCCGATCACTGCTACGAGCCAGAGTACGGGTCACCTCGGCAACTTAGCCCATGCCTAGCCAGAATACCGGACGCATCCGGTATCAATATCGGACGTGTCCAGTCACGTCGGGAGAATACCAGACACGTCCGGTCCACATGTCGGACGCGTCCGGTCACCCTGTGACCAGCGCATTTAGCCCCTTTTCGTCACCAACTTCTTCTCCTTTGCAAATGTGCCAACACCACCAAGTATACAACACTTTGTGCACGTGTGTTAGCTTTTCACAAACATTTTTCAAGGAGTTAACCACTCAACTTGCCACGCCACTCGATCCTAACGATGATGCAAAGTTAGATCACTCGAGTGGCACTAGATGACCGATATACAAATAACAAGTTTACCCCTCTTGATAGTACGGCCATCTATCCTAAACCTGGTCATCAACTTCTCTACACACCTATGACCAGTGAAATAAAATGCCCTAGGTTATACCTTTGCCTTACACATTCCATTCCATCTCCTCCAATATCGATGTAACACATGCACCAACACGATCAACAATGATATGATCCACTTCATATCATCATGTGATCATATTGGTTCATCGATCTTGACTTTACTTGCTTTTCACCGTTGCCTTCGTCCATCGGCACCAAGTCTTGCTTAAGCTTCACCGCCACGCGGTCCATCGCTCCAAAGCCTCCAACTTGCCCTTCACGCTTGCAACCAGTCCATCAAGCCAAGTCATGTCTTGATCTTCTCCGCCTTGATCACATGACTCAATGTCATGTCTCATGTGTAATGAGCTCCTTTATCATCACATGTGTGAGCTTTGCAACATCTCTGAGCTATTTCCACCTTTATGGCATATGTTGCTCACACACATGTACCTGTGGACTAATCACATATGTATCTCACATAAACATAATTAGTCCACCTAGGTTGTCACTCAATTACCAAAACCACACAAGAACCTTTTAGTAGGGTCAGGTTTGCTTAATTTCAAAGCCTTGTTTAAGCAAGAATTCCTTAAGGCATTCATATCATGCTCTTGGTGCTTGCTTAAGCCCATAGAGCGCCTTTTAGAATTTGTAGACATGGTTGGAAAACTTGGGATCTTCAAAACCTGATGGTTGCACAACATACACAAGTTCTTGAATGGGGTTGTTGAGGAATGCACTCTTCATGTCCATTTGATATAGCTTGAAATTGTGATGAGCGGCATAGGCTAGAAGCATTTGGATTGCTTTAAGTCTTGCCACCGGTGCATATGTTTCCTCAAAGTCTAAGCCCTCTACTTGAGTGAAACCTTGAGCGACCAACCTTGCCTTGTTCCTTGTCATCACTCCATTCTCATCTTGCTTGTTGCGGAAGATCCACTTGGTGCCAATGATATTGGTGTTGGGTCTCTCCACCAAGGTCCACACTTGATTTCTTTCAAAATTGTTGAGCTCATCTTGCATGGCCATCACCCAATCTAGATCACCAAGTACTTGCTCAACCTTAAGAGGTTCCAAAGAGGAAACAAACGAGTAATATTGGCAAAAGTTTGCTAAATGTGAATGAGTTGTTACCCCCTTTCGAAGACTCCCAAGGATGTTGTCAATGAGATGATCCTATTGTATTGTTTGCCTTAGCCTTGGATGATCAATGGCCTCTTGTCTATCTTCTAGATTTTTATTATCTTCTTGCTCGAATATAGGTTGCAGGTTCTGTCCTTGAATCGGAGTTGGACTTGCTGCTGCTGTCAGAGGGAGTGCGGCACTATCGCTCTTATGTGCGGCACTATTGCTCTACTGATTTGCAGCAGGGGTCAGCTCTCCCTTAGTGATGAGGACATCACTTCTTCAGAGGCACCCGCTGATCCTCCAATCATCATGCAAGGTCCAATGACCCGGGCTCGAATGTGTCAACTCAATTTAGAGATGAGCTCGTTCTTATGCGATCCTTTTCATACTTTTGAGAATAGACTATTACCTAATGATGTTATCTTGCTTAGGAATATTGGAGAGGGTCATGAGGGACTTTGAGGACGTGGTGGATGCGATGATGACCAGCAAGGACATCAAACAGGAACCGGAGGCCCGGTCCAATATGATTTCGAGTCTGCCTCGGCCTCTAGGACCAGTCTGCCTTAAACTGGTCACCCAGGACGCATCCGGACTCCGTTTTCGACGATCCATATATGGATGGAAAGCTAATTTGATAAGGAAGCCAATCCAAGTGGTCTCATGTCAAAATATTTTCGGAATCAACAGGAATCATGGTCACAATTCAGCATCCAGAATCTGCCAGGGTGCTGCGACACCGTCTTTTGGTCCGTAATCCTTGTATCATGTTTGGGCCCATTAGGGGCGCATCCAGGGGTCTTGCACGACCCTAAAGTCTTCATAAACAGCCACCACCCCTCCATTAGGGTTTGGGTTTTGCACGACCCTAGAGTCTTCATAAACAGCCACCACCCCTCCATTAGGGTTTAGGTTTTGCTTAGATTATTCTGTCAAAAATAGTTTTGTCGCCTTCTTGGCGAGGTCAGCTGGGTCCGTGTCTCGGTTGATAACTAGAGGAGTTGTGGTGCTAAGATTGTAGGGTTTGATCTTTCGATCTGTAGCCAGATCGATGTGTCATTTTCCGCCACAACGATAGTTACCTCTACCTGACGGAAGATCAGGATCCCCGTTCCCATTACTTAGTATCAGGTACGTTAGCGGAACTTTGTTCATCAGCAGCTTGAGGAACCTCCACTTCAGTGACTTCGTCTTCTTGTGGTCTTATATCACCAATAGCCAATTGCTTGATTGCTTCACATGGTGGATCCTCCTTTCCTACAACATTTGAATCAACTTGCTACACTTAAGAGCCATTAGATTCATTAAATGTCACGTCTATCGCTATTTCAACTCTCCTAGAGGTTTTGTTGAAAACACGATATGCATGCTCATTTGATTCATAACCAAGAATAAAACCTTCATCAACTTTAGGTGCAAACTTAGAGGTTTTGGGTTTCTTATTAAGTATGAAACACTTGCACCCAAACACTCTAAAGTATGACACCTTTAGTTTGTTATCGGTTAGAAGCTCATATGAAGTTTTTCTTCAACTTCTTGTGTAGGTAGAGGCCGTTGATGGCATGGCAAGCGGTGTTGATGGCTTCGCACCAAAAGAGGTCCAGCGTCTTGTACTCATCTAGCATTGTCCTTGTCATGTCAATTAGTGTATGATTCTTCCTCTCTACTACACCATTTTGTTAAGGGGTGTATGGAGTTGAGAACTCATGCTTGATGCCTTCTTCATCAAGAAACTCCTCAACTTGGGTGTTCTTGAATTCAGTCCCATTGTCACTTCTCATTTTCTTGATGGGGAGACCGAACTCCTTTTGAGCTCTTCTAATAAAAGTCTTCACTTTGTCTCTAATTTGACACTTATCAAACAAGAAAAATACCCAAGTGAAACAGGAATAATCATTAACAATAACAAGACCATATTTGTTATCCCCGATACTTAGGTAGATGACCAGTCCAAAGAGATCCATGTGTATGAGCTCCAATGGTTGCGTTGTGGTCATGATGCTCTTTGGTGGGTGAGGTACACCAACTTGCTTTCCGACTTAACAAGCGCTACATATCCTATCTTTCTCAAAGTGAACATTTGTTAGCCCAATGATGTGTTTGTCCTTTTGAAGTTTGGCCAAGTTCGTCATCCCAACATGGGCTCGTCGGCGATGCCAAAGCCATCCCATGCTAGATTTTGCCACTAAACAAGTCTCAAGATTAGCTTTACTTTTGTTGAAATCAACTAGGTAAAGCTTGTTCTTTAAATGACCCGTAAAGACAATAGAGGAATTCTCTCTTTTAAAGACTTTCACACCCTTATCCGTAAAGAGACAATTGAAGCCCATCTCAAATAATTGAGAGACGGACAACAAATTGTAACCTAACGAATCAACATGTAAAATATTTGTAATTAAATGCTCAAGGGTTATAGCAACTTTACCGAGACCAATCACACCCCTCTTAGAGTTGTCTCCAAAGAGAATATTTTCATTTAAGTCCATCTTCGGGGTATATAATGAGAACATACTCCTTTCTCTAATCATATGATTTGTACATCCACTATTAAGCACCCAACTTGACCCACCTGAGGAGTATGCCTGCAAAACAGATTTAGTTGCTTGATTTAGGTCCCCAATTTGACTTGGGGCCTTGCATGTTAGTCACAAGAAATTTAGGAACCCAAATAGAAGTATTCCTATATATGTTGGTTTCCTTTCCAACATATTTTGCAACCACTTTTTCACTGCTGTTGTTCCTTAAAACAAAACACAAAGTCAAGCTTTGTCGAGGTGGTTGAAACTTTGGTTGATAGGCATACTTGTTCATAGTGCCCCACACTGATTCCTTTGGCTTCTGCTAAACCTGTTTCTACTGGTACACCTTCTTCTTGGGCTTAGTTTGATCAGGAGTAGAATTGGTAGCCTTCCCATTTTTGCGGGGAGCGGCACAGCCGGCCTTCACTACAGCACTGCCGTGGTGCGGCACTGCCGCTCTGGACTATGGCACTGCCGCTGTCTGTGTAGGCTGATCTATACCAACTCTTTCCTTCCTCTCAAACTTGACACACTCATAGCCATTTATGATCTTTCTTCCATTTGTCTTGGCTCCTACAGTGTGCCCAAGCCCATGCTTGATTGAGGGGTGTCTCCCTTGCTTGAATTGAGGCACTTTTGAATTATTTGCCTTCTTATCACTTACTTGAGCCTTACCACTCAAGCAGCCCTTGCCAATGATCTCATTGAGTGTAGCAATTTCTTTTCTCATCGCCTCCATGTCTACAAGGTTAGTGGAATAAGCATTCAAATCAATATTATAACATTTTCCACAACCTTGACTAGTGGAGGTAGTATAGGCATCCTTTGCCTTAGAGGGATGTGAGTTGCTATCCTAAAGAATGTTATATTGCAGCTCAAGTTCTTTGTGCTTTTCATCTAAGTCACAATACTTTTTCTTGAGAGCAATATTTTCTTTCTTTGTGATAGCATGGTCCCCTTGTTCTTTGGCCAAGGCCTTGCGCAAGGATTCCACCTCACTTCTCTCTAATGCAAGAGCTTCCTTGCTAGCAATGTAGAGATCCTCTTGTTGGACTTCTCCTCTTTCTTGTCCTTCTTGTATTTGTTGTCCTTGATCTCATATGGACACTTGGCAATAAAGTGATCGGTGCTTCCATAATTGTAGCATATCCTCTTTTTCTTGTTTGGGAAGCTTCTCTTCACTACCTTGTAGCCTTGCTTCTTTAGCCCCTTGTGATACGTCTTCATAAAGAGAGCAACATCATCAACTTTCTCATATTGATCATCGTCATTTTCACTTTCACTTGAAGATGATGTGGTCTCTACTCTTTCTTGAACTTGCTTGCGTGCTTTGGGCTTGCTAGTTGAAGCTTGTTGGTTAATCTTGGACTTGCTAGTAGAGCCTTGCTTGCTTGATTTGTTGGCCTTGAGAGCTACATCCTTGTTGATCTTGATGCCTTCTAGCTTTGCTTGCAATTCTCCAAGCTTCTTCCTTTCACTTGATTCTTCTCTTTGCATGTCAAAGGTCAAGATCCTCCCAGTACATCATTTAGTGTGAAGTACTCAAACTTCTTCTTGTCTCTAATTAGAGTTACTACGGTCTCATTTCTTGGTGAATAAGCTTCCAACATAATCTTGACAACTTTGTGGTCATCTAGCTCATCACAACCATAGCCTCTAATCTTGCTCACCATGGTCATCAACCTATCAAACATCTCTTGTGGCGCTTCTCCATCCAAGATAACAAATTGGTTGAGCTTGGACATCAACAAATCAATTCTTGCCTTTCTCACTTTATCAACTCCTTCATGTGCAAGATGCAAAGTATCCCAAATTTGCTTGGCAACAACCACACCAATCACTCTATTGTACTCATCACCATCCAAGGCACTAAGTAGTACACTAGTAGCTTGACCGTTGAGGTGGATGATTCTCATTTCTTTCATAGTTGGATTCTTAGGATCAACCGGTGGCTCAAATCCATTCCAAACAACCTCCCAAATGCCAGGATGAAGACCTATAAGATAGGCTCTCATCAAGTGCTTTCACTTTGCAAAGTTAGTCCCATTGAAATGAGGTAACTTGCCGCAGACACATTGATGAAAGACTTGTGATCATGGTTAGTCATAGACATAGAAGAATAGTTAAAGGATATGGCGGCATATTTGTTGTTGTCATTCCTCTTGCCCTTTCCTTTCTTGTCCTTCTTGCTATGCACTTGGTAGGACTCATCATCATCACCATCTTTGGAGCTGCTAGATAGCTCACTTAAAGATGCATTTGAGGCTTTTGCTTCTTGTTCCTTCTTCTTTCTTGCTTCTCTTCTTTTTCTTCTAGCCTCTCTCTTGAGTATTCTTTCTTCTTTTCTTGCATTCTTCTCTTCTAACCACTGCTGCTCCTTCTTCTTCTTCTTCTTCTCTCTTGCTTCTCTTTTCTCTTTTCTAGCTGCCCTTCTTCTTTTTTCTTCTTCATTTTGAGCTTTTTCGACATCGGTTGCCTCTAGCTATGGGAGCGTGGAGTTGCTTGTTGTAGAGGTGCTAAGCTCACTGCTATCAGTGTCATGCAGCCCAACGTCCTCTAGATTGACGTTGATGGGCTTCACAACACCAGATCCTCCCCAGGGCTCCATAACTCACGCGGTGAAGCGCACACGAGGTAACCTCGCTCCGATACCACTTGTAGGATCTCTGGTATGCCTAGAGGGGGGAGGGTGAATGGGCCTATAAAAATTCAACTCAAACCAAAGTCAAATTCACCCGTGGCATTGTCGCTCTGTGAGCGTGGCACTACCGCACCTGCAAAAGAGATTAGTTCACAGTTCAAAATCTACCCAACGAAATTTAGATCGGGTAAATTTCTCAGCTTCCTATAGGGTGGTAGATCACAGATCGACAGCTAGAAGTGGTGGGAACACCACACACAAGTAGATTGGCCTCAATCCTAGAAATCACCTCAACAACAAGAATACAAGTGTAGCAACACAAGCACAAAATGACATAAGGATTTATCCCGTAGTTCAGCTCACCACCAAGGCTTGCCTAAGTCCACGTTGTTGAGGTATACCACTAAGGCTTAGGGATTTGTAACCCTACCTCGTTCTCAAGTCAAGAGAGTGAACTCTTGAGATGAGGGGTGATTTTACTCGCTGCAAGAGGTGGTTACAAACCTCCCGAGGCTGCCACACAAGTTAGCAAGCTCCATGGGCGAGGCTCTAACCGGCTAGGAGCCAAGCTCCAAGAGTAACAAACTCAACCGCCGGCTAAGACATGAACCAAGTGCTCTTTAGAGTTTAGAAATCAATGGAGCTGCTCTCTATTCAAGTTTTGGACCCTCTTCCCTCAAGGATTGATGGGAAAATCAATGGATTTGCTTGGGGGCTTGAGGTCAACAATGGAGTGAGAGAGAGAGAGCTCTTGCTCTGTTTTAAGCATGCTGAAGTGAGGAAGAAGAGCGCTGGGTTGGTTACCGTTGGGAAGGAAGGGGAAAGGTATATATATACCCCAGCCCCCAACGGTCACTTTAAATCACAGATAGTCGTCGGTGAGGAAAGGGAAAGGTATATATACCTCTAGCCCTCAACGGACGCAGCACCAAAGAGGTCGGGCGAGACGAGGCTTGCGGCCTTGAGGTTGGGTGAGACGAGGCCACGACCAAAGGGTCGGGAGAGCCAGAGCCCACGACCTTAGGGTCGGGCGAGATAGAGCCCACAACCAAAGGGTCGGGCGAGCCGGAGCCCGCAACCTTGGGGTCGGGTGAGACGGAGCTCGCGACCATAGGGTCGGGCGAGCTACAGCCCGGGACCTTGGGATCAGTCGAGATGGAGCCCGCGACTAAAGGGTCAGGCAAACCGGAGCTCGTGCCCAAGGGGTTGGGCATGACGGAGCTCGCACCTAAGGGGTCAGGCGAGTTGGAGCTCGCCCCCAAGGGGTCGGGCGAGATGGAGCTCGCACCACACAAGACTGCAAGGGTAATAGTGAAGTGTAGACTATCTTGGCTATGAATATGAGGATGCATGTGGTTGTTTGAGCACTTGATAGCATAGATTAGCTTAAGCATTGTGCCCCCCTTTATAGTATGACTTTTCCTATACTCAAATTCAATATATAAAAGAATTTGAACCTCCTTTGAGTTTGAAGCCATCTATATTTGTAGTTGGGGGCTCCTCCGTTTCGTGTAGCATCCTCGAATATAAATTCCCTGCTTGTCATCTCGATAAATCTTATTAGTTCTCTAATTGCGTGGTTATTATCACAAAAACCCACAATTAAGGCTTGATTGCACTTTCAGCACCGACCGATGAGACGACAGGTATGTAAGTTATGTAGTCATTAGCTAGTTTTATCATACGGTATGTAGCAGTCGAGCCACGCACTGCCTTAAGCTTCTAGCTTCCACCTAAGGTGGGACCAAGAAAAATGAACTCGTGTCGCACATGTAACTAACTCTACTGCCGCTGTATCTTGCCATATTCCTATCTTCCAATGTACCGTACCCCCAGCATGCGCTGCCGATTGCATGGATGGCCCTTTTACTGGCAACTAACTGTTATGTTCATTAGTACTATGGGTGTGTTTGGTTGGGTGCCCATACCTTAGCTTGGCTCCATGAAGCCAAATGAAAGATACTTGTTTGGTTTTGGTAATTGAGTGACAACCTAGGTGGACTAATTATGTTTAATGTGAGATACATAGGTGATTAGTCCACAGGTACATCATGTGTGAGCAACCTTTGCCATGGAGGTGAAATGGCTTGGAGATGTTGCAAAGCTCACACATGTGATGAAGGAGCTCATTACATATGAGACATGACATGGAGTCATGTGATCAAGGTGGAGAAGATCAAGACAAGACTTGGCTCGATGGACCGGTTGCAAGTGTGAAGGGCAAGTTGAGTGATAACTTGGCGCCGATGGACCGAAGCAACGGTGAAGAGCAAGTGAAGTCAAGATCGATGAACCAATACAGTCACGTGATGATATGAAGTGGATCATATCATTTGGTGATTGGTTGGTGCATGTGTTGGATCAACAATGGAGTAGATGGAATGGAATGCGCAAGGCAAAGGTATAACCTAGGGCATTTCATTTCACCGGTCATAGGCGTATAGAGAAGTTGATGACTGGGTTTAGGATAGATGGCCGTACTATTAAGAGGAGCAAACTTGTTTGCGTATCGGTCATCTAGTGCCACTTGAGCGATCTAACTTTGCATACGTGTTAGGATCGAGTGGCATCGTAAATTGAGTGACTAATCCTTTGGAAGAATGTTTGTGAAAATCTAACGCACGTGCACAAGGTGATGATCACTTAGTGGTGTTAGCATATTTGCAAAGGTGAAGAAGTTGGTAAAGAAGAGGAGGCAAAACCAGGTTCGGGCTGCTACCCTAGGGGCACCGCCCCTATCTGTCTGGTGCACCGCCACCTCGATGGCGGTGACTGGCTGGCCAAGGCCGAGAGCAGTGTGTTGGGGGCTGGCACCACTATGCCTTATCCGATGGCACCGCCACCCCTAGGGCGATGCCCACCTGAACTTGGCCAAGCAAAGCAGGAGCCGGGGTGGTCACCGGAAGTGGCGGTGCACACCGCCATGGTGAGGGCGGTCCAGTGTCACCGCCTCTTTTTGGTAGAGCAAGGGAGTAGGGCTGGTCACCATCATGGTCACTGCCATGGTGACTTCGGTGCACCGCCCTAAATTTCCAGAGAGTGAGTGTTTTGGGGGCTTGGTTGGTGGTCACCACCACCCCTAGGGCAGTGCCACCGCCACCCTTGTCTGGTGCCCATAACCAGTCAACCTAGCCATTATGTGACCGTTGAAGGGGCACTGCCGTGTCCGGTGCCCTCGCAGAAAAGGGATCTTTGCTCCAACGGCTCTATTTGGCTTGGGGGCTATAAATAGAGGTGGAGCTCGGGCATTTGGCTAGTTAAGCACCGTTGGGACTAAGTGTCCATGCTTGGAGAGTGCTTGGGAGCCCTCTAACTCACTTGTGCTTGATAGTGATCATCTGATCGAATGAGTGAGCGATTCTAGTGCGATTGAATTGTGAGATTTTATCGAGTGGCACTAGGTGATCGTGTTGCAAGCCAGTGGTGCTTGTTACTCTTGGAGATTGCCACCTCCTAGATGGCTTGGTGGCTTGTGACTCCATTGAAGCACGTGAGAAGATTATGTGGTGCTTCGGAGGAGGATTTGTGAGGGGGATTGTGCTCACCCCGCGGGGATTGCGAAGAGCAACTCTAGTTGAGCGTGTCATTGAGCTACCCTCACTTTCGGGATAGGTTCTTGTGGTGCTCGATGTGCGGGCTTGGCGGGTGATGCCAATTTGCCGCTGAACCACCAAGTGAGCGGTCGATACAATGGGGACTAGCGTGTTGGCAAGCACGTGAACCTTGGGATAAAATCATCGTGTCATCCTTGTCTTCCCGTTGGTTTGCAATCCCTTTACACAAGCTTGTAATTACTTTCATATACATTGTGCTTGTGTAGTTGCTCTTGTAATTAGTTAGCTTGTGTAGCTTGCTAGTTACCTTCTTGCTTGTGTAGCATAGAAGTAGCTCCCTTGCGCAACTAATTTAGCTTGAGTAGCCTTGTTAGTTGCTTAGTTTGTGTAGCTAAGTAATTTGTGCTCTCTAATTTGGCTTGTGTAGCCTTGTTATTGAGCATTGCTAGTGAGCTTAGGAGCTTTGTGTGCTTTGCATCACTAGTTGTGTAGGAGCTCCCCCGGTTGCTTGAAGTACTAGTTGCATAGGTTTGTGTGACCTTGCAAGATAGAATTGTTAGGTGAGCTCTAGCTAGCCTGGCACCTTTTTGCTTAACTAGGATCTTCTATAAGGTACTTGAAAACTTAGATAGAGGGATGTAGTCTTAGCTAGACCGATAGTTTTAATTCCACATTTATTTCGGTTAGCCGGCACGATTAATTTTAAAAAGGACTATTCACCCCCTCTAGTCCGCCATCTCGACCCTACACCAAGATTGACTTGTTTGGTTGCCTATAACTGGGCTATAGCTAGGCCCTAGGAGGCCAGCCATACGCCTTTAGCCAGGCTCCTAGAGAACACAGGCGACGCTTGTTTTTTCTAGAGCCTGGCTTGAGCTACGCTTGCCTCACCTCCCACCATTCGATCACCCCTGAGCTCGCACGTTGCTCCTCCACTTCCTCGCTCGTTGCGGTGGTCAGCAGGGTCGCCTGGGCGTAGATTGCGTGGCCCTGGCCTCCTCACACATGGGCCCAATCCTTCGTGTCCGTCTCCTCCAAGCCAAATTGATCTAACAGAAGCTGTGATCAATCTGGTCCATGCTCCTCGGTCCTTACCTTTGTGTCTCAGTTTTGATCTGGTTGTGCTCAATCCGAGGATTCTTTGGCCCTACGGTGGCATCTGGGCAGCTGAAAGCCCTAGTTTGGTTTTGGATAATTGATGAAACCTTAGTGTACTAACCTTTGGCTCTAAGTGAAATTGAGATAGGTTGGTACACCCCAAGTGATGGAGCTAGATTATGACACTCATGATGATGGAGGTGGCCAAAAGATGAGATCAAGTGCTCCAACATGGAAAAGAAGAAAGAGAAAAACAAAAATGGACTCAAGGCAAAGATATAATCATAGGGCCATTTTTTGTTTCGCCAATCAAGACACCATAGAGGGTGTGATTGGATTTAGGATAGATAGCCGGACTATGAAGAGAGGGAAATCATAGTAAAAGCGGTTATCAAGTGCCACTAGGTAATGTTGTTCATGCATATGCATTAGGACCTAGTGTAGACTAACTTAACCCTTAAAAATGCTAACACACGTGCACAAGTGGTGGAACACTTTGGTGTTGGCACATGGAAACAAGGGTTGAAGAAAAGAATTGAAAGAAGATGTCTTAGGGGTTCTAGACCCTGGCTAGCGTGGAGTCTAGACCATGGCACATGGGTCTGGTACTCAACCCTAGCCTAGTACAGTGTCAGCATAGCTAGGCTCCAAACCCTGGTTGCATAGGGGGTCCGGACCATCGTTGCATTGTCCAGTTGGTGACCCTAGGACACGTGGCACGCAGCTAAGTAACAAGGAGACCCCGGACTCAGTCCGGACTAAGGAGCAAGGTCCAAAGAATTATTTGCGCAAACAGAGACTAGCCAAAATGTACAGATCGGACCCAGTGGCTGTTGGTCCAGAGGTGGGATCCGGACTCGGTCCGGAGCCTATTTGGCTCTATGGTACATCTCTGAAGAGATCTGGACTGGGGTTGGCATTGGTCCGGACCCGTAGTCCGAAGCCAATGGCTATTTTCAAACGCAAGGATGTGTGGCGGCTCGTGGTTGGCTGCAGCGAGGAACCAGACCTGGGGCACATCATTCGGACCTCTCAGGAGTCTAGGTCCGGAGCTCGGTCCGAAGGGCCCACGTGGGCATAATAGCTAGTGAGCCTTTGGGGCTCTATGAATAGAATTTGGCTAGCTCTGGCTCACACTCTTGGACATTTGATCATTGATACATCCTTGTGAGCTAAGCCAAACCTCTCTCACTCATTCTCTTGCTTGATTGTGCATCCAAGTGAGTTGGGAGTGATCCAAAGTGCATTTGCTTAAGTGATTGCATCTAGTGGCATTTGGGGATCATTCTTGCTGCGGTTTTCTTGTTACTCTTAGTGGTTGCTGCCACCTAGACGGCTTAGAGCAGAGGAGGAGCTTTGGCATGAGTTGGTGATTATTCATGGCCACTCCCGATTGTGATTGTGAGGGGTTCTTGGGCTTATTCCCCGGTGGAGCGCCAAAAGACACTCTAGTGGAATGCTTGTGACTTGTGTACCCTCATCTTGTGTTGGTTTTTATGGCACCCTTGTGTAGGGTTTGGCTTGTGTATGCAAGAACAAAGCACATTGATGTTCGTCACCATTTCATAAGAGATCATCAACAAAAGGGTGACATTTCAATTGAGAGTATTGGCACCGAAGATCAACTTGCCGATATATTCACCAAGCCACTTGATGAAAATAGGTTTTGCAAGCTAAGAAATGAATTGAACATACTTTACTTCTCAAATATGTGTTGATGCACCCCCACTTATATGACTTGCCTCTCTTTCGACAAAGCAAAGGTAAAAATGTTTGACATGGCATACATCCTTTGCTAAGGACATGCCTAGTGCATTTAGTCATTTCTTATGCCTATTAGGCTTATTCATAAAAATCAAATAAATTTGATGCTTATATGGTACCACTATTGCTTCTATGCTTGATATGATCTAGTGGTAGCATATGACATGTTTATGGGTTTGTGAACCTAGTGTTTAATCTAGAAAATGAGTTAAAAGTGTTTAACTCAACATGAGCAAGATAACCATTGACGAGTCTAATAACTTTGGTACATGATCTAGATTGAACCAATTGAAGAAATGATCCTCACATACTTATAATCACCCCATCTATTGACCATAGCTAACTCAACCTATCTACAATTTGATCATCCCTTTTATGTTAATTAATGATAAAGGGGGAGAGAGATTCACAAAGATAGTAAGATAGGGGGAGTAATAGGAACACAATACACAAAATGAAGTAAGATCAAATCGACAGACAATCACACTGTTATGTTCTCCACATACCACTAACACGCAGGGGATAGAAGAACTAAGAATCTCTGAACTTCCTTTTTTTATGAAGGAAGCATTATTAAAGTATCTCAGAACTGAACATGAACATGCAAACTATATGACTTCTTTTTCTTTTTTTTTAACCTTAACATCAGGCATTCCTAGGTGCTCTTGGAGCCACTGAGCAGAAACAACCGGATCATCCTGCGGCATTACTGACCAGCGGGCAAGCTGAGAGACCTAGGTATGGAAAAAAAAGAGGTCAGCGTAGATGTTAGTTTCCTCCGTTTTTTCCTCTGGAATGCATGGTTGGCACAGGAATATTTCCTCCGTTTTTCCTACGATCGATTCCTGCGATCCAAAAGGGTAAACAGTGCCCAATTCCTTAGGATCTCCAATCCTATGACGTTTCACCCTCAATCCAAAGGAGCCCTTGTTTTTTTTTTTCAAGTGTAGTAAGTGGGCTGTGGAGCCCGACTCCGAGTCCTGCACGGGCTTGATATTTGTGGGTTGGGGGAGTGGGCTCCAATGCTGCAGATATTGGGCTGGATCGGGTCTGTTAGATTCAAATCGTGATAGGGGAAAGTACATTTTTTTAAAAAAATAACTAGATAACTTGCAGCACGTAGATTTATTCAAAAGTGTTTCAATTCATCTAAAATTGTACTCTATACCATATATGGATGTACACTGCTCTAATTCATATGGACATGAGAGGCTTATAGATTTATCCAACTATCATTCATACTCACTCCATCCCAAATTGTAAGTCATTCCAAGAATCTTGGAGAGTCAAACTTTTTCAAGTTTGACTAAAATTATAGAGAGAAACACAAAGATTGATGACATCAAATAGGTATAATATGAAAATATAACTAATGAAGAATCTAATGATACTTACTTGGTATGATAAATATTATTATTTTGTTATATAAATTTGGTCAAACTTGAAAAACTTTGACTTTTCAAGATTCTTGGAATGACTTACAATTTGGGATGGAGGGAGTACGTTCCAATTTGTATTTCAAATCGGACTCTGCATCGTGTCTGGACAAACTAAGTCAAGCTTCTCTAATTTGGATCAGTTCTATAAAAAAAATGGTACTTCACTAAATATCAAGATTTTTCTATGGCACCTATTTAGAGGCCGGAGTAGTGTTAGTCAAGGACAATCTGGCCAAGTGAACTGAAAAAGGTAATTTGGTGTAGTATATAATAGTTGACGTTTTTTTTTGCATATTATTCATGTTTTTTTGTATTTTGTAGTGTTACATAGACAACCATGCCTAGCACAATTGGAGGCTCCAGTGAAACTCAAGGGACCGTTGCAATTTCGAATAGTGATGTTTTATTTTCTTTTTATGAGAAATTTCAATTTTTAGGGATTAGTGGATTAATTCTTTATTTAGGTCCTATTTGGTAGGATTCCGACTCCTCTTAAAAGGGCTCCAGTTTTTGGCTCCTCGTGTAGAGCAGCTTTTTTGGTGGAGCTGAAGCCGTCTGGAAAACGTTTGTCTAAAATAGCTCCAGTGGCAGTTTTATATTAATTTGTATTAAGTTTGTGAGGAGAGGCTAGGACAAGACACTTTTTTTTCTCTAGCTCCTCTTGGCTCCTTACGAAGAGTCTTTTTTTTGTGTGCGTTTGGCAGAACCACGAGACCTCGAAGCTAGAGCCTTGCAAAATAAGGCCTATAGGAGGACTGTTCTTTCGGTGTTACCATTGGATTATTGATATTTGGCTTTGTTGAAACCTAAAGCACTATGTTATATTTGTTATTGATTTTTTTATTTGATCTAAACTGTTAAATCATCATACATCTAAAGGTGTATATTTTTTAAAGTTTTTTTAAGAGTAAATTTCACTGGCGGTCCTCAAACTTGTCATGAGTTCTCATCTAGGTCTCGGTACTTTTAAATTGCATATTTAGCTCAGTAAACTCGTTTTGAGTTCTCATCCAGGTCCCGGTACTTTTAAAGTATGCATTTACCTCCTTAAACTTGTCTCAAGTTCTCATCCAGGTCCTAAATTATGCATTTAGGTCCCTAAACTAATCCCAAATTGTCATCCTAGTACTAGAAAATACACGCCCAACTCCCTCCCTTCCCCAATTTAATGCTGCTATATATAGATCTCCTGTTGCCTTTCCAAACCCTATTCGCTTGGCTGATAAGCCATGGCTGAAAGTACTGTTGGCTGATTTGATATGAGAGAAAAATATTATTCGTTGGCTGAAAAAGTACGGCTTATAAGCTAAGCAAACAGGACTAAAAGATGAAGATGTGGACTGCAAAAATCGCAGAAACAGTTTGTGCCCCCAGCTTGATGCCAGAGCCGTGATTCTCAGCTCGTTCGGCTGGGGCTGGCCAGCTCCCTCACAAAAACACTGTTTATCTAAATCAGCCAGCAATACTTCTCTCTCATATAAACGAACCAGCAATGATACGAACCAGCCAACCGAACAGGCTGTCGGTGGCCTGCACACATGGAAATAAAAATGTTCCAGCTATTTACCGTAAGTAACCAAGCCAGTTGCCTGCTCACTCTGTGAATGGACATGCATACAGCCTGTGTGAATAGTAAAACATTGATGTCAATTTCGCATTCTACGCTATCTTGATTAATGGTTTGCGCGTGCTTCGATTCCCGTGCAGATTAGTTTAGAGCTCCGATGTCATTTGTGTTTGCTGCTGCTAAAACATCGGAGGAAGAGTCAGCGATGAACGGAACGGAGAGCATTCATATCCTCTGCGGTGATTAGCATAATGCAGATTGCAGAACGGGAATCGTGCTGCCCAGCATGAGCATGCAGCGCTCCAAAATTCGAGCGATTTCATATTCACCTCTCCCTCGAAGTTCCCGCGCGCCCCGCTGACTTCCACTGCACACAAACGTGCCAACTGAAACAGAACGTTCCTGCCTGCTAGCTAGCTCGTCGGCAGGCCAATGCAAAACCCTCTCTATGCTCTCCCTAGCCCCTAGCCCCTATACATCCACGAGATCGCCATCACACGCAGCTCCCAGCGATCCAGAGAGAAGCACGTGCACGGTGCACCTCTGCCGCTGCATCTGAAGGTCCTAAAGGAACTAGCATAGCCATGGCCGGTGCCGGCGGCGGGCGGCTGCGTGCCAGCAGCGCCAAGAAGCAGCAGCGGCAGCGGACGCTGAACAACATCAAGATCACGCTCCTGTGCGGCTTCATCACGGTGCTGGTCCTCCGCGGCACCGCCGGCTTCAACCTCCTGGTCAGCAGCGGCGACCTCGACGGCGCGGCGGCGGACGCCAAGGTCGTCGAGGACGTGGAGCGCATCCTGGCCGAGATCCGCTCCGACTCCGAGGCGGACGACGTCGTGTTCGTGGTCGAGGACGGCTCGTCGTCGACGCCGTCGCCGCGCAACGCGACGGCGGCGAGCTTCGGCAACTTCTCGGCGTCGGCGACGGTGGTGAAGGTGCGGGAGTACAGCCTGGGTCCCAAGGTGAAGGACTGGGACGCGCAGCGGCGGGAGTGGATGTCCCGGCACCCGGAGTTCCCGTCCGTCGACCCGCGGCGCGGGGGACAGCGGCGTGTCCTGCTCGTCACCGGGTCGCCTCCGGGCCCCTGCGACAACCCCGTCGGCGACCACTACCTGCTCAAGGCGACCAAGAACAAGATCGACTACTGCCGGCTCCACGGCATCGACGTGGTGCACAACATGGCGCACCTGGACCCGGAGCTGACGGGGTACTGGTCCAAGCTGCCGCTGGTGCGGCGCCTCATGCTGGCGCACCCGGAGGTGGAGTGGATTTGGTGGGTGGACAGCGACGCCATCTTCACGGACATGGCGTTCGAGCTCCCGCTGTCCCGCTACGACGGCGCCAACCTCGTCATCCACGGGTACCCGGACCTGCTGTTCGAGAAGCGGTCGTGGATCGCGCTCAACGCCGGCATCTTCCTGCTCCGCAACTGCCAGTGGTCGCTGGACCTGCTGGACGCCTGGGTGCCCATGGGTCCCCGGGGACCGTCACGCGTCGAGGCCGGGAAGCTGCTCACGGCCAGCCTCACGGGCCGGCCGCCGTTCGACGCCGACGACCAGTCGGCGCTCATCCACCTGCTGCTGGTGCAGAAGGAGCGGTGGATGGACAAGGTGCACGTGGAGACGGAGTTCTACCTCCATGGCTTCTGGACGGGGCTGGTGGACAGGTACGAGCAGATGATGGAGGATCACCACCCGGGCCTCGGCGACGACCGCTGGCCCTTCATCACCCACTTCGTCGGGTGCAAGACCTGCGGCAGGTACGAGGACTACCCGCTGGACCGCTGCATCCGGGGCATGGAGCGCGCCTTCAACTTCGCCGACAACCAGGTGCTCAGGCTCTACGGATTCCAGCACCGCTCGCTCACCACCGCCAAGGTCAGGAGGGTCACCGACCCAGCCACCAACCCGCTCCAGGCAAAGGAAGCGGCGCTCAAGATGGACGCCAAGTTCTCGAGCACCTAGAAGAGATAGCCCAAGAATGAATGCCTTGGAGGAGACACAGTCATTATACGTACGAGTTTTGATCAGTTTGCGTTTTGATTTGTCTTAGCTTTCTGTTTTGCAAAAGCTAGCCCACTCAACAGAAACATTGCTGTTATATGTCTGATGCTTTCAGTTGAATTCAGAGAAAAATGAAACAGGGCACAAGAGTAGTATGATTCAAACAATGTGACTGTGATTTGTGAGAGTAATACACCACCATTCTTCGGATTAGCATTGTTTAAGTTGTTTTCTACTAAAACGCAGAGAGATCAGATGTCAGTGAGCTAGTGTGCCTACAGAATTGGAATGCTATTCTTTTCGTCTGTATGCGATTCTTTTCGGCAACCAGGTGCAACATATCGTGTATGGAAATTCTGACCAATTAGTACTTAACAGTGATATTTCAGACCATATGATGCCCTCTGAATATCTTTGGTATTCCATTTGAAAAAATAAATGTGCTCCACTGCTTAAATTATTTCAAGTTTAGTAGTAGAAAATTTATGGCACTGATGCAGCAGTGTACCATACTCTTTCTGCAAAAGATTATGAACATGCAATGTTTTGAATCATAGCCTCTTGAAATGTTTCATTTCTCATGAACCAGCAAGCAACGGCAATTCACTTGCTGTATATACGAACAACCAAAACACCAAAAAAAAAAAAAAAAAAAGAGAAAGAAAATGAAGACTTTTCAAAACTTGGATCGCCATCCCAGTCTCCTCAGGATTCTTGCAAGAACAGAATCTTCCTTTCCTTTGGGCTTCCGATTCTTGCGCACATCACTAATCCATGGATCCGGCTCATTGGGTTTCTTCAAGAAAGCGAGAGCCTCCTCCTTGGCCTCCAGCGGGTTCGCCGACCGGTTGGCCACCCGCCTGACCTCGTCGCTCGCCAGCGACTCGCGCCAGAAGCCGTAGAGCCTGAGCACCTGGTTGTCGGCGAAGTTGAAGGCGCGCTCCATGCCGCTGATGCACCGGTCCAGCGGGTACTCATCACTACGATTCTTGCCGCCGCCACCATCGCCGGACGCGGAAGCGGACGTGGACCTGGTGTGCCTTCCGTCGCAAGGTTTGCAGCCGGCGAAGTGCGTGACGAACGGCCAGCGGTCGTCGCCGTACCCCGGGTGGTGCTTCTCCATGGCCTCCTCGAACTTGCCGACCAGTCCCGTCCAGACGCCGTGCAGGTAGTACTGGTTCTCTAGGTACACCCTGTCCATCCACCGCTCCTTCTCAGTGATGAGCAGGTGGACGAGCGCGGACTGGTCGTCGGCCTCGCCCGGCGGCCGCTCCGCCAGCGTCGCGGTGAGCAGCCTCCCGGCGTCGTCGCGGGCGCGGCCCCTGGGCGCCATGACGGCCCAGGCGTCGAGCAGGTCCAGCGACCACTGGCAGTTGCGGAGCAGGAAGCTGGCGGTGCTGGCGGCGTCCCAGGACCGGCGCTGGAAGAGGAGGTACGAGTCGCCGCGCACCACGAGGTGCGCGCCCTCGTAGCGCACCAGCGGGAGCTCGAACCCCATGTCGGTGACGAGCGTGCCGGCGTCCAGCCACCACATCCACTCCACCTCCGGGTGCGCCAGCATGAGGCGCCGCAGCAGCGCGAGCTTGGCCCACCCGCCGCCGGCGCCGCTCGACGACGACAGCTCGGGGTCCTCCAGCCGAGACGTGGCGTGCACCATCTCGATGCCGTGGAGGCGGCAGTAGTCAATCCTGTTCTTGGTGGCCCGGAGCAGGAAGTGGTGGCCGGTGGGGCTGGAGCAGGGCCCCGGCGGCGACGCCGTGACCAGCAGCACCCGCGGGCCGCCCCGCGCGTCGCCGGACGGGAACCCCGGGTTCTGGTGCAGCCACCGCCGCCGCTTGGCGTTCCAGCGCGTCACCCGGGGACCCAGGCTGTAGTTCGCCGTCGTCCACGCGGCGCCGCGGTCGTAGTGCTCCCGCGTGGCCGCCGAGGTGCTGCTGGTCATCGTCTGTGTCGGGGTCCGGGTCGGAGTCGTCTCGGGTCTCGCGGAGGATGCGCTCGGTGTCGTCGACAGGTCTGGTGCTGGCCGGGGCCGCGCGATTGTCGGAGGTGCCGGCGATGTACACGAGGCGGCGGCTGACGCCGACGGTGCCGCGGAGGGCGAGGAGCGTGACGAAGGCGCAGAGGAGGGTGATCTTGACGTTGCTGATTATCCGCCTCGTTAGCTTGCTGCCGCCGCTGCCCCGCGGGTGCAGCCGCCACCCTCCAGCCGCCGGCGGACGCATCCGATCGCTCCGTTGCTGGGACGGAGAAGGGTTTTGGGGGGCGTCCATACGTGGAAGCGAGCAGGCAAGATCTTGGTGTTGAGAGCTTGGATACGATAGTCGGTCAGTTCGCTGGTCTGGATTCATCCAGCCAACCGGCTGATCCTTCTCATAGTTTACTATTCATTAAATCAGCCGAATAATATTTTTCTCTCACAATAAACTAGTCGAAATAGTATTTTTCAGCTAAGTTTCAGACCAGCGAACAAGCCAGTCTGCGGTGGAGCGGGAAGTTCGAGGGAGACGAGGAATATGAAATTGCTGGATTGTCAGGCGACCTTGATTGCCGAAGGTTCTGTATTGGACTGGAGTAGAGTATTGTGATGCACAGACACATGCCTGCCACCGGTGATCGGTGATCCGCTCGTCTCGCTGACTAATCATCAATCACACACACGACGGTCGAGTCGAGGTCCCAGCAGAACAAATCGGTGGCTTGGACGTGGACGGGCCTGAAATCGTTGTCTGCCTAAGACCGGCCCAGCAGCCAAGCAAGGGCCGTCTTATGGTGTCAAAAAGAAGATGGGCCCTATCTGAAAAATGGCATCGCACCGTGCTGCAGCTTCAGGTGCCAGAAAGAAGATGGGCCCTATCTGAAAAATGGGCATCGCATCATGCAGAGCTGCTGCGTACAAGATTACAGGCACCCAAGCTCCACACAAAATAAATATCAAGAAGCTATTATACTTCTCTCTCTCTCTCTCTCTATTATAGACAAATCTCATGATTTTCACACTTCGTTTGCTTTTTTTAGAATTTAAAAACCATTCACCCAAAACTTTGCATCACTTTAAAATAGTTGACTTTGATTTATTAGCCTTGTGTGAGCATTTAATATAGGCAAAATAATTCTTTTTGTGAAATTAAAATTAGTCTTAGGACTAAGAACATGTTGCTGCCTACATGCTGATGCATATTTGATTTATATTTGTCTGGTTTTTGTTGCTTGAGAAAAGGTTTTCAAATCCCTTTTGAAAAGCATTTAAACAATTCTGGAAAATAAAAAGGAAAACGGAAAAGCTTTGCTAGTCACTGTTCTTGGCCGTGAGGCCCGTTCTTTCTCCTTTCGGCCTGTTTAGCCCAGCAGCGCCGCAGCCTTCATCTTGGATCAAGCCGATCCAGCAGACGTAGCAGGCCTCCTTCCTCCTCCTTCTTGGGCCGAAGTCGAAGCCCAGCAACCCGCGAGCGCCAGCGGCCGCAGCCCGCCTCCCTTCTCTCTCTGTCTCGCTGGCGAACCGGGCCCGCACGTCAGCGTCGCCTTCTTCCTCCTCCGGCTCGGTGTCGAACCGGACACCGACTGAGCGTCGATCCGCGCGTGGGCGTCCGCGCCACGCCCTGTCCCTATAAAGGCCGAACGACCGCGTCCGCGATGCCCTTTACAACCCTAAGCGACCCGTCGCTTCGCTCTTGAGCCGCAGAGCCGCCGTAACCCTAGCCGCCATTGCCGAGCTTCGTCTGAGCTCGCAATTCGCCGCGGCCGTCGCTCCTTCGCCCTTGTAAGCTAGCATGAAAGCTTCGCCCTGATCCCGTGAGTCTTCCCGAGCCTTTTCCCTGATTCAATTTTGCTCATATCGTGTCGCCGTGGTGTGCAGTTCAACATCGTCCGCCTCCGCGAGCTCATCGTCGTCCACGCTTCGAATCCGACCCCATCTTCGAGCTAGGTGAGACCGCCTCGCTTCCCTCTTTCTTTTGGGACAAGTCCCAAGCCAAATGGTGGCCGGAAACGTCCGGTATGCTTTCACCGGCGAGATTTCTCGCCGCCGCGGCCGCTTCTTCTCCGGCGTCTGCGCAGCCGCCCTCCTCCTCGGACCTAATCCGAACTGTCCATCTTGGATCGGACGGCCCGCAGAGGCCGATACCGCTTCGCGGGGAAAATTTGCTAAAGAGCCCCTGAGCTCTTTAGATTTTGAACCCGCAGTCCAAAGCGTATTCCAGAGAATACGTTTTCTCTTTTGGAAAATGTATTTTTTCATCTAACAGATTCAAAATCAAGTTCCATCTAATTACAGTTTTGCCACTGATTTCAAATGCTTATAAAATGCTCATTTTAACTCCGATTCGATCCGTTCAAATTGCGTTGGATTCGTAATCTCATGATCTACGTGTTAGTGTCCTTGTTAGCTCAGTTCTAGTTTTAAATTTCGAGTTCATGTTTAATGCATTAATAGTTTATAGGAAAACTTGGAAAATCCATATCTTGCTCGTTTTAGATCCGATTTCGGTGAATTTCGTGTCTATGTGATCGTAGTGACGAGTAGAATGTTTTTATACACTTTTCAAATTGTTTTCTTGCTGGTGGTGTATTGTTCTAATTATAGCCCTTTGTTTGCTTCGTGCATGATTGCTTAGATGATTGTATATTGCTGCTTGGTGTTGTTGATCGAGTTCAGACGGTGAGGTTTACGTTGGTGATCAAGAGAACTTCTACGACCAGCAAGACTTTCAGGAGAACTTTGATCAAGGCAAGTATAGCTAAGGACCTTCCTTGTCGTCCTATTCATGATGCTCACTAAAATACATATGCATGTGTCTTCCTTGCTACCTATGGTAGGATTTCCTAGATTTTGAATACTCAATTACCTTGTCACCTTGGGGAGGTTTGCATTGGGTAGTTCTATTGCTAGTGCAACAATCATGATCTTGAAACTTGATTAATGAATATGCTATAAATATAAACAAGATGACTTTTTAGCAACAGAAGGACTTGTCTTGTAACTGATTATCCAGGATTTAACGTACAGCTGTGAGGGCTATATGGCTCTGGCTCTAGTTGCTTGAGAAACCCTTTTCTAGCTAGTTAGAGGTCTGCGAGTTGGGTATAGGACAGCCTCTGTCCTGTTGAGCCTAGCTATGGAAGCGGCCTTTTATATTATTGGAAGGGGGGTTCCTATATCTGATGCCCCTGCGGCCCTGGCTGGTTAGACGAGCTCTTGGGTGGCTTTATATGGTTTCCGGTGTTTTGGGAGTAATTAACCCACTCATTTGGGAAACATGACTCACAGTGAAAGTGTACACCTCTGCGCAGAGTTAACAAACTGGTATACCAGCCGTGCTCATGGATACGAGCGACCTTGGAACACTTACATTAAGGGATGATGACTTTTACTTATTAAGATGATCATTTATGTTAATTGTTTAAGATATTGATCATTCATGTTCATTGATCATGTGTTATGGGATTATTGCTACCTTGATGTTAATAAATGCTAAACTTGATGATGACTTAAATGCTAACCATGATAAACCAAAGGTCGCCTATTTGAGCCTCATGAACCCTTAGTTATCTTGTTAAGTAAATCGACATGTACTTATGCCTTGCTTTATCTTTTATGTTGGAAAAATCCCGGATGGAGTATGAGATCCAGATTGGATTGAAGATTACCGTGATGAGTATTAGGCTTGGTGTCCACCGGTTGGCGCCCCCTGTTGGAGCTTCCGCAAGAGAGTTATCTTAGCGACTATTATATCTATGTTTGAGACTATGTGTTGAATATTTATTCGCTATGTAATAAACATTGTGTTGGTACAATTCACAATTTGTCCACTTATGTGTGTGACTATTCTTGGGGTGCACATAAGACTTTTATACATCCTCTTTTGTTCTTAAAATTGGGTGTGACAAATTGGTATCGAAACCTTTGTTATTTGTAGGGCGTGTAAGCCTAGTTAGAATGATCGTTTTAGCTTCCTTTGCTTCACTTGTTTCATGCTTTCCACCTCAATCTTGTTATTTGCTAAGTTTTGTGCTTCTTTTGTCTTATTCTATTATAAAATCAATTGATTCTATTCTAAATGATTTGAAACTTCTGTAGATGACACGTGACCGCAAGTCTGCCTGCTTGTACGTTGGAGGCTTTCAACCACAGCGTGTTGCGTATGAGCCAATGGAGCCTAGAGAGAATGTCCAGAGGAAGAACTAGAAGAATGAGGTTGGAGAAGAGGTCCATTCTTTGCCAACTCCGATAGCTCAATCCCCAGCACGTGTGGAGGCCATTGACTTGACCAATGATGATGAAGATGAAGTACTCCAGCCACTGCCTCGTATAGGTTGGACTGACAAGTTAAGCATCAAGAAGCCTGATGACAATTCCTTCTACCATGACTTGCTGACAATGATGTTGGAGTGCTATTATCCACACCTGCAAGCCACTCTGGAGTATCACACTACGGAGCACATTCATCCTCTGATTGGTTCATCTTGGGATACTCGGTTGCTGATCAAGACCCCGAATACTCGCAAGATAGATGTAGTTGTCACCCACCGTGTAAGTCGAGCTACCGCGGAAAGAAGCATGGAGGATGCTGCTTCCATTGCACTTGCCTACTACCATGGCCGTCTCTCTGATGATAAGAAGGACGATGGACTCTTGTATTACCCATGCTATCTTCTGAAGGAAAATAGTTGGACCATAGAGGTCGTGGTAAAAGGATCGAAGACTCTTGAGGCCACCGTTGAGTTAAACCGTGAACTTAAAAATAAGGTGGGAGTGTTAGAAGGAGAGCTGAAGAAGGCACAAGACATGATCAAAAAATACCAGAAAGAGATTGATGGCCTTAACGCCGAGTTAGGCCGTCCCAATCTGTTTGAGAAGTTAGATGAGCCCTCCACCAAGAAGAACGCCGCCCCTTAAGTTTATGAAACCATTGTAATAGGCACGTTTTTAGTATCGTGAGTTGAGTCGAGTCTTTTAAGTGTTTGTGAACTATTGGTGTGCTTGCTGGATTATTATTATGATTTATGTGTGATTTGGATCTTTGTGATGAGTGCTGGAACTTTGTGGGCATGTCCACGAGTTCCTTAGTTAAAAATATTAAGGTTAAAAGTGCTATAATAAATAGTTTGGGTTGGTCTATCCTGTCTCTTTGCTTGCTGTTTTCTGGAGCAGTCAGTGATGTTTTGGTTCTAACTTTTGACCTGTTCAAGCAATGGTCATGAAATTTTACTGGGAGTATATAGACTTCTGTGTCTTTCCAATGGCACAAGAATCACCTTTTTATCTATCTGTATCTGAGAGTTATGACTGTCACAATATGAACTTCTGTGCTGTCTGGAATCTGAGGACAGTTTCTGTTGTGGTCTGTTTTTGATTAATGTAACCTCAGAATCAGAAAATGTGGTCTAAATGAAAGTTGTAGATAATTTCTTAAGCTTTCTAACCGTATAAAGATCATCTTATTTGGATATCTGGAACTCGAGTTATGACAGTTTTTCTGACCTGCTGATTCTGCATCACGTCCAGAAATTTTCAGAATTGCCTATCTCTTACATATTGGTGATGTTTCATGTTGGATTACAGATGTTTGCCCGTGGAAGAGGTAGAGGACGTGGGAGAGGTGCTCCACCACCCCCACCACCACCCATGACCACAGCAGAGGTGTTGGCGATGCAAGGACAGTTCATGCAGTCCATGATGCAGTTCTTTCAGAACCAACCTATTGGAGCACCAGCACCTCCACCACAAAGAGACAAGCGGAGGGAATTCATACAAGGACATCCTCCAGTTTTCTCTCATGCCGCTGACCCCTTTGAGGCAGATGATTGGCTACACGCAGTGGAGAAACAACTCAACATCGCTCAGTGTGATGACCAACAAAAGGTGTTGTATGCATCGGGACAGCTTTAGGGAGCAGCCCAGACTTGGTGGGAGTCATATCAGTCTGCTCGTCCCAACAATGCTCCTGCTATCACTTGGCTAGAATTTGTGAGGGATTTCAAGGCACACCATATTCCAGATGGTTTGATAGAGCTCAAGCAGGAGGAATTCAGATCTCTCGGGATGGGTTCTATGTGCATCGGTGAGTATCACAACAAGTTTGTTTCGGTTGGCTCGCTATGCTCCTAATGGCGTGAGGAGGATGCGAGATAAGCAACGTTTCTTCCTCAAGGAATTTACTATGATCTCGAGGTTGCAGTTGGCTGGTAACACATATGCTAATTTCCAGCAGTTGGTGAATCGCACTATTGTGCTTGACAATATGCGATTGGAGAGGGACAGGAAGAGAAAGATGAAGGGACAGGCCTCCGGAAGCAACACACGCCCGCGCTATAATAATCAGCAGAGGTATCAAGGTCCAGTCAGTCAGTGGAACCGTGGTTAGTTTCCACAACGCCCTCAGAACCAACAGCAGAATTGGAACCAACAGACACATGACAAATGGGCAATCAGACTCCACGCTAGGGAACGCCCAACAGCACCCCGATGAAGAGCAGTGCACCTAGTACTCCCAATAGGTGTTTCCGGTGTGGAGATGTGGGACACTATGCTAACCATTGCCCTCATAAGCCGAATCAACAGACACCTCAGAGGTAGAATAGCAACCAGAAGCCCGCGTACAACACTGGAAGAGTGAACCATGTGGCGCCTGAGATTGTGGTTGGAGCACCAGAAGTTATGATGGGTACGTTCAACATCAACTCTATCCCTGCTAATGTTGTTTTTGACTCTGGAGCTTCGCATTCTTTTATTTCACAAGCATTTGTTAGAACACATAGCATACCTTTAATTGCAATGAAGACTCAAATGCTAGTAAATTCACTAGGGGGATCAATACCAGCTGCATATTGTTGCCCTTCAGCAAGTCTTACCTTAAGGGGGTAGACTTCACAGTCAGTCCTATTGTGTTGAGAACTTTTGGGATCGATGTGATTCTGGGTATGGATTGGATGAAAGAACACTGAGCTGTGATTCAGTGTCAGGAGAGTTGTAGTAGTAACAACACCAAAGGGAGATCGAATCAGTGTTGGCATGACAGTGCAACCACCACCAACAGCTACAGTGAATCAACTAGATAATGATGCTAATCCTCAGGACCGTGTTGTGGAGGAGTTTCCAGATGTCTTCCCCGATGATTTGCCTGGTATGCCACCTGACCGTGACATTGAGTTTATAATTGAATTATTACCTGGTACTGCACCTATAACTAAGAGACCATATAGAATGAGGGTTAACGAATTAGAAGAACTTAAGAAACAATTGAAAGAGTTGTCAAATAAAGGTTTCATACGTCCTAGTGCATCACCTTGGGGAGCGCCTGTGATCTTTGTTGACAAGAAGGATGGAACATAGCATATGTGTGTGGATTATCGATCTCTTAATGAGGTAACTATCAAGAACAATTACCCGTTGCCTAGAATTGATGACTTGTTTGATCAGTTAAGAGGTGCTTGTGTGTTTTCTAAGATTGATCTACGTTCTGGTTATCATCAGTTGAAGATTCAAAATACTGATATACCAAAAATAGCTTTTACTACGAGGTATGGGTTATATGAGTATACAGTTATGTCGTTTGGTTTGACCAATGCACCTGCCTACTTTATGTATATGATGAATAAGGTGTTTATGGAGTATCTTGATAAGTTTGTGGTAGTATTCATTGATGATATATTGGTATTCTCTAAGACTAAACATGATCATGCTGAACATCTGAGATTGGTGTTGCAGAAGCTTAGAGAGCATAAGTTATATGCTAAGCGTAGTAAGTGTGAATTCTGGTTAAGAGAAGTCTCTTTTCTTGGACATGTGGTTTCTAATGGTGGTATAGCAGTGGATCCAGGCAAGGTGAAGGATGTACTGAATTGGAAGCCACCTAATGATGTAAGTGAGATCCACAGTTTTCTTGGCTTAGTTGGTTATTATCGAAGATTCATTGAAGGTTTCTCCAAGCTTGCTAAACCCATGACAGCCCTGTTACAGAAGAATGCTAAGTTTGAGTGGTCTAATCAGTGTCAAGCTAGTTTTGAAGAATTAAAGAAGTGGTTGACAACAGCTCCAGTGCTGATTTTGCCTGATCTAAATAAGAAGTTCTCTATCTATTGTGATGCGTCTCGTCAAGGTTTGGGATGTGTTCTTATGCAAGAAGGTAGGGTTGTTGCTTATGCATCTAGACAGCTGAGGAAACATGAATTGAATTATCCTACTCATGATTTGGAGTTAGCAGCTGTGGTTCATGCATTAAAAATCTGGAGACACTATCTGATTGGGCATAAGAGTGATATCTTTATCGATCATAAGAGTTTGAAGTACATATTCACTCAGACGGATCTGAATTTGAGACAACATCGTTGGTTAGAACTGATCAAGGATTATGATCTGGAGGTGCACTATCATCCTGGTAAAGCGAATGTTGTGGCTGATGCACATAGTAGGAAGAGATATGCTAATGAGCTTGAGATGGTGCCTATGCCAGAAGAGTTATGTGAAGAGTTTCAGCACTTGAACCTTGGTATTGTTTATAATGCTATGGAGATAGAAGTGACACCTACACTAGAGCTTGAGATACGTAAGGGTCAGTTGGAGGATGAGAAACTAAGGGAGATAGCAGGTAATGTAGCGCTTGGGAAAGCTCCAAGCTTCAGCATAGATGAGAATGGGACTCTATGGTTTGGGAAAAGAATATGTGTGCCTGAAGTGAAAGCCATTCGTGATGCAATTCTACGTGAAGCACATGATTCAACTTATTCTATCCATCCTGGCAGTACTAAGATATATCTAGATCTTAAAGAGAAGTATTGGTGGTATGGTCTGAAGAGAGATGTAGCTGAGTATGTTGCTATATGTGATACTTGTCAGAGAGTGAAAGCTGAGCATCAGCGACCTACAGGATTGTTGCAACCTATGAAGATACCTGAGTGGAAGTGGAAAAAAGTTGGAATGGACTTCATAGTGGGGTTACCTCGTACTCAAAGAGGTTATGATTCAATATGGGTGATTGTGGATCGTTTAACTAAAGTTGCTCACTTCTTACCTGTCAAGACCACTTATAGAGGACCAAAGTTAGCAGAACTATACATGGAAAGGATAGTGAGTTTGCATGGTGTTCCTAAGAAGATCGTTTCTGATAGAGGTACGCAATTCACATCTCAATTTTGGAGGACAGTACATAGTTCTTTGGGGACAAAGTTGAATTTTAGCACAACCTACCATCCTCAGACTGATGGATAGACGGAGAGACTTAATCAGATTTTAGAAGACATGTTGAGAGCATGTGCGTTGTAGTATGGTACTAGTTGGGATAAGAGTTTGTCTTACGCAGAGTTCTCATACAACAACAGTTACCAACAGAGTCTCAAGATGTCACCGTTTGAAGCTTTATATGGGCGTAAGTGTAGAACACCCTTATTTTGGAATCAAACAGGTGAAAGTCAAGTGTTTGGACCAGATGTGCTTAGAAACGCTGAAGAGCAGGTGAGTGTAACAGAACCGACCAATTATACGAAATTAAGTAAGAAAATCATCCGCCAGAGCAGACGATTTAGCAAACTTAAGTCCGTATAACCCGGTAGTCCGTGAAATCACGAAGGATTTCAAACCAACTCACATACCAACCAAGATCGTAATAAGTTTAGCGATCACCATCACATATTATATAAAAGTTCGCATCTCAGATACATCAGAGTTTAAACATAGTTATTACAAAATGAGTTCAAATAGAAATAGCGGAAGCCATTTGTTCAAAACCACACACACTCACACGGAGTTCAAATACAGTGCCAGCTAAGGATCATCTGCAACAAAAGCATCAGACGAGACATAAGGAATGACCATGCCCATGGTCCTAAGCATCACCCATCGCAGGATAAAAGCAGTTGATACAGTAGCCGTAATACATCTACCCATCTGCAACAAATGGGAATAAAACCCTGAGTACGAGAAGGTACTCAGCTAGACTTACCTGACATAACCGAAAATAAAGTGACACCAAGGATTATGAAAGGCTTTATAGTAGGGTAGCTGACTCATTTGCAAAAAGCGGCATTTTTAGTATTTCAAGAACCTTTCCAAAAGCATTATTGTCAAGTTAATTATTAATAACCTGCCGACTACATTTGCACCTATACTAGAGCAAACATGTGATTAAACAAATAATGATAACCAATGATCATTAACAACTTTCATAATGTCATATTGATTATAACTGTCCAAGTGTTCCATCAACATTACTACGATGAAGTCACTCAAGTCAAGTGCTCACTATCCAGGAGCGATGGCGATTCGAATCGATTCCTAACCAGCTGGTGATTTATCCCTTACACAAACCTCACTCACCCGCTAAAGTGAGGTATCGGTCACCGAGTCAACTATCCAGGAATCTCGAGTTTGCCAGTAACCACATGTACCCGGGGGCCGACCGACTGCTCTTTGGTCTTATCTTCGTGCCCCCGTGTCCTACCACACCTGCTCCGGCACAGTGCGCTGTGGGCAATCTACTCTGCCCGAATAATCTCCCAGCTTCGCGGTCGAAAGGTACTTTATTTGGCCAGCTAAATGTAAGGCATGTGTTCAACATGACCTAAGGCCCAACAACGATCGGTCCTTAATCGACACAAACGGAAAGCACTACAGTCCAAAACTCTATAAGTCTCCGTCCAGTCTCAACTTCATTTAACACTTAGTCATACCATGACTACATAGTTCTCCAAGCAGATCCAAGTAACCACCTATAGCTCGCAGGTGACAGGAAATCACCCGACTTCTACCGGTCTAAGCCAGCTAAGCATTGACTCGACTGCGGATACCAGGGTAATAAGGATATAGTATAACAAAGGTAAACAAGGTATAATGCAGCAATGGTTGCAAACAACTCCTGAACGTATTGCATCAATTAAAGTAAAGCATTTAATTAATAATTGCAAACCGGGGAGAAAAATGCTTCGGGGCTTGCCTTTCTCGAAGGAGCTCGGGTGGTGATCGGGGCACTCCGGAAGTTCCTCAACGTCCTCCTCGTCAGCTTCGGTCACTTCCTGTGGCTGCACCTCGAGCTGCTCCTTGGGCTCCTCGGGTAAGACGACTGGGCTCTCGGTTTGCGATCATGTATGATGCAGGTGCGTAAGTGCTTATGCAAAAGGTGCATCGGATGAAATGAACACAATAGATATGCTTGAATACAAGGTAGTCAACATCATCCAACTTGTACTACAAGCACATGTCATCTACTGCATTCTCTTCTACTACTAATATGCTAAGTCAACACATCTCATTAAATGCTTCAAAGATACACCAAAGCTTCACTAATTTCTTAATCATACATAAAGCAACATTTGATTAAACCCTAATTAATAATAGGTTTGAATAGCAACATCTATTTTTATAGCTTAGAAAAATCTTAGAAAATTACCATAGCACAGTACTACCCTAAGTAGTCTACCATTAAGTTTTTATGACATTTAAATAAGTGGAGTAGCCTACACAAAAATGACAAGCTATGGCATAATTATGAACATGAAAATACTTTGTATTATAAAAAGTGTCAAACAATAGATGTAATATTTTTCCTATGTTCTATACAGTAAATAATCATTGCATGAAAATTATCACATGCATGTTTTATACAAATTTTGCTGTCTAGAAAAAATAACAAAAATCAGCCATTAAAGGCACTTGAACTACACGTCATAATTTTTCTACAGAACATGCATGGCATATATTTTTCATAGAAAGTACATCACCTAAATAGATCAACAAAATTAGAACCATATTTTTCTGACCTATATTCTATTTATTATACATTTCACAAGATATCAGCAATATCAAGAATTAAATAAAGCTCTACATTAAAGTATCTAAAAAATGACATGCAATATTTTTATCATGTAGATCTGGTGACAAGAAACACAACAAAATTTGTTTCAAAAAATTTGGAGCCATTTTGAGCAAGTTATAAATTCCCAAAGCATTTAAACAGAAATCTAAAAAATCATTTCTTAAACCCTTTCAAAAATCAGCCGACGAAAATGCTTTGTGTACCCGGTGCTGTGCACCTAGACCCGAGCCAGGGCGGTGATGAGCGGGCCCCCACAGTCAACGACCCCCACCTATCGGTCCGACCGAAGCAGGGGCGGCGCTGACCGGCCGGCTCTCGCCGACGGTGAGCCAGCCGACGGTGCGGTCACCACCAGCAGCTCACCCACGACGAGGCGAACACGGTGCACCAAGAGAAGGCACGGGAGGAGCTCGGAATGGGGCTCGACGGCGCGCATGGCGGAGTGGTGGCGCGGCTCACCGACGGCCGGCCATCTCTGGCCACGGTAAGGCACGGGGAGGAGCGCACGAGGTTCGCGAGGGCAAGGCGGTGCTCACGCGCGCGAAAGGAAGGAGAAAGGTGGAGCGGAGAGGGGGTGCCCATGAGAGCGGAGCTCTCCGGTGAGCTCGGCCACAACTCCAGCGAGAGATTCCTAGGGAGAGGTAGCTTCTCATGGCTTATCGAGGCGAGCACGAGGTGCGCGAGGACGAGGCAGAGCTGCGGGCGAGATGGAGGGTTCAACGGCGAGCTAGGACGGTCACGCGAGCGAGTTCCGGCGAGGCGCGGCGCGCGGTGGCAAGGGCGGGCGTGCGCTGCGGCTGTTGCTGCTGCTGAGCGAGCGAGAGCAAAAATGAGATGGAGGAGGGGAGGCGGACGCTGCTCGGCAGATGGAGGCAAGCGCGTGGAGGGCGAGGCAGGCCGGGGTAGCCGTGCGGCGTGCGTCGACGGCACATGGCGGCCACGCGGCGAGCGCGTCCTGACGCCGGTCGGGGCACTGGTGCGGGTGAGCGGACGTCGACGCGGAGGCAGGCCAGGCCAGCCTGTGCGGCCGGGCCGAAAAGGAGGCGACGGCCCAGTAAGGTGAAAAATGAGATTTTTCAAATTATTTTCAATTCCATTTTCATTCAAACAAAATTTTGAACTATCTCAAAACAGTTTCAAAAGTTGGTGTAAAAATGAAAGTTGTTCCATTTTTCAAGATCTACAACTTTGCTTTTATGACCAAAAGTCCAATTCTAGATAGATTTTGAATTACAAAATAAAATCGATATTAACTCAAAACCCTAATTTTTGGAGAATTGTTTAAAAGCAAAATTTGGCAAACTTTGAATATGAACTTTGCTCCAAATTGTATCCTAATTATTTCTAGCTGTCTTAGTGATCAAAACAAGAAATCATGGCATCCAAACATGAGTATGGCATTTCACATTGTTTTAAACATAATGAATTTCAATCAACTTAAGCACCACATGAAATGATACTTCGTTTCTTTCGAAATGAAATGCATGAATGATGCTTATGCATGAGGTGATGATGATTATGCTTATGGGATGAAATGGTAATGCATGCTTAACACTGAGGTGTTACAGCCCTCCCCCCTTATAAAAATCTCATCCCAAGATTTGGGTTACGAACCATTTGTTATAAAAATCTTCATAAGCTTTTTGTAGATATTCTCCCGTTTCCCAAGTTGCATCTCTCTCATCATGATGATTCCACTGTATCTTGTATTTTTTCACCACACTATTCCGAGTAGCATGTTCTTTAGTGTCTAACACACGGACCGGTTGCTCACGATACACCAAATCTGATTTGAGTTTGATGCCCTGAGGTTCTATTCTTTCCTCCAGAACACGCAAATACTTCTTGAGATGTGATACATGGAAAACTAGGAAGACGATACTCATTGTCTCAGGTAACTCTAACTTATAAGCTACTAGACCTCTTCTTTCCAAGATCTTGTATGGTCCTACAAATCTAGCGGCAAGCTTTCTTCGAACTCCAAACCGTTTCTTCTTCATTGGCGTGACCTTCAGATAAACATAGTCACCAACTTCAAACACAAGGGGTCTCCTTCTACCTGCATAACTTTTCTGACGCGATTGGGCCGCCTTCATATTTTGTTGAATAATATGAACTTTCTTCTCGGCCTCTTCTACAAAGTCAATGCCATAATACCTTCTATCTCCTGGCTCGACCCAATTTAGTGGTGTTCTACATTTTCTGCCATACAAAGCTTCGAATGGAGCCATCTTGATGCTTTCTTGATAACTATTATTGTAAGCAAACTCAGCTAATGGTAACCACGACTCCCATATTCCCCTAGAAGACAACACACAGGCTCTTAACATATCCTCTAGAACAGCATTCACTCGTTCAGTCTGACCATCTGTCTGAGGATGATAAGCGGTACTATGAATCAAACTAGTTCCTAAGCCTTTGTGTAAATGTTCCCAAAAGTAAGCCATGAACTATGGCCCTCTATCAGATACTATAGTCTTTGGTATACCATGCAACCTCACAATTTCTGCGATATACTTCTCGGCATATTGAGGTGGTCGATAAGTTGTCTTGACAGGTAGGAAATGAGCGGTCTTGGTAAGACGATTGAAAGCTCTAGTTTGGTTTTGGTTAATTGATGAAACCCTAAGTGCTAACCTAGTTTATCAAGATGATTATGAGATAGGTAGCACTACTCCAAGTGATGAAGCAATGACGAAGATCATGACAATGGTGATAGCATGGTGATCATCAAATGCTTGAACTTGGATAAGAAGAAAGAGAAAAACAAAAGGCTCAAGGCAAAGGTATAAAATGTAGGAGCCATTTTGTTTTAGTGATCAAGACACTTAGTGAGTGTGATCACATTTAGGATAGATAACCGTACTATTAAGAGGAGTGTAACTCGTATCGAAATGCGGTTATCAAAGTGCCACTAGATGCTCTAACTCATTGCATATGCATTTAGGATCTAGTGGAGTGCTAACACCCTTGAAAATATTTGTGAAAATATGCTAACACATGTGCACAGGTGCTCTAACTCGGCGCTTTCTGGAAAATGGAATGCCTATTTTCTATTGCGCCGGATGCAAAATTCTTGGTGGTTGGCACATTTGAGCAAGGGTGAAGAAGTTAGAGTTGAAATGGAGTTGGTCGAAATGATGCTGGCGTCGGTCTACTGACCGGACGCTGAAAGGCTGCGTCCGGTCGAGCTGTCAGACGGCACAGTAGGAAGGGTTGAGCACCGGACGCTGGTCTGCGTCCGGTCAAGGTGGACCGAACGCGTCCGGTCAAAGAAATACGCCTCGGGGAGCTTACTGGAAACGACCGGACGCTGGGGCTTCAGCGTCCGGTCAGTTTTGCCGGAGCGTCCGGTCAGCTTCGTAGCCGTTGAAATCTGACGAACAGCGTTTGAAGCTGGTGACGTGTGGCGTCCATCGGGTGACCGGACGCTGAGGGCCAGCGTCCGATCGGTATGACCGGAGCGTCCGGTCAGAGCGTGTTTTGCCCAGTGAAGGGGTACAACGGCTCTATTTGATGGGGGCTCTATTTATAGCCTCATGGCCGGCTCAAGGATGAGGTCTTGCACATTTTCATTGACATAGCAACCTTGTGAGCTTAGCCAAAGTCCTCCCACTCATCTCCATCATTGATCCATCATCATTGTGAGATTGGGAGAGAATCCAAGTGCATTGCTTGAGTGATTGCATCTAGTGGCACTTGGTATTCGTGTTGCGCTGCGGATTTCGCTTGTTTCTCTTGGTGGTTGCCACCACCTAGACGGTTGGAGCGGCGGTGAAGGATCGGCACGAGTTGGTGATTGTTCATGGCCGCCTTCGGTGATTGTGAGGGGAGTTGTACCTTCCCCGGTGGAGCGCCGAAAGGTAACTCTAGTAAATTGCTCGTGTCATTGAGTTACCTCACTTGTGGGTCGGTTCTTGCGGTGTCCAATCGTGTGGACGAGGTTTGTGAAACACCTCTTAGCCGCCGAACCACCAAGTGTTGGTCGACACAACGGGGACGTAGCGTGTTGGCAAGCACGTGAACCTCGGGAGAAAATCGATTGTCTCTCTTCTTTGTCATTCTCCCGGTGATTGGCTATATATTCATCTTGTGATTGGTTCATCCCCTACACGTCGGTATAATCACTCTACTCACTCATTTACATTCTTGCAAACTAGTTGATACAAGCTCTTTAGTGTAATTAGAATTGAGAGCTTGCTTTATTATTTACATTCATCTAGTTGAGCTCTTTAGAGTAGCAAGGCTGAGAGCTCTTAGTGAGTAATTACATAGCTAGTTTGTGTGCCTAAGTATTCATTGCAACTAGAATTATTGGATAGGTGGCTTGCAACCCTTGTAGAGCTAGAGCAAGTTTGCATTACGCTATTTGTCATACTAATCAAATTGCTCTAGTCGATTTGTAGATTTTTAAATAGGCTATTCACCCCCCCTCTAGCCATATTAGGACCTTTCAACGATCCACAATCACCCAAATCGAATCATGTCCCTTTTGAGTAGTGGGCAAACCCGAGATAAAATCCATACTTATATCATCCCACTTCCAATTAGGTACGGACAAAGGTTGCAACAAACCGGTAGGTTTCATATGAATAGCTTTCACTCTACAACACGTGTCACATTTGGCAACATATGCTGTAACTTCTTTCTTCATCTTGGTCTACCAATAATGAGGTCTCAGTTCTTGATACATCTTACTACTTCCCAGATGGATAGATAGCTTAGAAAGGTGAGCTTCATCCATGAGTTTATTCCTAAGCTCTCGATCCTTGGGAACCACAAGACGGTCATCAAACCACAACACGCCCTGTTCATCCACTTTAAAGTGCTTAGACGGCTTTTCTTTTATTTTCTCTTTGATGTGGAATATTCCCTTGTCTGTTTTCTGGCCTTCTATTATCTTACTTTCCAACGAGCAACTAATCTGAATACTATATAACACAGCAGGATGCATCAGATCGAACCCATCCTCAAGTAATGGCTGCACATTCAAGCAATGTGACTTTCTACTCAAAGCATCTGCCACTACATTGGCCTTTCTAGGATGATATTGCACATTCAAGTTGTAATCTTTGATCAATTCCAACCATCTTCGCTGTCTCATGTTCAGCTCTGGTTGGGTAAAGATGTACTTGAGACTCTTGTGATCTGTGAAAATATTGCACACATTACCAAGTAGATAATGTCTCTAAATTTTTAGGGCATGCACAACTGTAGCAAGTTCAAGATCATGTGTCGGATAGTTGACCTCGTGCTTTCTCAATTGACGTGAGGCATAAGCAATGACTCTTCCTTCTTGCATAAGAACACAGCCCAATCCAGTTTTCGATGCGTCGCAAAACACATCAAATGGTTTCTCAATGTCCGGTTGTGCTAGAACATGAGCAGTGGTCATCAGTTTCTGCAAGGTGTGGAAAGCTGCTTCACACTCCTCTGTCCACACGAACTTGTGATCTTTCTGTAGCAGACTTGTCATTGGCTTGGCAATCTTCGAGAAGTCCGGTATAAAACGACGGTAGTAACCGGCTAATCCTAAGAAACTTCTAATCTCAGGAACTATGGTCGGTGCCTTCCAATCCATAACCTCTTGCACCTTATTTGGATCGACTGAAACTCCATTTTCTGACAAAATGTGACCAAGGAAAGGAACTTTCTTCAACCAGAATTCGTATTTGCTAAACTTAGCATATAGCTTATGATCTCTAAGTTTGGTCAAGACAATTCTCAGATGCTCTTCATGATCCTTCTCATTCTCAGAGTACACCAGAATGTCATCAATGAACACAACCACGAACTTATCCAATTCTGGCATGAAAACTGTATTCATCAAAAACATAAAGTATGCAGGAGCATTTGTCAATCCAAAGGACATGACAAGATACTCATACAACCCATATCTGATGGAAAATGCAGTTTTCGTTATATCTTGTGGCCTAATCTTGATCTGATGATAACCGGATCTCAAATCTATTTTTGAGAACACCTTAGCCTTGGCTAACTGGTCAAATAGAACATCAATATGAGGCAAGGGATACTTATTCTTGATGGTTACAGCGTTCAGTGGCCTGTAATCCACGCACATTCTCAACGTGCCCTCTTTCTTCTTTTTCACAAACAAGGCGGGACATCCCCATTCAGACTTGCTTGGCCAGATAAACCTCTTTTTTGATAACTCTTCTAGTTGCTTCTTTAGCTCAACTAATTCATCCGAAGGCATCCGATAGGGTCTCCTTGAAATTGGAGCTGTTCCGGGGATTAACTCAATTCCAAATTCAATATCCCTATCTGGCGGAAGACCAGGTAGCTCATCCGGGAATACATCCGAAAACTCACACACTATCGGAATCTGATGAATAGGAATAACTTCAGTAGCACATGTCACACTTATAAGGTCTGTTCTCTGAGGCAATGGTACTTGAAAAGTACCCTCACCCAGGGGATCCTTAAGGGTAAGTACCCGACTTCCTGTATCTATAACTGCTCCCCAATCCTTCATCCAATTCATACCTATAATGACATCTAGAACTAGTCCAGGCATAACTATGAAGTTCACTCGAAACTTCCTGCTACCTAATTCAAGGGTTGCCCCTCGAACCATCCGATTGGTCAAAACATCAGCCCCTGCTGAACTTATACGGTAACCATAACCCAATTCTATGCATAGTTGTTCATGTTTCTGTGCAAATGCTTGACTCATAAAAGAATGCGATGATCCAGAATCAAATAGAACAACTGCAGGGTTTTCATTGACAGGAAACTTACCAGCGGTTACGGGCTCTCCCTCAGGAATCTCATCCATAGTCGTACTATGCACTCGAGCAGGATAGGTCTGCTGCTTCTTCTTCGGTGGATAAGGACAGAACCTTGAGAAGTGGTCGGGTTGGTCACAATTGTAGCAGGGTCCCCTTACTGTACCATCAGATCCCACAGCTCCCTTGGAACTGCCCTATACCACAGTTGCGACTGCCTTGTTAGACTGTACTACCATCTTGTAAGGCTTCTGTGGTCCCCTAAAATTCTGACCTCTATGCTGAGGTGGCCTAAACCTAGCACCAGGTGCAGATGGATGATAGGGAGGATGACCTCCCGCAAGTGCTCTTGCTTGGGACGGACCACCTTCTAGGGCTCTCTTGCGAGTCTTGGCTGCGGTACTGGCGTTGTTGTTCTTTTCCTGCTTCAGACAATCACTGATAAAGTCATTGAATCTGTCACGGGTGTTGGTACCCACATGCTTCATCATCTTTGGATTGATTCCTCTCTTGAAACTAGTGATTCTCTTAGCATCGGTGTCAACCATGTCGGGAGCATAACGACACAAGTTGTTGAAGGCATGCAAATATTGCGTCACGGTTTTGGTGCCCTGATTCAACGCCAAAAACTCTCCCAACTTCATCTTGGTCAACCCGGGTGGAATATAAACTCCACGAAAGGCCTCAGCGAACTCTCTCCACGTAATCTGAGCATTTGGAGGGAAGGTGTAACAGAACCGACCAAATCATAAGAACGTAAGTACAAAAACAATCACCGAAGCGATTAAATTCCTGTACTTAAGCTCCCATAATCCCGGTAGTCCGGAAATCACGAAGGATTTCAACCAACTCTCGACATACAAACCAAGATCGTAATGATTCAACACAACACATCATTCGTTACAACATTTCACAAGTAGCATTCGGATTACATCCATCAGAGTTCAAATAAAATATTACAAACCAAGTTTGAGTGTGCGGAAGCAACATAGTTTAGTACATAACTTCATAGTTTCAAATACATTGTCAGATCAGAGTCATGTCCCACAAAAGCATTATCAGGTACAAGAACTAGTAGAGACCGCTACCAACGGTCTAGTCTTCATCCCCGACTAGAGAAGGCAAGACTTGCAACAACCAAAGAAGAAGCGGTCATCCGCAATGGTGGGAGATAAACCCGAGTACGAGAAGGTACTCACTAGACTTACCCGACAAAATAGAAATAAAAGACACCAAGGATCATGCAAGGCTTTTGGTGGGCTAGCTTGACACGGTTGCATAAAAGAGCTTATGATTATAATAACCAATTTAAACTTATTATCAAGCTTATCATTATTTACATCCACTAGATTAGCTTTGTACTAGAGCACTCACTTATTAGGAGCAAACAATATTAACCATAGCAGGTATAATAAGGTTGTCATCATCATATCATCATTTCCGAACCATTAAGTATTAAGTGTATCTACATTGGAGATAAGCCCGTCAAGTTCTCACTAACTTGGGAGAGCGGCGATTGAATCGAATTACAACTCAGGTGAGGGGTATTCCTAACTCTCACCTGGCATACTTTGCAAGGGTAGCCGTGGGTCACCTTTGGAACATCTCAGAACCAAATTGTGGGTTCGATCAGCGCAAAGACACTCTCGTGGATTACCCTTACGCCGGGACGATCGGGACTTTTAAATCACTGCCCTTGGACTCACGCCCACGGCTCCCTTCCGAGGCGCACTTTATACTTATCGACTCTCGGCACGAGGTGAGCTACTCGGCAGCGGTCGGTCATCGGACACGGCCAACTAAGAGAGAGGCATGCGTTCAAGATGAACAGGAAAGGCTCCAAGAATCGGTCCTTAAGCGACATGCAGACGGAGTCACGCAAACCGGCAAGCCTCCGTCCAGGTCTTCATTTCAATTTAAGATCGGTTCTTTTCCACGATAGCAAATATAGCCAACCGTGCCACATGTATCTTCCTATATCTCGCGGTGATAGGAAATCACCCGACTTCTACAGCGTTTAAGCGGGGCTAAGCACTACTCGAGCCTGAGCTACATAGGATTCGGGGGTAACAATATCGGACAAGGATTGGGTAACCAATGCGGCAATGGTTTGCATCCAACACCTAAACTTAATGCAACAAATATATATATAGATATATAATAATAATAATGTAAGCGCATTTCAGAAATTAGGAGGCTTAATATGCTAGGGCTTGCCTTTCACAAAGTTGCAAGGACGATGGTCGGGCACTCAACGGCGACCTCGTCCAAGCACTTCTCCGAAGGTTGCTCCTCCCGAATTTCCGGTGTCGCTTCTTTGCTCACTCGGTTCCTCGAATTCCAGCAGGGTTACTCCTTCTGGTACACCTATTGCATGCCGATGCAAAAGATAATTATCATGGATGCATAAGGAATGACATGATGCTCATGATGAATGAATCACAGTGAGTGTTTACGAAAGCATCACTGGACACTCGTTTACCGAGTAATTAGCTCTATTCAAATCACTTTAAGCATGTATCCAACTTAACTTAAATAACAAGAGCAACTTACCTAACTTGCATAACCTAAGATAAAGATGCCCATCTTCAGTTAAAGGCCTAACACCTAGGAACATTACCACAAACTTAGAACTAGTAAAGACATACTTAAAATTACAGTTAAAGCTTCGTATGCAAACAAGTAGTCACTCAATTCAATCATAACCAAAATTCTATAAATCCAAATGACTTGCAAGAGAACATTCTAGAAAGCTTATGAAATTCTCTACAATTCATTTGTAAACATCAAAGCATGATTCTTAAGTTAACCAAATCAAATTCCAGTAACCTAGAATCTGTCCCGCAATGACAGGGTTGTTAACTTAATTATTTAATGATGATGTAAAAGCCTAATTTGACCAAACCAAATTTACCAACTTGTTTTTCATACCTAAGAAACATTAGAAAGTATAGTGCCAACTTCTAAATAATTTATTAAATATCCTTTTCCAATTCATTTAGTTAATTAGGTGATTTAAGCAATATATAGTAAAACTATTCATAAAAATCTACAAAAATTACAGTAGCTATCTCATGCTGCACATAGACTACCATAAAAATTTCAAAGCCATTGGGCAAGTAAAACTTGTTGTATCTAAAATAACAGATGACATGTCTATTTCTAGCATAATTAGGAAACCTTATTAAAAAGTGTCAAACAATAGATTTCCCATTTTTCCTAGCCTCACTCTAGCATAAGAATAGCACTCATCAAATTTTACCTTCACTGGATCTATAGAAAAATTATGAAAATTCTCACAAGATCTACCCATTAATAAAAGGAAATTCTATAACTTAAAAACTACACATGCACTAGCTCTGAAATTTTAACTAGAGCTTCTAATAAGCAGTAATAGACTACCCACAAAATTTCATAATTTTTGGACCAAAGAAACTCAAGATAAAATTCAAACAAGTTTGCATGCATCTAAAAACACATTTCAAAGTCCTATTTAATTCATCCAGAATTTCTAAAACATGTGCTCATATAATATTTTTATTAAATACTAGACATGACCAGGAACTCAACAAAATTGGAACCATAATATTTGGATCTATCAAACTTGAGTTACATATTTTTGAAATTGTGCACCAAACTGTGAAAAACAGTTAAACAAAACAAACATGAAAAACCTAACCGCTACTGGGCCAGTCCGAAGAATCACGGCGGCCCATGAATCTGTGTTGCACGGCCCAAGACGCATAGCGCAGCCCAGCTTACTCTCGCCCAGGCCTTGTGGTCGGTGGCGCGACACAGTGGACCCGCAGCGTCGTGAGACAGCGAGGGGAGGCGGAGGAAGGCGACGACGCAACTTCATGGCGCGGTGGCTCCTCCAAGGAAAAGGCAGCGATGCCAGCAGATTTCGCCTCACCCTAAGCGGACCTAGGGAACCATCTATTGCAGCTAAGGGCGCAGCTAGAAGGGGTGGCGATGGCCCGCGGCGCTTCGGCCACGGCGCGGCCGGCTCCGGCGTGGCTTCGACGTCCACGGCCCTAGTGGCTCACTCAATGAGCTTCAAGCGTCACATCTGAAGCTAAGCGCAAGGGAGAGAAGGCGATAAGGGGCTCGAGCAGCACGGCCGCGCAAGCAAGCTCGGCGGCGGCGATCATGGCGACCGGTGGAGCCGCGCTCCACGGTGAGAGCTACCCGAGGCAAAAATGGAGTGGCGGTGGGGTCGAGGACGTGGAGAGGCTCACGATGGTGCGTGGTTCAGAGGAATCGGGCAATGGCGCTCGGTTTTGGGTGGAATTGGCTGCGGCGGTGCTTGACGTTCGGTCGCCCGTGCGTCGCGGAGGAAGGAGAGGAAATGCAAAATGGAGCGGCGACTTCGGCGAGGGCGAGCAGGAGGGCTTCAAGACGCGGTTTGTCGCGCCGGCCAGTATCCCACGGCGTGGGCTGCTTGGCTTTCAAAGCGAAAAGCGGCGACAGGTGGGCACGCGGCGTCGTTTTTCAAACGATCGGCCATGATCATCATCGATCGATTTTAAAACAGCGATTCAGGGTTCATCGACGATGACTGACAGCACCTATTCGACGATCATTAACTCCTAATCCGTGGCGATCTAAACTATGCCATAGTTAACAAAGTTGCTCATCTATACGTGAACTACAACTCTTTCCACTGGAGCTCAAGCTGGTTTGGCTTTGTTAGGGAGATACACGGCTCCAAACATTGGTACAAGAAACTGTACTTCACTTTAGGACTTAGAAAAATTTGCTAAGTATGAAATCAGCATGTACTTCTGACTTGTGGGCCATGTTTGAGCATGTTCTAGCCATTTTCATGAGTTGGTTATAAAACAACTTTTGTTCCTTGATAAATTAGCTACAACTTTTGTAAAGAGTGCACAGCCATGCAAAGTCTCTAGGTTGGACTTTTGAATCAGTCAAACGATGACACTCCAAGGGTCAATTCAAGTCAAACTTGCACTTGAGGGCATTTTGGTCATTTTGGTCTACATGAACAATGTCCCAACAAGTAACCTAAGTATAGTTAAGGTGTAATAGACCATGATCAACCACTTTACAAAATTGTTATACCACTTCTACTGATCACATGTGATAACGAAAGTAAAACAAGCAATTCATACATATGTTTCAATACAATGTTTCACATGTTGCATGACCTTGTTGTTATCCTATACTTGTCACATTACTACCATGTTGCCATGCTTCAAGATATGAAAAATTTATGTTGCATTCATACGTTGCACTACTACCACTCTAAGCAATCAAGCATGAAACACATACAATTTAAAATGTTGCATATGTATGTTTCAATGATAATGACATGATGACCTAGATAATGCACATGGTTATGAAATGACATGCAATTTAGTGGAAGCCTAAACACCTAGGGTGTTACAGCCCTCCCCCCTTAGAAAAATCTCATCCCGAGATTTGGAAAGCGTACCAATCAGTATAGAAAGCTGGATAGTTTTCCTTTAAATAATCTTCCTGTTCCCAAGTTGCATCCCGTTCACTATGATTACTCCAAACTACCTTGTATAACTTAACCACTCGTGTACGAGTCACTCTTTCTTGAGTATCCAGAACTTGCACGGGCTTTTCCTCATAAGAAAGATCAGATTTCAAGTTGACTTTCCTTGTTGCTATTCTTTCCTCGGGAATACGAAGACACTTCTTCAGCTGGGACACATGGAATATCGAGAATATAGCTCCCATCTCACGTGGTAGATCGAGCTTATATGCTACTCTTCCACTTTTCTCGATAATGCGGTAGGGTCCAACATATCGAGGCTCAAGCTTCCTTTTAATTCCAAAACGTTTGACTCCTTTCATAGGGGATACCTTCAAATAAACATGATCACCTACTTCAAACTCAATAGGTTTTCTTCTCTTGTCAGCATAGCTCTTTTGTCTAGCCTGTGCGGCAGTCATATTCTTCTGTATAGTTCGGACTTGCTCTTCGGCTTCTTTTACAAAGTCAATACCATAGAATCTTCTTTCCCCGGGTTCCACCCAGTTCAAAGGAGTTCTACACTTGCGACCATAAAGAGCTTCAAAAGGAGCCATTTTGATACTCTCTTGATAGCTGTTGTTATAAGAGAATTTGAGAGGTAACCAGTCTTCCCAAGAGCCTTTGCAAGAGATAAGACAAGCTCTAAGCATGTCCTCAAGAATTTGATTAGCACTTTCGATCCGTCACGATGTTTGCGGATGATAGGCGAATCTGCGGATTAGATGAGTGCCAAGATTACGATGTAAGCACTCCCAAAAGCGGCCGTGAACCGAGGCCCTCTATCGAAACAATGGATTTGGGTACACCATGGAGACGCGTACCACTTGTTGAAAATAAATCTCAGCATAATAATTGTGCGGGTGATAGGTAGACTTGATCGGAATAAAGTGAGCGGATTTTGTTAGATGATCTCGATAACCCAGATGGAATCACAACCCTTTTTGGTAGTGGGTAATCCAACAATAAAATCCATGCTAATTTCTTCCCACTTCCGACCGGGGAATAGAGAGTGGTTTGCAACAATCCGGCCTTATGTGAATAGCCTTGACTCTGCAATGATTATCACACCTTGCCACGTAAGTCTGCGATTTCTTTCTTCATCTTGGTCCACCAATAATACTGACTTGAGATCTTGATACATTTCTTTGCTACCGGGATGGATGGACAACTTAGAAGAATGGGCTTCAGCCATAATTTGATTTCTAAGTTCTTTATCTTTGGGTACCACAAGCCTATCATTAAACCAGAGAATTCCTTTGTCATCGACCCTAAAGTGCTTGGTCTCTTTCTCTTTCATCTTCCGCTTGATGTGAAACACACCCACATCAGTCTTCTGGAGTTCGATAATTCGACTTCTAAGAGAGCAATCCACAGTGATATTGTGGAGTATTACAGGATGAAGGAGGTGTGACAGATGAAAGTCTTCACTAACCAAAGAATTGCAATGGGCCTTTCTGCTTAAGGCATCAGCAACCACATTTGCCTTACCAGGATGGTAGTGCACTTGAAGGTTGTAGTCCTTGATCAATTCTAACCAGCGCCGTTGACGCATGTTCAACTCGGGTTGAGTAAAGATGTACTTGTAGGATAGTTGACTTCATGCTTTCGAAGCTGGCACGAAGCATAAGCAATTACTCGGCCTTCCTGCATAAGAACACACCCCAAACCGGTGCCACATGCATCACAATAGACATCAAAAGGCTTTTCAATGTCAGGCTATGCCAATACAGGAGCAGAGGTTAGCAAGGTCCGCAAAGTGTGGAAAGCCTCTTCACACTTCGGAGTCCAGACAAACTTCTCATCCTTTTGAAGTAGTCGAGTCATGGGCTTGGCGATTTTTGAGAAATCCGGGATAAAGCGACGATAATAGCCCGCCAATCCCAAGAAACTTCGAACTTCTGTGACCGTAGTAGGTGCCTTCCACTCAAGGACTTCTTGCACCTTCGTAGGGTCAACCGAAATTCCATCACCAGATAACACATGACCTAGAAAAGGTATCTTGTTCAACCAGAATTCACACTTGCTGAACTTAGCATAAAGCTGGTTGTCAGGCAACCGAGTCAAAACAATTCTTAGATGTTCAGCATGCTCTTCTTCATTCTGAGAATATACAAGGATATCATCAATGAACACGACGACAAACTTGTCCAATTCTAGCATGAATACAGAATTCATCAGGTACATAAAGTGTGCCGGAGCATTTGTCAACCCAAAGGACATGACAAGGTACTCGAACAAGTCATAACGAGTAGAGAAAGCTGTCTTAGGTATATCTTCAGGACGAATTTTGATCTGATGGTAACCAGACCTCAAATCGATCTTGGAGAATACCTTAGCTTTGGAGAGCTGATCAAACAAAATATCGATGCGAGGAAGAGGGTATTTGTTCTTGATGGTAACAGCATTTAGGGGACGATAATCTACGCACATGCACAAAGATTTGTCCTTCTTCTTCACAAAGATAGCCGGACAACCCCAAGGAGAAGAACTAGGCCGAATCAAACCTTTCTTCAATAGCTCATTCAACTGACTCTTCAGCTCAGCCAACTCATTGGGCGGCATTCTATAGGGCCTTCGAGAAATAGGAGCCGTACCCGGAATGAGTTCTATCTTGAATTCTACATCACGGCCCGGAGGTAATCCAGGCAAGTCATCAGGGAAGACATCTAGAAACTCACAGACAACGGGTAGATCCTCAATGGCTTTGGCTAGGGTAGCATTGGCTGTATTGTGAATAGAGATATCACGAGGTAACTGCACTAGAAAACCCTTCTTATCCACAGGATCCCTCAACATTACCACACGGGTTGACGTGTCGATCAACACTCCATTCCCACTCATCCACTTCATTCCTAGGATTATATCAATTCCTACCCCTGGTAGAACTACAAGATCCGTAAGGAACTCTCGATCCCCAATTTCAAGCTTTACATCTTTTACTACTTGGTTAGTCATGATATTATTCCCAGCAGCACTAATGCAATAACCACCCTTGACAATTGTAATCACATTCATCTTATGCTTAGATGCAAAAGTAGAACTCACAAAGGAATGTGAAGCACTCGAATCAAAGAGCACAACTGTAGGGTGATCATTAATAAGAAACTTACCAGCGGTGACCACTTCACCAAAGCAGGAATTTCCTCCTGATGAGTGTAGTGAACACGCCCCTGACGGACGTTTCCTTGAGCATTCTTGGGAGGATGGGGACATCTATTTGCCCAATGACCCGGTGGTTATAGTTCCAACACGGCACGTTAGCTGGTGGGACATTGGAGCTGCCACCCTTGAGAGGTATTCTTTGGCAAGGAAATTGTGTACCCCTTGCGAAAACCAGGTTTAGCTTGATTCTTCTTACGAGGTGGGCGGTCTGGGACATTAGCGTTGGGTGGACGATGCTGGGTCTTGGATACCATTGGTGCCTTAGGATCGAGAAGCACCCGCCTCAAAGTTTCTTTTGCGGTTCTTGGAAGCGGCATATATCTTATCATTGTTCTCCTAAGTCGAGTGTCTTTGATAAACTCATTGAAGGTGACACACTTGCGATGCCCATTGACTTCATCGGTTTAGGGAAAGTCCCTCTTGAAGCTAGCTATTCTCTTAGCGTCGATGTCGACGAACTCAGGAGCATACCTCGCTTGAGTTGTTGAATGCCCGGAGGTATTCATTAAGACTCTTGTTGCCTTGGGTGAGCTTCATAAACTCAGTATGCTTAATGGCCATAAGACCAGGAGGGATAAAGTGTCCTCTGAAAGCTGCCTGAAACTGATCCCAAACTATCTCGACATTTGCAGGGAAGGTGGTCTAGTGATGTGTCCACCAGATGCCTGCAGGGCCTTGGAGCTGGTGTCCTGCATATGTGGCCTTCATACCTTCAGTCAAATGGAGCAATCCAAACCTTTGCTCTATCGTGCTCAACCATTCATCGACTTGTAATGGTTCTTACGCCTCCACGAAAGATAGGAGGCTTTGTATCCATGAAGTCCTTAAAATTGCTTTGTCTTGGTTCGGCTCGGGTCCTTGGCGGACATGACGATCCTCACGGTTAGCCATCGATGCATAGCCTCGGCTAACATCTGTTGACTTTCCACAACCGCTCGCATTAGCTCATTTGGTGTGGGCGGTGGCGGAGGTGGTTGTTCCTCATTTCCCATGCCACAACCCATGACGAAGGTTATGAGCCATCTGCAAAATGTATAGCAAATGAGCATTGACGATGTGGAAATTTTTGTAGATGAATCGTATAATTATGCCCAAACTGAGTCCATTGGAGGAATGCATTTATATAATCAACAGAGGCACAATCATTCATCACAACCACACAACTCATCAAGCGCGTCAATTGACACATAAATGCGATGAACTTAACCAACAACGAGGTCCATAGACCGCAAAGACGAAATTCATCAAAGGCTCACATACGTGGAGCATAATACGTTCGATAGGTTACATCTAAGCCATAATGGTTCCAAACTTACATCCACAGATAACTTATGGTTCGATATTACATCCCAACGATTAACTTATTACAAAGCTACTCGTTCATGCATGAGGATCAACAAAAGACTAACTCTGGCGCATTAGCTAAGTAGTAAGCTAAACTACGCATCATCCTCGGAGTCAGTGTCGAAGATCTCTCCTCCATCTTCATCACTAGCAGGCTCTAACTCCTCATCTTCCTCCTCCTCAGCTGGAATGTCCTCAGGTCCATTGACCTCCATGTCATCATCACCTTCAGCCATGATGACACCAGAACCCATCTCATCCTCATCATCAGGTGGCAGGAGAGGGTGAAGTTGATTGTGTAATAGGTGAACCTCCTCATGGAGATTGTCATTGTACTCCTCAAAGAAGCGCCACTTCTTTGCTCTAGCTCTACTGTCGTCGCACTCTCAACACATTCTCCTCGTGCCAGGCTTCATTCTGTTGGTTCATCACGTGAATCAACATGCGTTCACAGTTGCGGTGAGCAACTGTCAGCCTCTGAACCTCAAGGGTCTCTTGGTCCCTTTCCTGTGTTACTTGTTCCAAGCGGTGCTGAGCCGCATTCCTCTCAGCAGTCACCCTAGCTAGCTCTGTCCTCAGCCTTTCCTCCTCAGTAGGCTCAGGACGGGGCTCACGAGGAGCTAAACGGTGACGAGGCGCCCTGCCTCCAGCGGACTTGCGAGCAGTGAGCTTCGTGCGCGCCATCTGTAGCAAAAGTTACAACGTAAGGGGAGAATCATTTAAGGGATATGAAATTTAATTAGTCAGGACAATCATATTTTAAATGAGGGAGTAATGCAAGAAATGCCATGTATGCTTGAACATGATGCATGCACGATCCGTACATCCTCACAATCCTAGAAAAATTTAAAGGCTAGCGAAATATACGGTGGCATACATACGTTCTTTCGTATACGGTAGCTAGTCGATCTACAACGATACGTTGTTAGTGTACCTGCAGAAAATTTCATTTCAGCCCAGTAATTTCCCAAAATGCATAAAAGCAAGCGATAAACTAAATACTTTCATACATACATCCCCGATGCATATACTCTAGTATCACAGACTACCGTCGAGAGATACCCACATTTAAGTACTCTCATAGATACATGATTGAACATGTAAGTATGCGAGCAACCACAACTACTCTCCCCTAGACCGACGGTTGGACGGTCATGCTCTCACAACTCCCACTTACCAGAGCGTAGAGGTATTTGATCCAAACATTACCACCCAAGCGGATGGCATCCATACAATAACGCCGCCGTATTTATTTAAAAGCGAAACAAGCAAGAACCCCCAAGTTAGTACTTAATAAGCCACCTAAGAGTCCTTATTTGGGCATATGGGATATGACCACTGGCAATACTTAGTATTTAATTTAGGATTTTCACAAATACTTTTGTTTTAAATACACAAATGACATGTTTAGTGTCGAATCTTGCTCTGGTGCTAGCTGTAACAGAACCGACCAAATCATAAGAACGTAAGTATAAAAACAATCACCGAAGCGATCAAATTCCTGTACTTAAGCTCCCATAATCCCGGTAGTTCGGAAATCACGAAGGATTTCAACTAACTCTCGACATACAAACCAAGATCGTAATGATTCAACACAACACATCATTCGTTACAACATTTCACAAGTAGCATTCGGATTACATCCATCAGAGTTCAAATAAAATATTACAAACCAAGTTTGAGTGTGCGGAAGCAACATAGTTTAGTACATAACTTCATAGTTTCAAATACATTGCCAGATCAGAGTCATGTCCCACAAAAGCATTATCAGGTACGAGAACTAGTAGAGACCGCGCCCAACGGTCTAGTCTTCATCCCCGGTGGGAGAAGGCGTGACTTGCGACAACCAAAGAAGAAGCGGTCATCACGCAGCGGTGGGAGATAAACCCCGAGTACGAGAAGGTACTCACTAGACTTACCCGACAAAGCGAAATAAAAGACACCAAGGATCATGCAAGGCTTTTCGGTGGGCTAGCTTGACACAGTTGCATAAAAGAGCTTATGATTATAATAACCAATTTAAACTTATTATCAAGCTTATCATTATTTACTGTCTACTAGATTAGCTTTTGTACTAGAGCACTCACTTATTAGGAGCAAACAATATTAACCATAGCAGGTATAATAAGGCTATCATCATCATATCATCATTTCCGAACCATTAAGTATTAAGTGTATCTACATTGGAGATAAGCCCGTTAAGTTCTCACTAACTTGGAGAGAGGCGGCGATTCGAATCGAATTACAACTCGGTGAGGGGTATTCCTAACTCTCACCTGGCATACTTTGCAAGGGTAGCCGTGGGTCACCTTTGGAACATCTCGGGAACCAAATTCGCGGGTTCGATCAGCGCAAGACTCTCGGGGATTACCCTTCCGCGGGGACGATCGGGACTTTTAAATCACCGCCCTTGGACTCACGCCTATGGCTCCTTCCGAGGCGCACTTTATACTTATCGACTCCCGGCCGAGGTGAGCTACTCGGCCATGCGGTCGGTCATCGGACACGACCAACTAAGAGAGAGGCATCGTTCAACATGAACAGGAAAGGCTCCAAGAATCAATCCTTAAGCGACACGGATGGAGTCACGCAAAACCAAGCAAGCCTCCGTCCGGTCTTCATTTCAATTTAAGACTGGTTCTTTTCCACGATAGCAAATATAGCCAACCGTGCCACATGTATCTTCCTATATCTCGCAGGTGACATGAAATCACCCGACTTCTACCGCGTTTAAGCAGGGCTAAGCACTACTCGAGCCTGAGCTACATAGAATTCAGGGTAACAATATCTGGACAAGGATTGGGTAACCAATGCAGCAATGGTTTGCATCCAACACCTAAACTTAATGCAACAATATATATATATATATATAGATATATAATAATAATAATGTAACTACATTTCAGAAATTAGGAGGCTTAATATGCTCCGGGGCTTGCCTTTCACAAAGTTGCAAGGACGGTGGTCCGGGCACTCAACGGCGACCTCGTCCGGCACTTCTCCTGAAGGTTGCTCCTCCTGAATTTCCGATGTCGACTGCTGCTGCTCGCTCGGTTCCTCGAATTCCAGCAGGGTTACTCCTTCCGGTACACCTATTGCATGCCGATGCAAAAGATAATTATCATGGATGCATAAGGAATGACATGATGCTCATGATGAATGAATCACAGTGAGTGTTTACGAAAGCATCACTGGACACTCGTTTACCGAGTAATTAGCTCTATTCAAATCACTTTAAGCATGTATCCAACTTAACTTAAATAACAAGAGCAACTTACCTAACTTGCATAACCTAAGATAAAGATGCTCATCTTCAGTTAAAGGCCTAACACCTAGGAACATTACCACAAACTTAGAACTAGTAAAGACATACTTAAAATTACAGTTAAAGCTTCATATGCAAACAAGTAGTCACTCAATTCAATCATAACCAAAATTCTATAAATCCAAATGACTTGCAAGAGGACATTCTGGAAAGCTTATGAAATTCTCTACAATTCATTTGTAAACATCAAAGCATGATTCTTAAGTTAACCAAATCAAATTCCAGTAACCTAGAATCTGTCCCGCAATGACAGGGTTGTTAACTTAATTATTTAATGATGATGCAAAAGCCTAATTTGACCAAACCAAGTTTACCAACTTGTTTTTCATACCTAAGAAACATTAGAAAGTATAGTGCCAACTTCTAAATAATTTATTAAATATCCTTTTCCAATTCATTTAGTTAATTAGGTGATTTAAGCAATATATAGTAAAACTATTCATAAAAATCTACAAAAATTACAGTAGCTATCTCATGCTGCACATAGACTACCATAAAAATTTCAAAGCCATTGGGCAAGTAAAACTTGTTGTATCTAAAATAACAGATGACATGTCTATTTCTAGCATAATTAGGAAACCTTATTAAAAAGTGTCAAGCAATAGATTTCCCATTTTTCCTAGCCTCATTCTAGCATAAGAATAGCACTCATTAAATTTTACCTTCACTGGATCTATAGAAAAATTATGAAAATTCTCACAAGATCTACCCATTAATAAAAGGAAATTCTATAACTTAAAAACTACACATGCACTAGCTCTGAAATTTTAACCAGAGCTTCTAATAAGCAGTAATAGACTACCCACAAAATTTCATAATTTTTGGACCAAAGAAACTCAAGATAAAATTCAAACAAGCTTGCATGCATCTAAAAACACATTTCAAAGTCCTATTTAATTCATCCAGAATTTCTAAAACATGTGCTCATATAATATTTTTATTAAATACTAGACATGACCAGGAACTCAACAAAATTGGAACCATAATATTTGGATCTACCAAACTTGAGTTACATATTTTTGAAATTGTGCACCAAACTATGAAAAACAGTTAAACAAAACAAACATGAAAAACCTAACCGCTACTGGGCCAGTCCGAAGAATCACGGCGGCCCATGAATACGCGCTGGCGTGGCCCAAGATGCAGCGCAGCCCAGCTTGCTCCCGCCGCGCGCGTCAGCGGCTGACAGGGTGGACCCGCGCGTCAGCGAGACAGGCAGGGGAGCGGAGGAAGGCGACGGCGCAACTCGCCGCCGATGGCTCCTCCGGCGAAGGCAACGGTGCCAACAGTTTCGCCTCACCCTAGCGGACCTAGGGGAACCATCTATTGCAGCTAAGGACGCAGCTAGAAGGGGTGGCGATGGCCATGGCGGCGCTCGGCCACGGCACGGCCGGCTCCGGTGAAGCTACGACGTCACGGCCCTAGTGGCTCACTCAATGAGCTTCAGCGTCACATACAGAAGCTAGCGCAAGGGAGAGAAGGGGCGATAAGGGGCTCGAGCAGCACGGCCACGTGCGAGCTCGGCCGGCGGCGGTCATGGTGACCCGGTGGAGCCGCGCTCACGGTGAGAGCTACCTGAGGCGAAAATGGAGTGGCGGTGGGGTCGAGGACGTGGAGAGGCTCACGATGGTGCTGTGGTTCAGAGGAATCGGGCAATGGCGCTCGGTTTTGGGTGGAATTGGCTCGGTGGTGCTTCAACGTTCTGGTCACCGTGCACGCGGAGGAAGGAGAGGAAATGCAAAATGGAACGGCGACTCGGCGGGCAGGCACAGGGGCTTCAAGACGTGGCTGTCCGCGCCAGGGCGTCCACGGCGCGTGGCCTGCGCGCTCAGGCGAGCGGCGACGGGTGGTGCCATGCGGCGTCATTTTTCTGAAACGATCGGCCATGACTGTCACTGACTGATTTCTGAAAACAGCGATTCAGGGTTCATCGACGATGACTAACAGCACCTATTCGACGATCATTAACTCCTAATCCGTGGCGATCTAGACTATGCCACAGTTAACAAAGTTGCTCATCTATACGTGAACTACAACTCTTTCCACTGGAGCTCAAGCTGGTTTGGCTTTGTTAGGGAGATACACGGCTCCAAACATTGGTACAAGAAACTGTACTTCACTTTAGGACTTAGAAAAATTTGCTAAGTATGAAATCAGCATGTACTTCTGACTTGTGGGCCATGTTTGAGCATGTTCTAGCCATTTTCATGAGTTGGTTATAAAACAACTTTTGTTCCTTGATAAATTAGCTACAACTTTTGTAAAGAGTGCATAGCCATGCAAAGTCTCTAGGTTGGACTTTTGAATCAGTCAAACGATGACACTCCAAGGGTCAATTCAAGTCAAACTTGCACTTGAGGGCATTTTGGTCATTTTGGTCTACATGAACAATGTCCCAACAAGTAACCTAAGTATAGTTAAGGTGTAATATACCATGATCAACCACTTTACAAAATTGTTATACCACTTCTACTGATCACATGTGATAATGAAAGTAAAACAAGCAATTCATACATATGTTTCAATACAATGTTTCACATGTTGCATGACCTTGTTGTTATCCTATACTTGTCACATTACTACCATGTTGCCATGCTTCAAGATATGAAAAATTTATGTTGCATTCATACGTTGCACTACTACCACTCTAAGCAATCAAGCATGAAACACATACAATTTAAAATGTTGCATATGTATGTTTCAATGATAATGACATGATGACCTAGATAATGCACATGGTTATGAAATGACATGCAATTTAGTGGAAGCCTAAACACCTAGGGTGTTACAGAAGGTGGTGCGATGGTGCTTCCACCACATTCCTGCTGGTCCTTGCAACTGATGTGCAGCATACTCAGTTTTTAATACCTCAGTCATCCTCAACACACGGAATTTATCTTCCATAGTGTTGATCCATTCTTCAGCATCGAGTGGTTCTGTTGCTTCCTTGAATATTGGTGGCCTAGTGTCCATAAAATCTTTGAAGCTGCTGTACTGATTCACCCCAATGCCACCACCCTGATTGTTACTGCACTGAACATTGTTGGCGATGGTATGCAGAAAATCCTCCATGTTCTTCTGGGATTGTTCCGTGTTGCGCTGACTCCTGAGCAACTGTGCGAGGAACACCTCTGGGGTAAACGGGGGAGGAGGTGGCAAATGCAGTTCATAGGGAGGCTCATTGTTGTTGCCGTGGTTTCCACCACCACCACCACCGGTCCCAGCACCATTAGCACCGGTCTCAGTGGCCTCATAAGTGTTACGGCGAGTATTTGTCATCTGCATATTTCAGCAAGAAGTAATGATTGAGTGAAGCTGTAATAATTGTGAGTGAAGGAAAAATTATGCCGTACTGAATTTACTGGAGAGAATAAATTCATACAATAAAACAGAGGCACAATAATCACATCCCAATTAAAACAACATCACTAATTAAATTACTTCAAATGCAAACATCGCGTCCATACAACCAAATTGCCAGCATACATACACTGGACTTTTTATGCGTTCAGATATCGCATTACTAGCCAAGTTCCAATCACATGCCAAGCCTCATAAGTTCGAAGCAGGATACATTAGGTTCCATGCCAACAAAAGAAAGGTCATCGCGACAGGACCTAAACACTAGCACAAGGCAACTAGCCTACTCCTTGGGGCCGTCGTCGGGGTCAGAGACGTCACCATCGCCCCTTGGTGAAACTATAGGCTTGTCCTCCTCGTCGTCATCGATGTCCATGCCAGCGGCGTCTGGAGGAGCATATGGGCCAACCCCATTGTAGAGCGCGTGAAACTCCTCGTGCAGGTTGACGTTGTACTCCTCTAGCTTATCGACCCTCTGCAGCAGAAGGTCCCTCTCATTCCAGGCTTCATTCCTTTCCTGAACCAACTGTCCAATCATGCGGTCTGCATTGTTGTTGGCTTGAGTCAACGTATGCACCCGCTGCATAGCTCTATCACCTCTCTCAACCGCCTAGTCCCGCTGTAAGCTCATATCAGCCAATTGCTCCTGCAAACTAGCTATAGCACGTGCCTGCTTCTTCTTCTGCTTTCTCACCTTGAGCTTATCATGACCACATAAGCCAGTCAAAGTCCAGTAGGTACTCTCAAGACCCTCATACGCTCTGATGGTGGCGAACATAGCACTCATAGCATGGTTGTCGCTAGCCTATCCCTCAGCTGGACCTCTGACCAAGGCACTTCCCTGAGGCTGAACCCAAATAGCATCACGAGGATCATCCCTAGGAAAGGTGCCAGCTAGAGCTGCTGCAAGCTCACTAGGAAATCTGCTCATGATGTCCCTGATGACACGGAAAGCTGCTCCCTCTGCACCCTCAACAGGAGTGCGACCCTCAAACTCCAAGTGCCAACCATCCCACTCTATAGCATCACCAAGAGCAGGAACTATGATCTCTACCACTGCAAGTCCATCCTCTGCTAACTGGCTCTCATTCCAAGAGTACACTGGTTCTTGACCCTCTGCGTACCCCACATCATGGAGCACTCTCCAAAGCAAGGTCGGCATGCCAAACTCACTCAAGAAGGTGTTCGTGGTGCGGTGCTCCCTTAGGGCCAACGGACGTCGAGGTGCTCTTCCTTCGGTGGACTTACGGGCGGTCTACTTCGTGCGGGCCATCTGTAGCAAAATTTCTTTTATTATCCCGTGGGAACATATTTTAGGTGATACAACTTTTATCAAAATGAGATAATCAATTTATAAGGGGAGGAATGCATGACATGAATGAAATGCACAAGTAATATGATGTATGTACGTGCCGTACGTTCTCACAAACTTATGAAATAAATAATTTCTAGCGACGAATTCGGTGGCATACAAACGATCTCTCAAATACGTATCTAATACGTTCTACACGATAACGTTATTATGTACCTGCAGAAGATTCATTTCAGCCCAATTCCCAATGAATGCATAAAAGCAGTAAATTTTATCTACATGCTCTACATGAATCCCTAGAAACGTGTACAACAGTAGTAACTACCCGAACCATCGTCCTATTGACGGCATCGCCTCAATAGACGGAATACCCATACATGAGATACCTTTGTAAAACATGCGTAGAACATGTAATTACTCCAGCATCATATAAGCATTCACCCTAGATCGGTGGTGTATCCGATCATGCTCTCACAACTCACACTTACCGAGGCGTACAGGCAAATGATCCATACACTACCACTCAAACAAATGGCACTCATACAATAGCACGCCGTATGAGCAACGAAAGAGAAATATGATGCAAGAACCCCAAGTCAGTACTTAATTAAGCCACCTAGAGTCCTTAACTGGGCATAAAGGATATGACCACTGGCACACTTTCTAGTTTGGAAATTATGTTTTTCAAATGCCTTTTTGTTTTAAATACACTTGTGAACAGTAACACGCTAAACCATGCTCTGATGCCAGCTGTAACAGAACCGACCAATTATATGAAATTAAGTAAGAAAATCATCCGCTTGAGCAGACGATTTAGCAAACTTAAGCCCGTATAACCCGGTAGTCCGTGAAACTCACATACCAGCCAAGATCGTAATAAGTTTAGCGGTCACCATCACATATTACATAAAAGTTCGCATCTCAGATACATCAGAGTTTAAACATAGTTATTACAAAACGAGTTCAAATAGAAATAGCGGAAGCCATTTGTTCAAAACCACACACACTCACACGGAGTTCAAATACAGTGCTAGCTAATGATCATCTCCAACAAAAGCATCAGATGAGACATAAGGAATGACCATGCCCATGGTCCTAAGCATCACCCATCGCAGGATAAAGGCAGTTGATACAGTAGCCGTAATACATCTGCCCATCTACAACAAGTGGGAATAAAACCCTGAGTACGAGAAGGTACTGAGCTAGACTTACCCGACATAACAGAAAACAAAGTGACACCAAGGATTATGAAAGGCTTTATAGTAGGGTAGCTAACTCATTTGCAAAAAGCGGCATTTTTAGTATTTCAAGAACCTTTCCAAAAGCATTATTGTCAAGTTAATTATTAATAACCTGTCGACTACATTTGCACCTATACTAGAGTAAACATGTGATTAGACAAATAATGATAACCAATGATCATTAACAACTTTCATAATGTCATATTCATTATAACTGTCCAAGTGTTCCATCAACATTACTATGATGAAGTCACTCAAGTCAAGTGCTCACTATCCAGGAGCGATGGCGATTCGAATCGATTCTAACCGGTGATGATTTATTCCTTACACAAACCTCACTCACCCGCTAAAGTGAGGTATCGGTCGGTCTTAAGTCAACTATCCAGAATCTCGAGTTTGCCAGAACCACACATGTACCGGGGCCGATTGATCGCTCTTTGGTCTTATCTTGGCGCCCGTGTCCTACCACACACTGCTCCGGCATAGTGCTGCGCAGCAATCTACTCGGCCCGAATAATCTCCTAGCTTCGCGGTCGAAAGGTACTTTATTCGGCCAGCTAAATGTAAGGCATGCGTTCAACATGACCTAAGGCCCAACAACGGTCGGTCCTTAATCGACATAGACGGAAAGCACTACAGTCCAAAACTCTATAAGTCTCCGTCCGATCTCAACTTCATTTAACACTTAGTTATACCATGACTACATAGTTCTCCAAGCAGATCTAGGTAACCACCTATAGCTCATTCGCTGGTGAGGAAATCACGACTTCTACGGGTCTAAGCTAGCTAAGCATTGACTCACTGCGGATACCAGGGTAACAAGGATATAGTATAACAAAGGTAAACAAGGTATAATGCAAACAATGGTTACAAACAACTCCTGAACATAATGCATCAATTAAAGTAAAGCATTTAATTAATAATTGCAAACCGGGGAGAAAAATGCTCCGGGGCTTGCCTCTCTTGAAGGAGCTCGGGCGGTGATCGGGGCACTCTGGAAGTTCCTCAACGTCCTCCTCGTCGGCTTCGGTCACTTCCTGCGGCTGGGTATGACGACTGGGCTCTCGGTTTGCGATCCTGTATGATGCAGGTGCGTAAGTGCTTATGCAAAAGGTAAATCAGATGAAATAAACACAATGGATATGCTTGAATGCAAGGTAGTCAACATCATCCAAGAACATGTACTAAAAGCACATGTCATCTACTGCATTCTCTTCTACTACTAATATGCTAAGTCAACACATCAAATTAAATGCTTCAAAGATACACCAAAGCTTCACTAATTTCTTAATCATACATAAAGCAACATTTGATTAAACCCTAATTAATAATAGGTTTGAATAGCAACATCTATTTTTATAGCTTAGAAAAATCTTAGAAAATTATCATAGCACAGTACTACCCTAAGTAGTCTACCATTAAGTTTTTATGACATTTGAATAAGTGGAGTAGCCTACACAAAAATGACAAGCTATGGCATAATTATGAACATGAAAATACTTTGTATTATGAAAAGTGTCAAACAACAGATGTAATATTTTTCCTATGTTCTATACAGTAAATAATCATTGCACGAAAATTATCACATGCATGTTTTATACAAATTTTGCTCTCTAGCAAAAATAACAAAAATCAACCATTAAAGACACTTGAACTACACCTCATAATTTTTCTACAGAACATGCATGGCATATATTTTTCACAGAAAGTACATCACCTAAATAGATCAACAAAATTAGAACCATATTTTTTTGACCTATATTCTATTTATTATACATTTCACAAGATATCAGCAATATCAAGAATTAAATAAAGCTCTACATTAAAGTATCTCAAAAATGACATGCAATATTTTTATCATGTAGATCTGGTGACAAGAAACACAACAAAATTTGTTTCAACAAATTTGGAGCCATTTTGAGCAAGTTATAAATTCCCAAAGCATTTAAACAGAAATTTGAAAAATCATTTCTTAAACCCTTTCAAAAATCAGCCGACGAAAATGCTGGGTGCACCTGGTGCTGTGCACCTAGACCCGAGCCAGGGCGCTGACGAGCGGGCCCCCATGGTCAATGACCCCCACCTGTTGGTCAGACCGAGGCAGGGGCGGCGCTGACCGGCCGGCTCTCGCCGACGGTGAGCCAACCGGCGGTGCGGTCGCCACCAGCAGCTCACCCACGACGAGGCGAACACGGTGCACCAAGAGAAGGCACGGGAGGAGCTCAGAATGGGGCTCGACGGCGCACATGGTGGAGCGGTGGTGCGGCTCACCGACAACCGGCCATCTCCGGCCACGGCAAGGCACGGGGAGGAGCGCACGAGGTTCGCGAGGGCAAGGCGGTGCTCACGCGCGTGAAAGGAAGGAGAAAGGTGGAGCGGAGAGGGGGTGCCCATGGGAGCGGAGCTCTCCGGTGAGCTCGACCACAACTCCGGCGAGAGATTCCCAGGGAGAGGGAGCTTCTCACGGCTTACCGAGGCGAGCACGAGGTGCGCGAGGAGGAGGCGGGGCTACGGGCGAGATGGAGGGTTCAACGGCGAGCTAGGACGGTCGCGCGAGCGAGTTCCGGTGAGGCGCGGCGCGCGGTGGCAAGGGCGGGCGTGCGCTGTGGCTGTTGTTGCTGCTGAGCGAGCGAGAGCGAAAATGAGATGGAGGAGGGGAGGCGGACGCTGCTCGGCAGATGGAGGCGAGCGCATGGAGGGCGAGGCAGGCTGGGGCTACCACGCGGCGTGCGTCGCCGGTGCATGGCGGCCACGCGGCGAGCGCTTCCTGACGCCGGTCGGGGTGCTGGTGCGGGCGAGCGGACGGCAGCGCGGAGGCAGGCCGGGCCGGCCTGTGCGGCTGGGCCGAAAAGGAGGCGGCGGCCCAGTAAGGTGAAAAATGAGATTTTTCAAATTATTTTCAGTTCCATTTTCATTCAAATGAAATTTTGAACTATCTCAAAACAGTTTCAAAAGTTGGTGTAAAAATGAAAGTTGTTCCATTTTTTAAGATCTACAACTTTCCTTTTATGACCAAAGTCCAATTCCAGATAGATTTTGAATTACAAAATAAATTCGATATTAATTCAAAACCCTAATTTTTGGAGAATTGTTTAAAAGCAAAATTTGGCAAACTTTGAATATGAACTTTGCTCCAAATTGTATCCTAATTATTTCTAGCTGCCTTAGTGATCTAAACAAGAAATCATGGCATCCAAACATGAGCATGACATTTCACATTGTTTTAAACATAATGAATTTCAATCAACTTAAGCACCACATGAAATGATACTTCATTTCTTTCGAAATGAAATGCATGAATGATGCTTATGCATGAGGTGATGATGATTATGCTTATGGGATGAAATGGTAATGCACGCTTAACACCAATGTGTTACAGTGAGAAAGATTAGAGAGAACCTGAGAGTGGCACAAACCTGTCAGAAGAGCTATGCAGATAATCGAAGAAGAGACTTGGTATTTGAAGAAGTAGATTATGTCTATTTAAAAGTATCACCTATGAGAAGTGTGAAAAGGTTCAACATGAAAGGTAAACTAGCACCAAGGTATGTTGGTCCATTTAAAGTTTTAAAGAGATGTGGAGAAGTGGCTTATCAATTAGAATTCCCTGAGAACCTGTCTAGTGTGCATGATGTGTTCCATGTGTCTCAACTTAAGAAGTGTTTGCGTGTGCCTGAGGAGCAAATACCATTAGAGGAACTTGTTGTTAAAGATGATCTGACATATGAGGAGTTTCCAATTAAGATTTTGGATATGGCTGAGAAAGTTACGAGAAGCAAAACAATTAGGATGTGCAAGGTTTAGTGGAATCGGTATTCGGAAGCAGAGGCAACTTGGGAAAGAGAAGATGAATTGAGAAAGACATACCCGTAGTTGTTTGAGTAAGCACAGCCTAATCTCGAGGATGAGATTCTCTTAAGGGGGGTAGATTTGTAACACCCAAAACTTTGCATCACTTTAAAATAGTTGACTTTGATTTATTAGCCTTGTGTGAGCATTTAATATAGGCAAAATAATTCTTTTTGTGAAATTAAAATTAGTCTTAGGCCAAGAACATGCTGCTGCCTACATGCTGATGCATATTTGATTTATATTTGTCTGGTTTTTGTTGCTTGAGAAAAGGTTTTCAAATCCCTTTTGAAAAGCATTTAAACAATTCTAGAAAATAAAAAGGAAAAGGGGAAAAGCTTTGCTAGTCACTGTTCTTGGCCGTGAGACCCGTTCTTTCTCCTTTCGGCTTGTTCAGCCCAGCAGCACCGCAGCCTTCATCTTGGATCAAGCCAATCCAGCAGACGCAGCAGGCCACCTTCCTCCTCCTTCTTGGGCCGAAGTCAAAGCCTAGCAGCCCATGAGCGCCAGCGGCCACAGCCCACCTCCCTTCGCTCTCTGTCTCGCTGGTGAACTGGGCCTGCATGTCAGCGTCGCCTTCTTCCTCCTCCGGCTCGGTGTCAAACCGGACACCGACCGAGCGTCGATCCGCACGTGGGCGTCCGTGCCACGCCCTGTCCCTATAAAGGCCGAACGACCGCGTCCGCGATGCCCTTTGCAACCCTAAGCTAGCCGTCGCTTCGCTCTTGAGCCGCAGAGCCGCCGTAACCCTAGCCGCAATTGTCGAGCTCCGCCCGAGCTTGCAATTCACCGTGGCCATCGCTCCTTCGCCCCTGTAAGCTAGCATGAAAGCTTCGTCCTAATCCCGTGAGTCTTCCCGAGCCTTTTCCTCGGTTCAATTTTGCTCATATCGTGTCGTCGTGGTGTGTAGTTCAACGTCGTCCGCCTCCGTGAGCTCACCATCATCCACACTTCGAATCCAACCCCATTTCGAGCTAGGTGAGACCGCCTCGCTTCCCTCTTTCTTTTGGGACAAGTCCCGAGCCAAATGGTGGCCAGAAACGTCCGGTATGCTTTCGCCGGCGAGATTTCTCGCCACCGGCGATGTCGAGCTGGCGCGGCCGCTTCTTCTCCAGTGACTGCGCCGCCACCCTCCTCCTCGAACCTAATCCGAACCGTCCATCTTGGATCGGACGGCCCGTAGAGGCCGATACCCCTTTCGGGGAAAATTTGCTAAAGAGCCCCTCAGCTCTTTAGATTTTGAACCCGTAGTCCAAAGCGTATTCCAGAGAATACGTTTTTTCTTTTGGAAAACGTATTTTTCATCTAACAGATTCAAAATCAAGTTCCATCTAATTATAGTTTTGCCACTGATTTCAAATGCTTATAAAATGCTCATTTAAACTCCGATTCGATCCGTTCAAATTGCGTTGGATTCGTAATCTCATGATCTATGTGTTAGTGTCCTTGTTAGCTTAGTTCTAGTTTTAAATTTCGAGTTCATGTTTAATGCATTAATAGTTTATAGGAAAACTTGGAAAATCCATATCTTGCTCGTTTTAGATCCGATTTCGGTGAATTTTGCGTCTATGTAATCGTAGTGACGAGTAGAATGTTTTTATACACTTTTCAAACTATTTTCTTACTGGTGGTGTATTGTTCTAATTATAGCCCTTTGTTTGCTTCGTGCATGATTGCTCGGATGATTGTATGTTGCTGCTTGGTGTTGTTGATCGAGTTCAGACGGTGAGGTTTACGTTGGTGATCAAGAGAACTTCTATGACCAGTAAGACCAGCAAGACTTTCAGGAGAACTTTGATCAAGGCAAGTATAGCTAAGGACCTTCCTTGTTGTCCTATTCATGATGCTCACTAAAATACATATGCATGTGTCTTCCTTGCTACCTATGGTAGGATTTCCTAGATTTTGAATACTCAATTACCTTGTCACCTTGGGGAGGTTTGCATTGGGTAGTTCTATTGCTAGTGCAACAATCATGATCTTGAAACTTGATTAATGAATATGCTATAAACATAAACAAGATGACTTTTTCGCAACAGAAGGATTTGTCTTGTAACTGATTATCCGGGATTTAACGTACAGCTGTGAGGGCTATATGGCTCTAGCTCTAGTTGCTTGAGAAACCCTTTTCTAGCTGGTTAGAGGTCTGCGAGTTGGGTATAGGACAGCCTCTATCCCGTTGAGCCTAGCTATGGAAGCGGCCTTTTATATTATTGGAAGGGGGGTTCCTATATCTGATGCCCCTACGGCCCTGACCGGTTAGACGAGCTCTTGGGTGGCTTTAAATGGTTTTCGGTGTTTTGGGAGTAATTAACCCACTCATTTGTGAAATATGACTCATAGTGAAAGTGTACACCTCTGCGCAGAGTTAATAAATTGGTATACCAGCCGTGCTCACGGATACGAGCGACCTTGGAACGCTTACATTAAGGGATGATGACTTTTACTTGTTAAGATGATCATTTATGTTAATTGTTTAAGATATTGATTATTCATGTTCATTGATCATGTGTTATGGGATTATTGCTACCTGGATGTTAATAAATGCTAAACTTGATGATGACTTAAATGCTAACCGCAGTAAACCAGTGTCAGCTATTTGAGCCTCATGAACCCTTAGTTATCTTGTTAAGTACGACATGTACTTATGCCTTGCTTTATCTTTTATGTTGGAAAAATCCCGGATAGGTAATAGATCCAGATTGGATTGAAGATTACCGTGATGAGTATTAGGCTTGGTGTCCACCAGTTGACGTCCCTGTTGGAGCTTCCGCAAGAGAGTTATCTTAGCAGCTATTATATCTATGTTTGAGACTATGTGTTGAATATTTATTCGCTATGTAATAAACATTGTGTTGGTACAATTCACAATTTGTCCACTTATGTGTGCGACCGTTCCTGGGGAGCACATAAGATTTTTATACATCCTCTTTTGTTCTTAAAATTGGGTGTGACAGGCCACACGTTCGTGGTCGTGTTTCCTGAACAAGATGTTCAAAATTTCTTTTCATTTCCCGGATAAGGCCTCACACCAGACTCAATAACATGAATATCATTTTTCTACTCATTTTATTCTATTATTTGAATCACATGCAATTCAAATTTGACTTATACCAAAAAATTCATTGAAATTCAATAAATTAATTAAATATAGCAAACAGATATAGAAATATACCAAATCTTAACATGGCATACCACATGTTATATGTAGAGAGTAAAAAAAGTTTTAAGGTCAGAAGAGAAAAAACTTATTATTTCATGTAGTTATAGCTCAAATTCAATCTATATCAATTAAAATCCTACAATTGCACTTAATAAATTAAAATTATTAAATAGGTCCAAAAAATTACTAAAATTACACATGAATCAATCTATGTCCTCTATTGCCTATACAAAAAAAGTTTTGAAGTCAAACCCGAATCCTTCTCAACGCTACGATTCTCCTTCTAAGATACTTCGATTTGTAAACATCGTATGTGACAGATTATGCAAAACCTTCTAAATTTTTTACCATGGCCTCCACGTATGATATCATTAGATCTTGACAAATCTCATGATTTTCAGACTTCATTTGCTTTTTTTAGAATTTAAAAACCATTTGGCCACACGTTCGTGGTCGTGTTTCCAAAATAAGATGTTCAAAATTTCTTTTTATTTCTCGGGTAAGGCCCCACACCAGACTCAATAACATGAATATTATTTTTCTACTCATTTTATTCTACTATTTGAATCACTTGTAGTTCAAATTTGACTTATACCAAAAAATTCCTTGAAATTCAATAAATTAATTAAATATAGCAAACAGATCTAGAAATATACCAAATCTTAACATGGCGTACCACATGTTGTATGTGGAGAGTAAAAAAAGTTTCAAGGTTAGAAGACAAAAAACTTATTATTTCATGTAGTTATAACTCAAATTCAATCTATATCAATTAAAATCCTATAATTGCACTTAATAAATTAAAATTATCAAACGGATCAAAAAAAATTACTAAAATTACACATGAATCAATCTATGTTCTCTATTGCCTATATAAATTTTTTTGAAGTGAAACCCCAATTCAACCATCACTTTGACTCCAAATCTTACCAAATCCTTCTCAACGCTACAATTCTTCTTTTGAGATACTTCGGTTTATAAATATCGTACGCGATAGATTGTGCGAAATCTTCTCAATTTTTTATCACGGTCTCCACATATGATATCATGAGATCTTGACAAATCTCATGATTTTCAGACTTTGTTTGTTTTTTTAGAATTTAAAAACCATTCGGCCACACGTTCGTGGTCGTATTTCCTAAATAAGATGTTCGAAATTTCTTTTTATTTCTCTGGTAAGGCCCCACACCAGACTCAATAACATGGATATCATTTTTCTACTCATTTTATTCTATTATTTGAATCACTAGCAGTTCAAATTTGACTTATACTAAAAAGTTCCTTGAAATTCAATAAATTAATTAAATATAGCAAATAGATCCAGAAATATACCAAATCTTAACATAGTGTACCACATGTTGTATGCAGAGAGTAAAAAAAGTTTTAAAGTCAGAAGAGAAAAAAAACTTATTATTTCATGTAGTTATAGTTCAAATTCAATCTATATCAATTAAAATCCTATAATTACGCTTAATAAATTCAAATTATCAAACAAATCCAAAAAATTATCAAAATTACATATGAATCAATCTATGTTCTCTATTGCCTATAAAAAAAAGTTTTGAAGTAAAACCCCAATTCGACCGTCACTTTGACTCCAAATTTAACCGAATCATTCTCAACGCTACGATTCATCTTCTGAGATACTTCGGTTTGTAAACATCGTACGTGATAGATTGTGCGGAACCTTATCAATTTTTTTACCATGGCCTCCACGTATGATATCATGAGATCTTGACAAATATCATGAATTTTAGACTTCGTATGCTTTTTTTAGAATTTAAAATCCATTCGACCACACATTCGTGGTCGTGTTTCTTGAACAAGATGTTCGAAATTTCTTTTCATTTCTCGGATAAGGCCTCACACCGGACTCAATAACAAGAATATCATTTTTCTACTCATTTTATTCTACTATTTGAATCACTTGCGGTTCAAATTTGACTTATACCAAAAAATTCTTTAAAATTCAATAAATTAATTAAATATAGCAAGCAGATCTGAAATATACCAAATCTTAACATGGCATACCACATGTTGTCTGTGGAGAGTAAAAAAAGTTTCAAGGTCAGAAGACAAAAAAACTTATTATTTCATACAGTTATAGCTTAAATTCAATCTATATCAATTAAAAACCTATAATTGCACTTAATAAATTAAAATTATCAAATGGATCCAAAAAATTAACAAAATTACACATGAATCAATCTATATTCTCTATTGCCTATACAAATTTTTTTTGAAGTGAAACCCTAATTCGAGCGTTACTTTGACTCCAAATCTTACCGAATCCTTCTCAACGCTACGATTTTTCTTCTAAGATAATTCGGTTTGTAAACATCGTACGCGACAGATTGTGCGAAACCTTCTTAATTTTTTATCATGGTCTCCACATATGATATTATAAGATCTTGACAAATCTCATGATTTTCAGACTTTGTTTGTTTTTTTAGAATTTAAAAATCATTCGGCCACACGTTCGTGGTTGTATTTCCTGAACAAGATGTTCGAAATTTCTTTATATTTCCCGGGTAAGGCCCTCACACCGGACTCAATAACATGAATATCATTTTTCTACTCATTTTATTCTATTATTTGAATCACTGGCAGTTCAAATTTGACTTATACCACAAAATTCTTTGAAATTCAATTAATTAATTAAATATAGCAAATAGATCCAGAAATATACCAAATCTTAACATGGCGTACCACATGTTGTATGTGGAGAGTAAAAAAAGTTTCCAAGTCAGAAGAGAAAAAAACTTATTATTTCATGCAGTTATAGCTCAAATTCAATCTATATCAATTAAAATCCTATAATTACACTTAATAAATTAAAATTATCAAACAGATCCAAAAAATTATCAAAATTACACATGAATCAATCTATATTCTCTATTGCCTATACAAAAAAGATTTTGATGTAAAACCCCAATTCGACCGTCACTTTGACTCTAAATCTTACCGAATCCTTCTCAACGCTACGATTCCTCTTCTGAGATACTTCGGGTTGTAAACATCGTACATGACAGATTGTGCGAAATCTTCTTAATTTTTTACCACGGCCTCCACATATGATATAATGAGATCTTGACAAACCTCATGATTTTCAGACTTCGTTTGTTTTTTAGAATTTAAAAATCATTCGGCCACACGTTCGTGATCATGTTTTCTGAATAAGATGTTTGAAATTTCTTTTCATTTACAGGGTAAGGCCTCACACCAGACTCAATAACATGAATATCAATTTTCTACTCATTTTATTCTACTATTTGAATCACTTGCAGTTCAAATTTGACTTATACCAAAAAATTTCCTTGAAATTCAATAAATTAATTAAATATAGCAAACAAATCCAGAAATATACCAAATCTTAACATGGCGTACCACATGTTGTATATGGAGAGTAAAAAAAGTTTCAAGGTTAGAAGAGAAAAAAACTGATTATTTCATGCAGTTATAGCTCAAATTTAATATATATCAATTAAAATTCTATAATTGCACTTAATAAATTAAAATTGTCAAATGGATCCAAACAAATTACCAAAATTACACATGAATCAGTCTATGTTCTCTATTGTCTATACAAAAAAAAGTTTTGAAGTCAAACCCTAATTCGACCGTCACTTTGACTCAAAATCTTACTGAATTCTTCTCAACGCTACGATTCTTTTTTTGAGATACTTTGGTTTATAAATATCGTACGTGACAGATTGTGCGAAACCTTCTTAATTTTTTACCATGGCCCCCACGTATGATATCATGAGATCTTGACAAATCTAATGATTTTCAGACTTTGTTTGTTTTTTTAGAATTTAAAAACCATTCGGCCACACGTTCGTGGTCGTATTTCCTGAACAAAATGTTCGAAATTTCTTTATATTTCTCGAGTAAGGCTCCACACCGGACTTAATAACATGAATATCATTTTTCTACTCATTTTATTCTATTATTTGAATCACTGGCAGTTCAAATTTGACATATACCAAAAAATTCCTTAAAATTCAATAAATTAATTAAATATAGCAAATAAATCTAGAAATATACCAAATCTTAACATGGGGTACCACATGTTGTATGTGGAGAGTAGAAAAAGTTTTAAGGTCAAAAGAGAAAAAAATATTTATTTGCTGATGCAAAAAAAACACTCGGCAAAATTATTTCTTTGCCGAGTGCTAAAGAAAAACACTCGGCAAACTTAACTCTTTGCCGAGTGCCACTAACGAACACTCGGCAAACTCCTAACGCCCGGTTCGCTAACTAACGGATGTCCAGTGATGGTTTTTAGCCGAGTGTCTCTTTTGCCGAGTGTTTTTTTTCCTAGTTTGCCGAGTGGTCTTTTTTCAGCACTCAACAAAGAGTTTATTATGCCGAGTGCCATTATTTTGCCGAGTGTGGTTTCTGCAGCACTCGGCAAACAATTTTTTTGCCGAGTGTCCGATGGAATGCACTCGGCAAATATTTTGGCACTCGATAAATCTGTTGTTTCCGGTAGTGATCCCGGATGGCTTTTAGAGAGATTTGGCCCCTACCAACCGGGACTTAAGCCGAGGTTTCCAGTAGCGGTTTGTGGACGTTTACATGTGTAGGTACATAGAAAAGGCCTCACACATGGATCACAGTAACCTTGCACAATATGTCTACGTCAAATATCTTGGTCAGCTAATCAGCGTATGTAACAATATTACTCCATGCGTACCTTGGTTCCTTGGTCAAGGAGAACGTGGTCCTGGGCGAGGCTACAGAAGAGCTCCTTCTTGGTGGATGTTAGATCCACAGGATGATCGGCGCAAGCAAGAATGGAGCCGTAGCCTGGTGGTAGGAAGCATTCCCACACCGAGTTGGAGCTCGCCGCTGCTTGGAAGGCGCTGGACACGGCTATGGAGCGGCAGGCATCCCCAGGTGTGGTCAGGGAGATGGCATGAGTCAGGCATGCTTCCGGAAGGCGCAGGATGTTGCATACTACTGTGTTTTCATCATTTTCCCCATCTTTTTTCTCATGAACCCTTCGCGATCGCTTCATGATCATATGAGTTAGCCTTTGCAAATAGATCGAGTCAAAGGACAGATCGGTAGCAAAGTGTATATATAAACATGTTAAGTGAGAGCAATGGCTAAGGCGTCACAGTCTGCAGGGTTATCAAATATTTAAGATTGTCAGCGTTAGAGAAATTTCTGCAGAATCTAAACAGACTGTTCTTCCGTGTACGCGTTGCTTAACCAGCCGGTCGTAAGTGTCAATTCAGCCACAGCTTGGCAGGGAAGAAACATCAATATCATGACTTATTTCCACAGGATGATCGGCGCGAGCAAGAATGGAGCCGTAGCCTGCAGGTGGTAGGAAGCGTTCCCACACCGAGTTGGAGCTCGCTGCTGCTTGGAAGGCGCTGGACACGGCTATGGAGCGGCAGGCATCCCCAGGTGTACTGTCAGGGAGATGGCATGAGCCAGGCATGCTTCCCGTAGGCGCAGGATGTTGCATACTACTGTGTTTTCATCGTCTTCCCCATCTTTTTTCTCATGAACCTTTCGCGATCGCATCATGATCATATGAGTTACCCTTTGCAAATAGATCGAGTCAAAGGACAGATCGGTAGCAAAGTGTATATATAAACATGTTAAGTGAGAGCAATGGCTAAGGCGTCACAGTCTGCAGGGTTATCAAATATTTAAGATTGTCAGCGTCAGAGAAATTTTTGCAGAATCTAAACAGACTGTTCTTCCGTGTACGCGTTGCTTAACCAGCCGGTCGTAAGTGTCAATTCAGCCACAGCTTGGCAGGGAAGAAACATCAATATCATGACTTATTTCCACAGGATGATCGGCGCGAGCAAGAATGGAGCTGTAGCCTGGTGGTAGGAAGCGTTCCCACACCGAGTTGGAGCTCGCTACTGCTTGGAAGGCGCTGGACATAGCTACGGAGCGGCAGGCATCCCCAGGTGTACTGTCAGGGAGATGGCATGAGCCAGGCATGCTTCACTACTAGGGAATCCACCTCTCCTCCCGACGCTTTGTACCGGTCACTTTTTGGCCAGGTACTAATGTTAGCATTAGTATCTGGCCTAACGGCTAGTCCGTGAGGAGGCGACCGTGAGCCCCTTTAGTATCAGTTGGGGGCACCAACCGGTACTAAAGAGTACACATTGGTACTGGTTGGTAGCCCCAACCGGTACTAATGCGCCACTCCCCTTTAGTACCGATTGGGGGCAGCAACCGGTATTAAAGGGGGTGCCCATTAGTACCTGTTGCGGCCCCAACTTGGTACTAATGTGGCACACCCCCTTAAGTACTGGGTTGGGGCACCAACCGGTACTAATTCCCCCCTTTAGTACCGGTTGGTTGCACCAACCGGTACTAATTTCCTTCCTATAAATACCCCTCCTTCCTTCAGCCTGAGCCATCTCCTCCAGCTCGAGCTTCACCCTATCCATGGCGAAATAGGGGGAGGTGCTGCCGGATTTGTGACCGTTTCTTGGGGATTGCACTCATTCAAGTGTTGTGAAGGTTAGAAACTTTATCCACCCTTGGTACATGGTTAGTATAATATGTTTTATGCTTTAGAGCTTGAGTAATTTGTGATTTTTAGAATAAGGTACAATGGAGAAATTTCTCATTTATATGAATGTATTATTTAGAGCTTATATTTGTGATTTTTAGAATAAGCTACAATTTTTTGGATGCTATGTTTTGTACTAGTCAAAGAAATTGATATTAGGTTAGAGGAATAATTTCATAGTTTAGTACTTTTCAAATATGAGGTAAATAAATTATGGCAAATGTGAGCGAGATAAATTGTGGTACATAGAGATAATAAGATGAAATACAGGTACGTAATTAGTCATTTTTAGAATAAGCTGCAATGGAGAATTTTTTCATTTATATGTTATGTTTGACCTAAGTAAATTATGTGAAAAATATAGAATTTGTTCATAGTTTAGTCATTTGCAAATATGAGCTAAATAAATTATGGTACATAGAGATGGCTTCTGCTGCTGGAGGTAGTGGCGATGGTGGGGGCGATCATCGTTCCTCTCGCGGCAAGGGGAAAACCATAGTTAGCTCTCATGATAAGCCGAAGAAACTGAGCACGTTGGAGAAAGCAATGCTTCGTTATTTGCGAAGATGTCAAGAAGATGCTGTTGCAGCAAGTCAGGAACCTCCTTTTGGTGGTCGTTATGCTCCACCGCCAGTCCCGGTTGTTGAGGTCCACTTAGTACTACCGTTGCAGGAGGCACAAATAAACCACAGGATGAGGCTGGGTCAGCGAAACCTTGGTCTTCGCCGCCCAAGGATGCTTAAAGTCCTTCTAGATAGTACTCAGTGGATGGTTTGTCGTAGTGTATCATGTTGTTTGGGTCTGTAATTTAAATTTGTGTATTTCTATCTAAGCTTTCAGCAACATTTGAGTTTAATGGTATTTGTATCGGTTATTTCAGCAATTACGTTATCAAATTGTAGGAAATAATGTTTATTTCTCGCTAATTCAAGAATTTTCTATATTCTCTATCTAATTCAACATTTTCACTACAATTTCCAACTAATTCATATACTGCAGAAAGAGAAAAGAATTAACCACAGCTCGAGCTTCACCCTATCCATGGCGTCATAGGGGAGGTGCTGCCGGATTTTTGACCATTTGTTGGGGGATTTCACTCATTCAAGTGTTCTAAAGGTTAGAAACTTCATCCTCCCTTGATACATGGTTAGTATAGTAAGTTTTATGCTTTAGAGCTAGAGTAATTTGTGATTTTTAGAATACGGTACAATGGAGAAAATTTTCATTTATATGAATGTGTTATTTAGAGCTCATATTTGTTTTTTTAAATATATGCACCATTTTGTATAGGAAATTGTAGGGAATCATGTTAATTCTTTGAAATGTATAAAAATAAGTGAAAATTACATCATGTTAATTTAGCAATTACGTTATCAACTTGTAGGAAATAATGTTCATTTCTCGCTAATTCAAGAATCTTTTTATATTCTCTAGCTAATTCATTTATATGAATGTGTTATTTAGAGCTCATATTTGTTTTTTAAAATATATGCACCATTTGTATAGGAAATTGTAGAAAATCATGTTAACTTAGAAAAAAAAATCTTGAAGTAGCTAGAATTTATAGAAAATCATGTCATTTTATGTTTCATTTACAATTCTATGGATGATCAGAATATCTTTGGTTCGGTAATATTTTGTAGATGGATTGGCAATGGATGTACAATGTAGGCAAACGTTCAATGGAGTACATTAATGGCTTGCGTGGTTTTCTCGATCAGGCAGAATCCAACAAACCGCCGTCCGGTTTCATTTGTTGTCCATGTAGAAATTGCAAAAATGAGAAGGATTACTCATCCAAAAAGACTATTCACACCCACATATACAGTTCTGGATTCATGCCTAACTATTTTGTTTGGACCAAGCATGGGAAAAGAGAGTTATGATGGATGATGATGAAGAAGAAGATGACAACATTCCTGACTGGATTCAAGGAGGTGCCTTCGCAGATGCTCCAATGGGCGACACTGAAGAAGAGATGGGCGAGGCAAAAGGTCCTATCGATGATCTAGGTCAGGTGTTGCAAGATGCAAAGGAAGACTACGAGAATGTGAAGGAGTCAAAAAAGTTCGAGTGTATGTTGGATGATCATAAGAAATTGTTGTACCCAGATTTCAAACATGGGCACAAAAAGTTGGGTACCACATTGGAAATGCTGCAATGAAAGGCAAAAAAATGGAGTTTCTAACAAGGGTTTTGATGAGTTAATGAAAATCATAAAGAACATGCTTCCCGAGGGGAACGAATTGTCGACCTCAATGTAGGAAGCAAAAAAGGTTGTTTGCCCTCTTGGTTTGGATGTACAAAAGATACTTGCATGTCCTAATGACTGTATCCTTTATCGCGGTGAGGAATACAAGAAATTGGAGGCTTGCCCTATGTGCGAAGCGCTGCGTTATAAGATCAGGTGAGATGACTCTGGTGATGTTGAGGGGCAGGCCATCAAGAAGAAAGTTCCTGCGAAGGTAATGTGGTATTTCCCTATAGTACCATGGTTGAAGCATTTGTTTAGAAACAAGGCACATGCAAAGTTGATGTGTTGGCACAAAGAAGAACGTAAGCAAGATGAAATGATCAGACACCCCGCTGATGGGTCCCAGTGGAGAATAGTTGATAGAGAATTTCCTGAGTTTGAAAAGGATGCAAGGAACATATGGTTTGGGTTAAGTATAGATGGATTCAATCCATTCGGAGAGTTCAGTAGTGGCCATAGCACTTGGCCTGCGACCTTATGTATGTTCAACCTTCCACCCTGGATGTGCATGAAGCAAAAGTTCATTATGATGCCGATAATTATCCAAGGCTCAAAATGATCAGGCAATGACATTGATGTTTACCTAAGACCATTGGTTGATGAACTTCTACTGTTATGGAAGGAAGAAGGTGTACGTGTGTCGGATGAGGACAAAAAGGAGACTTTTAATCTATGAGCATTGTTGTTTGTAACCATCAATGATTGGCCAGCGCATGGTAATATGTTCGAACAGTCAAACAAGGGATTCTGAGCCTGCACGCACTGTTTAGATGATACTTGCAGCATGTATTTGAAACATTGTAGGAAGGTCATGTATACGAGCCATCGTTGATTTCTTCCTGCTAAGCACCCGTTAAGAAAGAAAGGGAAGCATTTTCAAGGGGAGGAAGAAAAACATACTAAGCCTGTTCACCGTAATGGTAAACATGTATTTTCTATGATAAAGGATGTGAGGGTTGTCTTTGGCAAGGGCTCTGGTAGCCAACCTGTTCCGAACGACGAGGACGGACATGCACCCATGTGGAAGAAAAAGTCTATATTTTGGGAACTACCTTATTGGGAAGTCCTTCAGGTCTGTAATGCAATTGATGTGATGCACCTGATGAATTTTTTTTGCATGAACATGCTTGGCTTCCTGGGTATATATGGAAAGGCAAAGGATATAATTGAAGCACGTGGGTATATATGAAACAACGAGATGGCTTACATCCGAAAAGGAGAGATGATGGACATTACTTGCATCCTGCCAGTTACACTCTCAGCGAGGAAGAGAAGGAAAGCATGTTTGAGTGCTTAAATAGTATCAAGATCCCATCACGCTACTCCTCGAATATACAGGCAATAATAAATTTTAAACAGAAGAAATTCACAAATCTAAAGGCCCGTGACTGCCATGTCCTAATGACACAATTGCTGCCTATTGCACTGAGGGGTATTCTACTAGAGAATGTGAGAATGGCAATAGTGAAGCTATCTGTATTCCTCAACATGATTTCTCAGAAGGCAATTCATCCAAACAATCTACTAAAGCTGTAGAATGATGTGGTGCAATGCCTGGTTAGCTTTGAGATGGTCTTTCCACCTTCCTTCTTTAATATCATGACCCACCTTCTAGTCCACCTTGTTGAAGAGATTTTTGTTCTTGGTCCTATATTTCTACACAATATGTTCCCTTTCGAGAGGTTTATGGCAATTCTAAAGAAGTATGTTCATAACCGTGCCCATCTGGAAGGAAGCATCGCAAAGGGATATGGAACAGAGGATGTCATTGAGTTTTGTATTGACTTTATTGACGACCTGAGTTCGATTGGAGACCCTGTATCACGCCATGAGGGGAGATTGAAGGGCAAGGGCACACTAGGGAGGAAAGCTAGGATGGACATCGATGAGGATACATTTCGTAAAGCACACCTAATGGTCCTGCAACAATCATCCCTGGCCGCTCTATATATGGAGGAGCACAGTGCTATTGTACGGTCCCCAAACCAAGGGAAGACTGAGGCCTAGATTACACGTCATCACATTGACACTTTCACCTCTTGGTTGCAGCGACGACTGATGGGTGATGACACGATTGTAGAACAATTAGCATGGTTGGCTAGGGTTCCATCTATCTCAGTATCGACATTCCAAGGATACGAGATAAATGGGTACACATTTTACACCAAAGCCCAAGACCAAAAGAGCACAAACCAAAATAGTGGTGTTCGTATTGATGCAATAGACAACAATGGAAAAAAGACAAATACTATGGTGTCATTGAGGAGATATGGGAACTCGACTATGGACCTTTGAAAATCCCTCTGTTTCGGTGCCAATGGGTGAAACTTACTGGAGGAGGCGTAACGATAGACTACTATGGGATGACAATAGTGGACCTCAACAAGATTGGATACAGAGATGAACCATTCGTCCTAGCTAATGACGTGACTCAAATTTTCTACGTGAAGGACATGTCAAGCAAACTAATAAGGAAAGGTGCTAATAAGTCAGATGACCAACCAAAGCGCCACATAGTTATTCTAGGGAAAAGAAAAATCATTGGAGTTGAGGACAAGACTAACATTTCAGAAGATTATGATCAGTTCGATGATCTTCCTCCATTTTCAGCCGAGGTTGACCCAAGCATCCTGTTAGTCAAAGAGGACGCTCCATACTTACGCCGCGATCCCAACCAAGGGATGTTCGTCAAGAGGAGGGTTATTAACATTCCATTAGATGATGTTGCGTAATGTATTTGAACAATTATGTTGTGTTTTTGGTTATCAACAAAGGAATTAATGTAATTATGAATGGTTAGATCTTGTTTTTTCAAATATAATTCCCCTGTCTTGTTTAATTAACTTTCTTGTCTGGCTACTGGTAAATGTACACATCACTTAGTAATGATATTGTAAGGTGGATATATATCATGAACCGGCACCTTTTAGTGTTCAAAATGATTGATGATACTTTGGTTCTTTTAGCAATGAACCTGGTTGTCCTGTTATAGTTACCAAAAGAAATACTCATTGTAATCCATGATTGTAACATTGAGCTTTGCTTCCAACTACGCAAGATATACAACAGATCATGCAATACAGTCCTGTTCTTGTTGATTAATATAAACATAGTTGCCTGGGGAGAATTATCTCCATCTCAAGTATGCAAGATATACAACAAAAAATGCTAGCAAGGAACATGTTTCATGAATAGGGGTAATATATTACACGATGTTGAACCAAGTATCCCAACAACACACCAAGCTCAGAAGCCACTAAAAACAATTTTAGAATGTAAATGGTGCTGGTTACCTAAGCTATTACAAGAAAACCAAAAAAGTATTGTTGTTAGTATAAATGGATTTCTAACAGTTGGTTGCCCTCCTATGGGCCATGATTGACATACACAAAAGCAATTACACTTTCACCTTCTTGCTATTAGGTTTCTCAACCTTTTCAGTTTCAACATTCATCTTTTTTATGGAATCCAATAGGGATGGTGACTCATCTTTGCTGGATGACGATTTTGCTCCATGCCTCCAACTTGTGGCGGGAAATTGAGCAATGCCAGTTGATTGAACAATACTATTTGAAACATGTGTACCCAGCTTATCACATGGCAGTGACTTTGTATCATAGCTATTAAAGTACCACATCAAATCGCACTCGAGACCTCTCACCAACTCCTCCACCACTTTCCAAGGCAAATCAGCCAAACTCCTTGTTATATGCCACCTCTTGGTTGCAGCCTTATAGATGTCCATGTATACGTCCAACATATCTAAATAGATACCTGATAGCAACTTGTTCAGTGATTTGACGTACCGTGTACTTGATGTACTTGATGATCTCGCCTCGGGTACTTGATGTTCTTGATGACCTCGATGGGGCCGCGTCTTTAATGCTAATAAGTCAGATGGGCTCTATATTGTGTGTACATTGCTTGTACATTATCTAATTATGAATGTATATTGTATGTACATTGGCTATACATTCTCTGTACATTGGCTGATTATCATCAATTTGTATGTGTACATTGGTTGTACACATACAAATTTTCTCTTCCTTGTCTGTACATTGGTTGAAACCTCAAAATTATCCAAATAAAATTCTCCTTTGTATGTGTAACACCCCTAGGTGTTAAGCATGTATTAAGCACTTGCATTTGCATAATCATGAGCATCATGCATAAATCCATCATCATCACATGAAATCATACCTTTGGTTACCACATGATTGTTAATTGTGATGCTTGTTTGCTTAGCATAACCATGTATGAGTGTGAGTGCTAATACACATGTATGTTGTTTGATAACCTAATTACTCTAGAACAACTTAGGATCAAAATTAAGTTAGGGTTTATATTGATCATTTAGCCCAAAAATATTTCTAAGTGTTAATGACCTAGAACTCATCTTTATCAAGTTACTACTTTGACCAAAGTTGAACTATATTATAGAGTGTTTGCATGGCAGTGCACCCTTAAACAAAGTTGTAGTACTCAACCATAGCAACAACTTTTATTTTTGGGTCAAGAATTAATTCAGTGCTTAACATGGTCAAATAGAGCTCACAAGAATCAATTTGACACTGTTTTGACTTAGTGAAAAATCGGCTAAGTCCTAACTAACATGTAGTTTCCATGTACCTATCTTTGGGAGCTTGTTATTTGAAAACTAATTCGAATTTGACAAAACTTCCTTAAGCAACATTGTAGTACTCACTTAGCTTTACTAGAATGTGTAATTGGTTGAATGAATCACTAACTGGTTTAGGAGTTTTGGAGGGAGGAAAATGGAGTTTTAGTCAGCTTAATTGGCATCTTCATAGCGCCATCAATAGCGTAGTGGCTGACCGGCCGTAGGCCGCGGCTGTCGTGTGGTGGTCGTACGCCGGCGTTGTCTCGATTGGTCAGGCTACGATGCCCACAAGAGCGCCACGACGCTGATGACTCACTCCCTCACTCGCTCCCACTCGCTCTGCCTTCACCAGAGCGCAACGCCAAGCTCGTGGAGGCATGCAGCAGCGTCGTCGTAGCCGCTCACCATCGCCGTAGCTTCTCTGGCCGATTCCTCGCGGCCATAGCTTCTCCACCCTCTCCTCCACCTCCTCGAGCCACCAGCATCACCGTTTGAGCCAAGGTAAAGTGACATTGTGCTTCACCGTCGCCATTGGAAAGCAGCCGCACTCTCAGCTCGCCATGGCCCGGCCACTCCACCGCCTCCCATGCCTTGGTCTCCTCTGGTCTGGCACCGCACTTAGCTATAGATGCTCTGGCCGAAGCTAGTTTAACCGCTACTACATCGATTGCTCCAAAATGAGTCGAAGCCCTACGTGCGGTCGCCATGGCCACCATGGATCTCAAGCTCGCTGCTGCCGAGCAGAACTATCGCCTTCTTCCTTTCTCTCGTGTTTTAGGGTTAGCAACCATAGATCTAGCATCTGGCTTATCGGAGACCTCCCCGTCACCGCCGTTGAGCCAGAACGGTGTAAGCTCCACCGTGCTCCGAGCACCGCCGCACGAACATGCACATGGCCAGAGCACACCATTGCTTCGCCGTAGCCCTAACTAGCCTTGATAGCTTCGTTATGTTGCCGTGAAGCCATAGAGCACATCATCAGGGCCATTACTGTCGTCCGCCAGCACACTGCCACGCTGCCTCCGTCGTCCGCCATTACTGTCGTCGAGCTCTCTCCGGCGAGCAATAGGTCACGTAGCTACCACCAATCGACACGTCTGGGTGAGAGGAACACGTCGGTGCTACCCTTATCGCCGATGACCTCGCCACTGGTGAGATAGGGCAGGGCGGAGTGTGTTCCCCGCGTTGTGTCACTAACAAGCAGGTTCCACTGACCAGCGGGTCCCAGCTGTCAGTGACTGCAGTGAATATTTGTTTTTATTCTTTTTTAGAAATATATGCAAACTTTGGAAATTTATAAGTTCAGTTGTAGATGCCCAAATTGAGTGAAACAAATTTTGTTGGATTCATCATGAAGTGTAGTATTTAATAAAAATATAAAACATATTGTTTGAGATGTTTTTCTCAGAGAATTAAATTGAGCTAGATAAATGCTTTTAAATTGTCTTCAAGCTTGTAAATTGCATAACTTGAACTAGGAATGTGATAAAAGTATGATTCCAATTTTGTTGATCTTGTGTTGATATGCTAAATCTAAGAAAAATATTAAACATATAGAAAGTATACTTGCAATATGATCTTATTATTTAATTTCAAGTAATTGCTAGTTTCTAGTGAATATAAATGAGGTAAAAATACATAATTAATGATTATGAAAAATTTTACACAGTGATATGGTGATAGGATGAATGTAAGAAAATATGAAATCTATTGTTTGACACTTTTCACTATGCTACACTATGTTTGCTAAAATAAGCCTATGCAACTTATTATTTTTGTAGCAATGGCTATACATGTCTAATTTGCATGGGTAAAATGATGTTTTCTGTAAATCTTGTCAATAACAAAGCTATAGATAACTTAATTATATTACTTGTGTCAAAATCTAATGGCAATTGGCTAATTGGTTTGAAAGGTATAGCTGTCAAAATTTGATCTAGAAAAATGTTTGTTCTCTGGAATTTCTGGACAGATCTGGAACTTTACTTTGTTTGACTTTGATAACCATTGAATCATCTTAAGATGACTATAAGAAAGTTGTAGATAGTTTTATAAGCTTTCTAGAAAGTCAAAAATCATAGAAGAGATATGCAACTACTCGGTCAACGAATGTTAACCTTGTCATACATCTTGAAGATAACCATGCTCATACATATACCATTTATCATGTCATATCATCTCTTATGCATTCATGATACTCATTTGTGCATATGCATGCAATAGGTTCCCCAGAAGGAGTGACTCTACTCAAGTTCGAACTAGAACATCAGGAGGAGCAACAGCAGCCCAGGAGCAGGAGGTTCAGGCAGAAGGAGGAGTCAGCATAGAAGATCTTCCTGAGTGTCCTGACCATCAACCATCCTCATTTCTGAAAGGCAAGCCCCAGAGCATTTTAAGCCTCCTATATTTTCATAAATATCACTTGCGTCCTTTTATGTTAGATGCATTATGTTATAGGAGTTCATTGGAAATACTTGCTGCATAAATTTACCTTGTCCAGATAAATATATCTTGAATCCTTAGTAGGTTCGGGATCGAATATATGCTTAGCCTCGCTTAGTCTGGTAGAAGTCGGGTGATTTCCTGTCACCTACAGATATAGGCAGATACCTGATCACGGTTGGCTATATTTGTTATCGTGGAAATAACCATGTGTTGATGAATAAAAAGGAGACCGGGCGGGATTATGATAGAGAAGCCACAAGGCATGGAGGTCTTAGGGTCTATCTATCCCCGTTTGTGTTAATTAAGGACCGATTCGCTGTACGTCCTCATATCATGTTGAACGCATGTTTGGCACTTAGCTGGCCGGATAAGTCATTCCGACCGCGAAGCCGAGTAGTCAATTTAGGTCGGGACCCGGTAAGTGTAAGTGTGCACACTGGAGGCAGTAAGGATGTGCGAAGAACCAGTGACGTGAGCCCAAGGGCAGCCAAAGCCTGAGCTTCCTGGCAGGCTAGAAGAAATCTCTGAGGGTGCGGCGCTGATTGGACCCACCAATTTGGTTCTGAATTGTACCAAAGGTGACCCGATGCGACCTCGACGGAAAAGTATGGGTTTGTGTTAGGAATGATTCCCCAGCTGGGAAGGAATCGATTCGAGTCGCCGTCTCTCCCGGATAGTGAGAACTTGACTGAGCAGCGGCAACGTAGCATTAATTGATGAAACTTAATGGTTATGATGATACTCAAATGATTACCCCGGATATGGTTACTAATGTTTGTTAGCTTAATCACGTGATTGCTCTAGTACAGGTGCCAATCAAGAGATGCTTAATTGAATAGGTTTTCAAATTGATGCTAGAAATATTAAATCTCTAAGTTATGTTACTTAAGCTTTTATGCAAAATATTGTCAAGCCAACTCCACCGATAAAGCCTTGCATACTCCTCGATATCATATTATTTTTGGTTTATGACAGGTAAGTCTAGCTGAGTATATTCTCGTACTCAGGGTTTATTCCCTCTTATTGCAGATGACATGATGTATCATGGGTACTGTAAGACCTGCCTTCATCCTTGTCGTGGATGAGGACTAGACCATGGGGCGTGGATGAGGACTAGACCATGGGGCATGGTACTTCTGAGTTATCCCCGTTGTTCTGCTTTTGCTGGAAATGACCATTGTACCTGGTATGTATTTAAACTAAGTGTTATGTTTGTGTTAAACTTCTTTGCTTCCGCTACTTCAACTTGGTTTGTAATAACTATGTGAACTCCGATGTATGTGAGCTACTTGTAAACTATTTGTGAACTGTGTTGTAACATGTGATGGGTTTATGTTGAATCTACTACGATCTTGGTTTGTATGTTGGTTTGTTGTGAGATCCGTCGTGATTTCACCGGACTACCGGGTTTATATGGGCTTAAGTATGACGGTTTGATCACTCCGGTAATTGCTATTGTACTTGTGCTCTTATAAATTGGTTGGTTCTGTTACGGTATGTGTACTTAGCTTATCACATGGTAGTGTCTTTGAAACATGTTTAGGGCACAACACATTGCGTTTATCCTACCATGTAAAAGAAAGCATTTCATAACATCACATAAATTCTAAAAAATGCAAACCATGGTCAGATCATGGTAAAATGGTATGCTTTATGCAAATTGACTAGAGAATCGCTAATGAAGCTCACGTGTAGCACAGGTTGTAAGTGAAGGTTTGCAATGCGTCAGCAGAGAAACCATTTTCGTCAAACAGAACATGATAGTGTGCTGGGTGGCTTTTAAGGAAAGAATGCTAAACAAGGAACATCACTAGGATTGGGCCAGAAAACATGCTACTCATTCATGAAATAATCATGCATATTGGTAGCAACAAATGATTTTCAGGAAACAAGCGGTATGATGCCTCTTTTGCACAACAACAAATGTGACCTTTGGAAGATAGCCCTCCTCTAAACAAGAACTGATTTTTGCATGGTTAAAATATTAAATATTTCGATTTTTTGTTTCATCATTAAATATTAAACAATAAATTTACGTACAATTAAACAAGTACATGATTAAGTCATGGTAAACATGTTAATAACACTACAAGCACTATTCTTCTAAATTTTTGCATGGTCAAAATATCTATTTTTTTTTGAATTTTAAAGTTAACATAAGTATTATGACCGTTATAACCTATTACTAAGTTAAAATTAATAACTTTATCATGTTTGATATTTGACCGTATCTGACATTTTTATAGTGTATATCTAATAAACATGAAGCTACCAAATTGTTTTTCTAATTTTTATGAATCTTATTCGATTTTCTACGCAATAAATTAATACAATAGCAATTGTAAAAGAAAGAAAAAGAAAAACATGTTTGGGCGCAAAAATGAAACAGGAGTATGCAACTCCTTTAGTACCTGGTGGTGGGAATACCCGGTACTAAAGGGGGCCGTTTTCGTTTCGCACGCGGGTGGTGTTACTAAAGGCCCCCCTTTAGTAGCGGGTGTTCCCACCACCCGGTATTAAAGGGGTTTTAGTACCGGGTGCGCTGTTTGCCCGGTACTAAGGGGGGAGGGGGGGTAAAGCTACCGCCTCGTCTTCTCCTACGACACTTAGCCACATTATCACCGTCTTCCTCCTCCGATCTGCCAGTGCCGCCACGTCACCCCGTCCTCGCTACCTCGTCGCCGCCCGACCGCCTCCTACGCCCCAGCCCTAGTGCCGCCCACCGTCCCCGCCGCCCGCCGCCCCCGACCCCCAACCGCCTGCTCTCCGTCCACACTGCCCCCAGCCTCGACCGCCTCCTCAGTCCGCGCCGCCCCCGGCCCCAAAGACCGCACCGCCCCCTCCCCCGCCGCCACACACACGTCCGGGCCGCCCCCCGTCGCCGCCCCTCTGCGCCAGCCCTCGCCTCATCCGCGCCGCTTGGGCCTCCGTCGTCGCGGCACCCTGGCTGCCTCGTCGTCGCCCTCGTCGTCGACCCCCTCGTCGCCGCCCCGTCCACGCCGCCCCTCGCCGGCCCGCATCGCCTAGGCCTCCGTCGTCGCACTGCCCCGGCCGCAGCACGCCCCACGTGCCCTCACCCGCGCCGGCCCCGTCGTCGACCGCCGCCCTAGGCCCACAACGCCACTGACTCACGGCCGGCAGCGGGCTCGTCTTCCCGCTGACATAAGCCCGCGCTTGCCGTGATGTCATATTTATTGAGAAAATTGTAGAAATTGTATGAAAATTGTAGAAAATTATGTAGAAAATTACGTAGAAATTGTAGAAAATTATCTAGAAATTGTAGGGAATTTGTATAAGTGTTGGAAATCATGTAATTTATTTTTTCTGTAGTATTAGAAAATAGCTAGAAAATATAGAAAATACTAAGAAATTACTTTGATACCTTTAGAAATTACCAAGAAATTTCTACAGTACATGAATTAGCTAGAAATTATAGGAAAAATGTTGAATTAGCTAGAAATTCTTGAAGTAGTTAGAAATTATAGAAAATCCTGTTAATTATTAGAAATGTCTAGAAATAAGTGAAAATTACTTTGATACTTTTATAAATTATAATAGTCATTCTTTATGATGTTGAAGTAGCTAGAAATTATAGAAAATGCGTGAAAATAGTCATTCTTTATGCCATGTTATAATAAGTGAAAATTGTTGAAGTAGCTAGAAATTATAGAAAATACGTGAAAATTACTTTGATACCTCAACATGGCTGGTGATGGCAACGAGGAGCAACCAATTGCCGAGGGAGGCAATGATGCGCAACAAGGCGAGGTATAGCAATTATTATACGTAAACATTATTTGAATTCTCTTCTATCAAAAGAAACATCATCACGCAACATTCCAATCACGCAACATTTCAATTGTCGTTTTTCAGCCATCTGGATCGAGCAGCAGGCCTCAAAAGAAACGAGGCAAGAACAAGAAGTTAGAGGGCCGTATCATCATCATAGAAATTGCTGAAGATGGTGAACCGATTGCTCCTGCCAATGCTAAGACAAAATTGGTGAATCAGATTGGGTTTCTTGTCAGAGTTAACATCCCAATCAGCTTTCAGAATTGGAAAAAACATGACAACGTCGCTTCAACAAGCACGGTCCTTTACGTACCGGACCGAGAGAAGAATATGTTATGGCAACAGTTAAAAGATAACTTCACGTTCGAAGATGTAGAGGAAGACAAAGTGAAGGAATGGGGATTCAAGAAGGCTGCAATTGCTTTTCAGACGTACAAGAAAAACTTGAACAAAGACTACAAAAAGAAGGGCTTACACCTGATTTCAATAAGCACCCGAAGTTAAGGGATCACTGGGATTCCTTTGTACAGTTCAAGCAGTCGGAAAAGAGCCAGTCGCAAACTCAGACCAACGCCGACAATGCTCACAAGAAGCAATACTTCCATCATCTTGGGACAGGAGGTTACAAGTCGGGGATCATGAAATGGCAAAGGGTGGAAGATGACCTAATTGCCAGGGGAATAGTTCCACAGACTCTCGAATGGCCTGAGCGAGCAAAGAATTGGTTTTATGCCACAGACTCAGCCAAAATATTAACCTAAAATTCTGTGGCTGACGGGAATCTAACGCAGGACCTCAAGCTTCAGATGCGTCAGACTTACCAGTGCGGCACTTTGGTGTGCCAAATAATGAAACTTATTTTCTATGTAGTCGTTCTATCTCCTAAAATTCATATCCCATCAAATATTTAAATACTAATAAGAAGTATTAAATATAAATTAATTAAAAAAATCAATTAAAATTCGTCTTATAAATTAGTCGCAAATTGTGCAATTAGTTTCATAATTAGTCTATATTTAATAGACCATACATGTGTCCATTCGAACCGGTGACCTGGCACTAAAGACGAGCCTTACCACCACGCCAGGATTGTGTTTGTGATTTTTTCTGGCACGTTTCCTTATATATATTAGATCCGCTCATTTGAAATTCAAAACCGTAACACAAATCATGGCACAACGGGGATTCAAACCCGAGACCCTGCGGTGGAGTCACGCATGTCTTACCACTGGGCTAATGGCTCAGTTGTGTTTTGCTAAGCTACTTTTTATAAATAGAGAGACGAAAAACAAAAAAGTGGCACAGGGGTCAGAACGGGGGTCGAACCCGCCACCTTGCTTCGATGAGAAGGGCACCTAGCCACTGCACTACCACTACACTTGTGTTAATTTAAGTTATTATAGTTTGTAATACGAGAGATGTAGCTGAGCTAAAATGGCAAAAAAAAAGGAGAGCAACCGCTAGAACAAGAATCGAACCCGTGACCTTCAGCACCACGAAGAGTAACACGACCACCGAGCTGTAGAACTGTTACCGAAATTTTGTGCGACTAACCTTATATAAATGTTTTTTCTATCAGCTGGATTGAGATGAAGAACACATGAACAGTTCATCTTGCTCTTTTTAATCCGGAGATAAAAATTGTAAGCAGTGTTTCTCTCTCATAAGAACTCCAAATTATATGGTTCCTTTTTCAAAAAATTTCTAAAATTACGCTCTTTCATTTAGTGGCGTAATGCTTTATGTTAATTTCTATTTGTTAGATCTATTTCATATGACTTGTTTTCTTCCACCAAGCAGGGAATAGATTTTTTTTTTGCATAGCAATTGCTAATGTAACTCCATCTTTTCTAATATTAAGGTAAACATAAGGTTATGTCCAAATTTGATTTGCATATGAGTTCTAAAATATTTCACGGTATACAAGTTTTAATTTTTAACTTGAGGTGTATGAAACTATGTGAGAGATGTATCCATTTGTAAACAATATATAGTATAGCTTTAATAAAATCTTGTAAAACTTTTATGACAAGCTTATAAACCCAAAATATGTTGTCATGTCAATTTGTAGAATTTTCTGACCAAATTTAGATATTATTGTAATTATTATGTGGTAATTTGGAGATAGAACTTTGAATTGTCCCTAGAAGACAATTGAATTTTTCATCTATCTCCAAGACATGGGCTATAATGAAACATATGAGCCTAAATATAATTTTTTTGTAATTTTTCAAATTTTACAGGAGATACGCATAGTTCAACTTAGAATTACTTTCAATAAGCACGTAGAAAATCATTTAAATGATAAACAATAGTAATTCTATTAAAAATTAATAAAACTCCTACATGACAACTTAGATGTTGTTTATTAAATTTTAAAAATATATTGGTGTATTTAAGATAATTATTTTTGTGTGTTACTTTACAATGGTGTAATAAAATGAAAAATAAAATGAAAAACATTAAGCAGAGAAGGAATGAACCAGGCCGTTTTGGTCCAAATGGCCCAACTATTTCTGGCCGTCTATCGCCGATCCGATGGTTCGATCGCGCTCCTGCAGTATAAAATCGGCTGCCCACTCCCGAAACCCTAGCTCTCCTCCACATCCATTCCGCTCTCTCCCTCCTCTCGGCCGTCCTCCTCAAGCTCCGCCTCCGCTCCTCCTCAACGCCGACCGCACCCCGCTGCGGCTCCTGCATCCTCGCCCTCCTCCACTCCACCACGAAGGCATCCCCTCCTCTCTCCCTCCACCGCTCCCCCTCCATAGAGGCTGGATCCGTGGATCAATGGCGGAGCCGGATCCGTGGTGACCTCCTGCCCTCCGACGCCTCTACCTCCCCTCCTCTCCTTTGGGCTTCTTCCCCGAGCAGATCATGGCCCGTGGCCATGGCGGTGCTTCCCTAGACTGGACCACGGCCAGATCTCGCGGAGGATTCGGCGACCGTGGCGGTGCCTCTAGAGATGTCAAGGCCGTGCGCCTCGTCGCATGGAGCGCCGCCACCAGCGTCTGGCTGGTGGAGATGGTCTAGCAGTCGCCCTACTTCCCTCCACCCCATCCGCCTCCAAGTCTGCCCGGGCGAGCGGTCCAACGCCATCGTGCACACTGGCACCATCCTCCCCATCAAGTTATCCTGAGATTTTTGTGATCTGTTGGGATAGCGGCTGCTCGTGTGCTCACCTTGTGTTCGACGAAATGCTCGTTAGGGAAACTGTTGCTCGTAAATGCTGTTTGCTAAAAAAGTTTGGGCGGGTTCAGTTTGGCTTCTGAACCATTAGCAGGTTTAGTGAGGAATTGTGCAATTAGGAGGGTATTTCATGATGTAGAGTCCTATGGTCAATTTGTAGAGACATGTTTTTACCATGGATTCTTCTGATTGAGACCATCTTCATTTTAGCATATATTATTTCTTGATGTAGAGTCCTATGATTGAGACCAAGGAGGAGGCAGGGCAGATCTGTAGAATAAGGTGACAGGCCCCTCCCTACCCAGCTGCAGCGCACGCCTGTGCTCATGCTTGAAGCGTGTGGGCTCCCTCTCTGTATGGCAGCGACACACGGCTGCCCTCCCTTGCAGGCCTTCAGTCAGATAGCGGCAGCATCTCCAGGTCCATCTATCCTCCTCCCTTGGTATAGTTGAATCCATTGCTTCTGTGCTGGCCAATCCGATCTGTGCCATGGTTTAATTTGTTTTCCTGAGATTCTGTGTAGACTAATAATATACTTGGTGTTAGTCGCTAAATTCTTAGTAGCAGAATTCTTACTCTCATCGAGAGAGGATGACATTAGGAGTTGGGACAATTTTCTTTCTATTTCTCACACAAATGACATGCTAACCTGAGGGGTTGGGGTACATATTTATAGGCTGCTAGCCAGCCAAGCATATGTCAAGATGCTAGTCTAAGATGCTGTTCTAGATGCTAAAATGCTGTACTATAAGATGATGTCATCTAAGATGTTGTCCTCTAGTCTAAGATGTTGTCCTAAAAACAGATCATGCAGCCACAAGGATCATGTGATCAGCACAGCCCTACAAAGACCAGCCAACACATGAGACTTATCCTATTATTCTCTCCTTAAGTCTTGTGCGTCGTCTTGTGGGAAAGTTGAACCATCTCGGTTCTGGAGCAGAGCTCAAGGAACTTGATCCTCCCAAGGGGTTTGGTGAGCAGGTCCGTAAGCTGGTCCTTGGTGTTGATGTAGCTCGCCTTGATGCTCTCTTCCTCCAAACAGCCTCGGATGAAGTGGTACCAGTCAATTGTTAGTCGCTGAATTCCTACTCCGCTCTCCCACGACGAGGAGCGCATCGACGCGTACCACGATGGTGAGCCGTTGCGGTACAGTATGGTGGAGAACCTTCTCAGCGACCAGCCGGTGCCGGGACTGGTGCCTCACGACCTGCAGGCGCAGTTGCACCTTGCGTGTGACGAAGGCGAGCCTCGGTCGTTTGCAGAGGCCGAGAGATGCGCGGCATGGCGCGTCGTGATGCAGTTGGAGATGGATGCGGTTGAGAAGAACCGCATCTGGGAGCTTGTTGACCTTCCTCGTGGTCACCGCACGATCACCCTTAAGTGGGTGTATAAGCTAAAGAGGGATGAAGCTGGCGCCATCGTCAAGCACAAGGCTCGGTTGGTGGCACGAGGTTTCGTGCAGCAGGAGGAGGTCGACTTCGACGATGCCTTTACTCCCGTGCCACGGATGGAGTCCATGGGACTCCTTGCGCTAGCTGTCTAGGAGGGCTGGCGTGTTCATCACATGGACGTCAAGTTGGCGTTCCTTAACGGCGACTTGAAGGAGGTCTACGTGCACCAGTCGCCGGGATTTGCGATCCCCGACAAGGAGGGCAAGGTACTCCATCTGTGTAAGGCCCTCTATGGCTTGCGGCAGGCACCGAGGGCGTGGAATGCCAAGTTGGATTCCACGCTAAAGGAGATGAGCTTCGAGCAAAGTCCGCACAAGGCGGCCATCTACCGACGAGGCAGTGGAGGAAATGCTCTGCTGGTGGGTGTTTACGTCGACGACTTGGTGATCACCGGCACCAAGGATACGGAGGTGGCAGCATTCAAGGAAGAGATGAAGACCACCTTCCAGATGAGTGACCTGGGCCTCTCTCCTTCTACCTAGGAATCTCTCTCCTTCTACCTGGGAATCGAGGTGCACCAGGATGACTCTGGGATCACGCTTCGACAGACCGTCTACGTCAAGCGCGTCGTTGAGCTAGCTGGGCTCACCGACTGCAACCCAGCTCTTACTCCGATGGAGAGGCTGAAGCAGAGCCGCGACAACACGACGGAGGAGGTGGACGCTACGCAATACCAGCGTCTTGTGGGGAGCATTCGCTACCTCGCCCACACATGGCCGGACTTGGCATTCTCTGTCGGCTACGTTAGTCGGTTCATGCAGTGATCGACGACGGAGCACCAGCAGGTTGTGAAGAGGATCATCCGCTACGTTGCGAGGACTCTCGACCACGACCTCTACTACCATAGTTTCTCTGGGCGGCACACTTCGTCGGGTACAGCGACAACGACCACGCCGGCGACATCGACACCAGCAAGAGCACGAGCGGGATCCTCTTCTTCCTCGGCAAGTGCCTCGTTAGCTTGCAGTCGGTCAAGCAACAGGTGGTGGTCCTGTCCAGCTGCAAGGCCGAGTACATAGCGAGCTACATCAACACCAAGGACCAGTTTGCGGACCTGCTCACCAAGTCCCTTGGGAGGATCAAGTTCCTTGAGCTCTGCTCTAGGACCGGGATGGTTCAACTTAACCACAAGACGACGCACAAGACTTAGGGGGAGAATAATGAGATAAGTCTCATGTGTTGGCTGGTCTTTGTCGGGCTGTGCTGGTCTTGTGGGTCCTTGTGGCTGGATGGTCTGTTTTTAGGACATCATCGTAGACTAGAGGACAACATCTTAGAGGACAACATGTTACCATCTATGACAACATTTTAGAGGACAACATCTTAGCATCTAGGACAGCATCTTAGACTAGCATCTTGGCATATGCTTGGCTGGCTAGCAGCCTATAAATATGTACCCCCATCCTCTCAGGTTGGCATGGATTTGTGTGAGAAATAGAAAAAAAATGCCCAAACTCCTAGTGTCATCCTCTCTCGATGAGAGTAAGAATTCTGCTACTACCAAAATTAAGAATTCAGCGACTAACAACTGGTATCAGAGCCGTATTATCTGTAGCCTGAGCATCTCCTGCTCATCTTCTTTCTTAGCCTCACAACAACCCCACCTAGGAGCGGCCAAAGACTCCTCTCCCTCTCGTCTGTGACCCTCTCCCCACCATGCAGCCCACAGTAGCGCGTCATGTCCATAGGGCGATCTCGGGCTTTCGGTGCGCCTCGAGCACTGGCGCGTTAGAGGAGGCCGAACTTCCCGCGACAGAGGAACGCGAGCGAGCGACGGCAGAGACCGCTGCGGCGACCGTAAGGGCGTCGAGGCTGGCAAAGAACCTCGTTTTACATGAACGGAGTAAGCACAGCCGAGTAAGGTACCACTTCATCCGAGGCTGTTTCGAGGAAGGGAGCATCAAGACGAGCTACATCAACACCAAGAACTAGCTTGCAAACCTGCTTACCAAGCCTCTTAGGAGGATCAAGTTCCTTGAGCTCTGCTCTAGAACCGGGATGGTTCAACTTTCCCACAAAATGACGCACAAGACTTAGAGGGAGAATGATGGATAAGTCTCTGTGTTGGCTGGTCTTTGTGGGGCTGTAGCATGGTGGTCTTGCTGCCCATCAAGGACAGCATCCTTGACCATCTTGGACAGCATCTTAGCATCTAGGACTAGCATCTAGGACAACATCTTGAACAACATCTTAGCATCTAGGACTAGCATCTTGGCATATGCTTGGTTGTCTAGCAGTCTATAAATATGCATCCCCAACCCCTCAGGTTGGCATGCCATTTGTGTGTGAAATAAACCAGAAAATTGCCCCAACTCCTAGTGTCATCCTCTCTCGATGAGAGTAAGAAATCTGATACTACCAAGAGTAAGAATTTTGACTAACAAGCTAGTATCGGAGCTGTATTATTTCCTTAGCTGAGCATCTCTGCTCATCTTCTTTCCAACCTTGCAACAATTGACTAGGGCGATGGCATGACTCAGCCGTCGCTCCTGCTCACTCCTCTCTCCTCTCTGCATGGCTCGTCTAAAGCAAAGACTCTCCCCACGCAGCAGTCCCTTGTAGCGCGTCATGTCCATGAGGCGATCTACTGCCTTCGATGCGCTGAAACGTGGCGTCGGTAGAGGAACTCGAGCGAAGCGGCGGCGAAGACCCGCTTGCAGTGGCGACAAGGGCGTTGAGGTCGGCAGTGTGGAGGCGGCAAGGCAGGCGGCGGCGAGGCGAAGCAGGCGGGAGGCGAAGCTGGCGGTGGCGGATGCAGCGCGTCTTGGTGGCGGCGATGGTCGAGGCCTCGCGGACAAAGCATCAGCAGCTTCATTTCTCTGATGGCGATAGCGGTAGCGGACCTCGAAGCTCTTTGGGAGGGAGGCGGCGGCGTGGGCAATATGATGGGCAGTGCGCATGCCCACATGCGCGTGGCGGTAGCGAGACAGCGCGAGCGCCGGTGGCGCTCTTAGAGGAGGCGCGCACGGCGACGGTGGTGGACGGGTCGATGGAGAGCGTGACCTTCATTGGCAGCATGGCTCTCTCTTCCCAAATCGGTACCGTGGTTACCACAGGCTCTAGGTTGTCGTCATGGACGTCAGCCCCGGCGGTGGGTGGCCTACCCTCACTAAGACCAACTACGTCGAGTGGGCTGCGGTGATGAGGTAAAGCTCGGTGCGGCATGTGGGAGGCGGTCCGAATGCGGCGACATCGACCACGACCTAGATCGACGGGTCTTTGGATGCCCTCATCGCTGCGATCCCTTTGAGATGTAGTTCTCGCTTACCAACAAGCGGACTGCCAAGGAGGCTTGGGACGCCATCGTTGCGCACGCATCGGCAGCGACCGCGCCCGCAAGTCCACACTGCAGGCACTTCGCAAGAAGTGGGAGAACCTGGCTTGCTCAACACTATTGCAGAAGATGGTGTAGTTCGGCGATGACACCTACGGCGAGGAGAGAGCTGTCGAAAAGCTCTTCCGCTGCGTCTCCGAGAAGTACAAGCAGATGGCTTGCTCGATCGAGTCTCTACTGGATCTCTCCACGATGTCGATCGAGGAGGCGATAGGTCGCTTCAAGGTCGTCGACAACGATGAGCCATAGTCTCTCTCGGGGCCCATCACCACTGGCGGGAAGCTCCTTCTCACTCGGGAGCAGTGGCTTGCCAGCAAAGGTGACCGGAAGAAGGGGGAGCCTTCTTCCGCGACAGGCGACCGCAAGCATGGCAAGCCGCGTAAGGCACGCTTGAGCGCGCCTGGGCGGGGCACGTGGGGCGTGCGAGGGTGATACTGCAGAGGCGCTTGTGGCGGCGCCCGCAAGCAGCAAGCCGGCATGAGACGACACACCGCCTGGCTAATCGGCCCGGCTTGGCCATTGGGCCAAGGACTGTCGACAGCCACGACGCGGTCAGGCCCATGTCGCATAGGCGGAGGAGGAGGAGCCGGCTCTGTTCATGGCACATGCAAGCATCGAGCTACCTCCAGCGGCACCGGCCGCAGCGGCTCTCCTCCACCTTGACGAGCCAAAAGCACACGCCCTCCTCGGTGACGGCTCCGGCAACGACAAGACTGACGGGTGGTGCCTCGACATCAGCGCCACCCATCACATGACCGGTTGACGGGAGTTCTTCACCGAGCTTGACCCTAGCGTCCGAGGCTCCATCAAGTTTGGGGATGCCTTTGGCGTGGAGATCAAGGGCGTCAACTCCGTCATCTTCACCGCCGTATCTGGTGAGCACATGCTGCTCACCGGAGTCTACTACATCCCCGCGTTGAGGAACTCTATCATCAGCTTGGGACAGCTGGATGAGAACAGTTCGTGCGTGGTGGTTGAGGATGGAGTCATGAGGATTTGGGATCATCGTGGTCGCCTTCTTGCCAAGGTAACCAGAAGCGCAAATGGACTCTACGTCCTTAACGTGCAGGTGGCACAACTCCTCTGCCTCGCTGCTCGTCGGGATGACGAGGCGTGGCAGTGGCACGAGCGCTTCGGGCACCTTCACTTCGAGGCCCTGAAGCGGCTTAGTGCCACGGAGATGGTGCGAGGCCTGTCGTGCCTCGACCATGTGGAGCAGCTCTACAACGTCTACGTGTTGACGAAGCAGAGGCGACTCCTCTTTTCCTAGCGGGCGAGCTTTCAAGCCAAGGAGAGGCTCGAGTTTGTGCATGGGGACTTGTGTGGCCCGGTGACACCGGCCACACCGGGAGGACGACGCTACTTCCTGCTACTCGTCGACGACCTCTCCCGCTAAATGTGGGTGATGGTCCTCGGCAACAAGGGAGAGGCTACGGACGCCATCAGGCGCGCGTAGGCTGCTGTGGAGGCGGAGTGCGGCCGTAAGCTGCGCGTGCTGCGCACCGACAACGGCGGTGAATTCACGGCTGCTGAATTCACGTCGTACTGCGCTAATGAGGGCATTCAGTGCCACTACTCCACGCCGTACAACCCGTAGCAGAATGGCGTCGTCGAGCGGTGCAACCAGACGGTTGTGGGGATGGCTCGGGCCCTTCTCAAGCAGAGGGGGATGCCGGCTATCTTCTGGGGAGAGGCGGTGGTGTCAGCCGTCTACATCCTCAACCGCTCGCCTACCAAGGCGCTCGACGGTAGGACGCTGTATGAGGCTTGGCATGGGCGCAAGCCAGCGGTCTCCCACTTGCGGGTCTTTGGCTGCCTCGCGTTTACTAAGGAGCTTGGCCACATCAGCAAGCTTGACGACAGGAGCACTCTGGGAGTATTCATCGGTTACGCGTAGGGCTCGAAGGCCTACTGCATCCTCGACCCAAAGACACAGCGTGTGCGCACGGCGTGCGACGTTGTGTTCAACAAAGGGCGAGGATGGGCGTGGGACAAGGCGATGGACGACGGCTCGGCTCTGACGTACGACGACTTCACTGTCGAGTACGTCCACTTCGAGGGAGCTGGGGGAGTAGGCAGCTCTTCTTTGACGAGCGCATCTACCCCAGTCCTCGAGCCTCCACCGACCCCGGCGCCTGCTACTCCGACAGCACCACACTCTTTAGCCAGGATCTCGGCTATGATGAGTTCTTCGCCGGCTCCACCACAGCCGGCACCGCCACGCACTCTAGCACCGACAGGCACCTCTCCGGGCACGTCTACTCCAACACCAGCTCATGTTGAGCATAGCTCGGTTGAGCTCGCTACTCCGCTCTCTCATGACGAGGAGCGCATCGACGCATACCATGACCGCGAGCCGTTGTGGTACCGTACAATGGAGAACCTTCTCGGCGACCAGCCGGTGCCGAGACTGGTGCCTCATGACCTAGAGGCACAGTTGCACCTTGCATGTGACGATGGCGAGCCTCGGTCGTTTGCAGAGGCCGAGAGACACGTGGCATGGCGCGCCGCGATGCAGTTGGAGATGGATGCGGTTGAGAAGAACCGCACCAGGGAGATTGCTGACCTTCCTCGTGGTCACCGCGCGATCACCCTTAAGTGGGTGTACAAGCTGAAGAGGGATGAAGCCGGTGCCATCGTCAAGCACAAGGCTCGCTTGGTGGCATGAGGTTTCGTGCAGCAGGAGGGGGTCGACTTCGACGACGCCTTTGCTCCTGTGGCACGGATGGAGTCCGTGTGACTCCTCCTTGCACTAGCTGCCTAGGAGGGCTAGCGTGTTCATCACATGGACGTCAAGTCGGCGTTCCTTAACAGCGACTTGAAGGAGGAGGTCTACGTGCACCAGCCGCTGGGATTTGCAATCCTCGGTAAGGAGGGCAAGGTGCTCCGCTTGTGCTAGGCCCTCTATGGCTTACGGCAGGCATCGAGGGCGTGGAATGCCAAGTTGGATTCCACGCTAAAGGGGGTGGGCTTCGAGCAAAGCCCGCACGAGGTGGCCATCTACCGATGGGGCAGTGGAGGAAATGCTCTACTGGTGGGTGTCTACGTCGATGACTTGGTGATCACCGGCACCAAGGATGCGGAGGTGGCGGCATTCAAGGAAGAGATGAAGGCCACCTTCCAGATGAGTGACCTGGGGCCTCTCTCCTTCTACCTAGGAATTGAGGTGCACCAAGATGACTCCGGGATCACGCTTCGACAGACCGCCTACGCCAAGCGCGTCGTTGAGCTAGCTGGGCTCACCGACTGCAACCCAGCTCTCACTCCAATGGAGGAGAGGCTGAAGCTGAGCCGCGACAGCACGACGGAGGAGGTGGACGCTACACAGTACCGGTGTCTTGTGGGGAGCCTTCGCTACCTCGCCCACACATGGCCGGACTTGGCATTCTCCATCGGCTACGTTAGTTAGTTCATGCAGCGATCGACGATGGAGCACCAGCACGCTATGAAGAGGATCATCCGCTACGTTGCGGGGACTCTCGACCACGGCCTCTACTACCCTAGGTGCCCTGGGGCGGCACACTTCGTCGGTTACAGCGACAGCGACCACGCTGGCGACATCGACACCAGCAAGAGCACAAGCGGGATCCTCTTCCTCCTCGGCAAGTGCCTCGTTAGCTGGCATTTGGTCAAGCAGCAGGTGGTGGCCCTATCCAGCTGCGAGGCCGAGTACATAGCGGCCTCCACCGCTTCTACTCAGGCGCTCTAACTCGCTCGACTGCTTGGTGATCTCCTCGGCAGAGACACTAGAGCGGTGGAGCTCAGGATGGACAGCAAGTCCGCTCTGGCCCTAGCAAAGAACGCCGTTTTCCATGAACGGAGTAAGCACATCCGGGTGAGGTACCACTTCATCTGAGGCTGTTTGGAGGAAGGGAGCATCAAGGTGAGCTACATCAACACCAAGGACCAGCTTGCGGACCTGCTTACCAAGCCTCTTGGGAGGATAAGTTCCTTGAGCTCTGCTCCAGGACCGGGATGGTTTAACTTTCCCACAAGACGACGCACAAGACTTAGGGGGAGAATGATGGATAAGTCTCTGTGTTGGCTGATCTTTGTGGGGCTGTAGCATGGTGGTCTTGCTGCCCATCAAGGACAGTATCCTTGACCATCTAGGATAGCATCTTAGCATCTAGGACTAGCATCTAGGACAACATTTAGGACAGCATCTTGGACAGCATCTTAGCATCTAGGACTAGCATCTTAGCATATGCTTGGCTGGCTAGCAGCCTATAAATATGTATCCCCAACCCCTCAGGTTGGCATGACATTTGTGTGAGAAATAAACCAGAAAATTGCCCCAACTCCTAGTGTCATCCTCTCTCGATGAGCGTAAGAATTCTGCTACTACCAAGAGTAAGAATTCAGCGACTAACAACACTCGAGAGAGGATGACACTAGTAGTTGGGGCAATTTTCTTTCTATTTCTCACACAAATGCCATGCCAATCTAAGGGGTTGGGGATACATATTTATAGGCTGCTAGCCAGTCAAGCATATGCCAAGCTACTAGTCTAAGATGCTAAGATGCTAGTCTAAGATGCTAAGATGATGTCCTAGATGCTAAGATGCTGTCCACACTGTCCTTCAGTCAAGGATGATGTCCTATGGGCAGCAATAGCCAGCAGTCCTTGTGGCAGCAGTCCTTGTGCCAGCAACAGCCAGTAGTCCTTGTGGCAGCAGTCCTTGTGCCAGCAACAGCCAGCAGCCCCACAAAGACCAGACCAACCCCACAAAGCAACACAGAGACTTATCCATCATTTTCCCCCTAAGTCAATAAAATGCGAACGGGCCATCATCGCGGTTAGCGACAAACGGCGATGTTGTTGTAACCATCACTGCCGGTTAGCAACAAACCGGCAATGTTGTCGTAACCATCATCGCCGGTTAGCAACAAACCGGTAGTGATGGCCAAGATGGCCGCTTGCCGGCTTGAGCCTGGTGAGCGGCGTTGGCTTAGCCATCTTCGCGGTTCTTGTCACAAACCGCAAAAGTGCTACTGCACGACAACATTGCCGGTTCAAACACAAACCGACAGTGATGTTTGAGGTTACACTGTCGGGTGGTCTCATGAGCCGACAGTGTTGGTGGAACTAGACTCTGCCGGGTTGTGTAAAGAACTGGCAGTAAAGTTGAAAAGAACTTTGCGGTTTGTAGAACCGGCCGGTGATAGCTGACCCTCATCACTTCTGCCGGTATGGTTGTCTTTGGTTCAAAATCCGGCGGTGATGAGGTGTTTTGAACCGGCGTATTGTCACGATGCAGGGGTAGTGTTTGGTTATTTTATAGAATTTGTGATTTGTTTATATGATCATGAATGGCATGCTTGCATCATACAGCAAATGCCTTGATCAGTGTCTACTGTAAACCATATGACATCACATATATCACAACCATGCACATCATATTTATGCATGCAAGAAATGAAAATACATTACAAGCCACTGTCGTTACAAAAAGTCTGTTTTATATAGAACCACATACTAGCTAGAACAGAATGTATATGCCAAATATCAAGCTGGTTTAGCTTATCTTAATTTGGCTACATGTGAGAGATTAGAGTTGGATAATACAAGAAATGTTCTTTCATCTCTGATCATTGGCGGATCCAGGGGGGGCTGCAGCCCCTCGTGGAGCCTTAATTCCTCGTTAAATTACTGTAGCACCATGCATAAATCATCATTAAATCTTCATTATCAATCAACATGTCCATTACTTAGCCCCCTCCTTGATCCCATCCTGAATCCGCCACTGTCTCTGATTAACCTACTTAACATTTGAAGGGTTCTTCTCTCAGGTACTAAGCTACTCAATTGAAAATTGTATATTATGAGTAAAAATCCTAAGCTAGTGGGTTCCGTTATTTACAAATAATAATGAGAACAAGGTACAAGATACTAAGTTGTAATATAATTTTGTTGGAGACTGAAACAGTTCACTGAAGATGGAAAGCTTTGAAATGCAAACCGCCCCCAAAGAAACCCACTTTTAAAGGCTATATATCTGCTCCAGTGGGACTCGCAACACTCACCAAATCAGGTACCAGGGTTTGAGAAAAATCAAAAAAATCAAGAGAGTGACTGAGGATTGGCGCAAAGGTATATTATATTTGTTGAAACTGAAAAACTGCCTGCAGCAGGATTTTAACACCAAGGAATATTCAGTGCAAATAAGGAAGATGCCACTAGGTAATCTAGTACATGTATGCTGCATTCACGTACATATACCATTTGCCTCGAAGCACATGTAAATGAGGGAAAACAGTGTCTCAGGCCTTGCTATGGAAAGGAGTTTTCTCAAATTGAGCCTCAAATGATAAATAGGAAACATAATTCAACTGATGCAAATCCACAATGATACGGGCCGGTTCAAACCAACAAGTATACAACTGACTTCCAATAAACTAGAGGACAGCAGGATTCATGGAGTAGTTTCTCCGAACATAGCTAATGATGAACCAGCATATATGCCAGTGTAAAAATTAGAGCACATTATTTTCCGTCCTTGACTTGAACTAGTCGAGCCCGAATTTATTTATTTATTTATTTTGTTTCACCAATCCCAAAAGAGACCACAGTATCTGTCGGACATAAAGCTGTGCATCAGGCTGGGATAGCAATATCAGCCCCAACGGCAGCAAGGATTTGGCTTATTGCCTGGCATCAGACCCGACTTCCATCATCGTCCAAGGTCTCGAGTGCATGGTTGGATATAGAACTGGGCAGTATTTGCTGGTAGGCTGCGGTAAGAGGAGATCCTGCAGTGCTGTTCTGGCCGGTGGGAGTGCTGTAGGGGCTTGGATTAAAGCCTCCCAGGCAATTCCTGGCCAGGCAAGCAATCCCAGGCGTAGGATTTCGTCCGCCTGGGGTCACGATCGTTGCCTGGACGAGAATCTGCCTGTCAGTCACAATCCAAACACGCCCTAGGAGCTGGAAGCTGCAGCGCGGTGAGCCTTGCCATGACCATGTGGAAGGATGGCGAATCCGGACGGCAGGAGGAAGACAGAGGAGTTGTCAGCACCGTCCATGACAGCACACATCATGTTCTTTTCGACGAAGCTGTACACCACAAGCGAGCATGACAAGTCGCTGGTTGCCCCTTGCAGGATCAGCATGTTGCTGTTAGCTCGAACTGTAACCTGCAGCATAATGAAAAAAAAAAGATACCTGTGACCAATTGTTTGTCATAATAAAGAAATTACTGGACACATACGGTTTGATGACAAGTGATATCAGGTGAAGACTACTTCAAGTGAACTGATCTAATATCATTATATATGTTTCAAATGAAGCAATGTTATAAAAGGTCTACTCTTCCTCAAATGCTTCAAGTAAATGCGAGCTATTATTTTTCCAGAAGAGGCAAAATGATGGAAAACAAGGAAGGTGACAGACTCACATCACTGGGTTGAAGGACGGAGACAACATTGCCACGTAATTGCCGGCACGTGACTATAGAGCCCAGCTCCTGCACCGCGCCACCATAGCCAAACTTATCCCACTTGCCGCGGCGCTGCCCATTGCAGAGGTACTCGTGAACACGATGTGGTGGCACGCCTGGCAACCACACAGTCGTGGTGGCACACAGCACAAGGGCGGGTGGCTGCTGCTCCATGGTAGAAATATTCCATATTACCATGCGCACAGTTGCCAAAAAACATTTTGGCGCCAATGTCGCAGCTACCATGCCACTCGTTGACAATGTTGCTTGGTCCCGGAGTAACCGGCTTGGACACAGCGGTATAGAAGCTCACCATCATTCGCTGGGCCAAATCCAAGACGCTCCTTCTTCCTAGCGCAGACACGGCTGGTCCTGTGAGAGTTTTTCAGAATAAACCAGATGAGTAAACTGTTAAGCTCATTTATTTGTGCACTTCTACTAGTTTTATTTCTTCGTTTCCGCGGACTTACCTGAGGAACGAATGGCTGCAGTGCAGAGTGGCCATGTACTCACACTGCCTCTGGAGCGATGCAAGCCAACGGCTTGCGCCAAAACCTGCCCGGACTAGAACAATGTTCTGAAAGTGGCGAAACAGTGGTCTCATCGTACTCGCATGCACAATCCATGTCACCTGAAATAATGCACGAGCAATTTTGATGTCCTGGACAGGTTTCATGTACACGAACTACTACATGGGTCGCATCGCTTTGCAGCAACTACATATGATACAGAACATAAATTATGCTTTCACTAGTTAACAATTGAATTTGGAGTGAACTATTTTGTCTTTGACTAAAGAATTTTAAGGGCTAGAAGGTTTAGCTACATATAACCGAATGTCATGGAATCACAACCACCATATAGCAGAAAATTTGTATGATGTGTAATTACCACAAATGTCTAATAATGATTCCACGCATCACATGGGTGATCAAATTATTTGTAGTAGAGTACCTTACAAAGGCCATTGCTCATGTACCCAATTTGGCTGCCATTTGGTTCAATTCCACGGATGCCATCGATGGATACGTCCACCACAGCCCACTGGTTGTTTTCAATCTCCTTGCTATACCTTAGAAATTTCACGCTTCGGTTTGGTGCGCGTTGCGCCTGCACCCACAGATCCACGTTTATCTGCAGGAGCTCAATAAAATTAGTCAAGCCTATCAACCTCAACATCGACATGGAACTATAGAAGTCTGCAGAGATGTGCGGTGCAAGAACTCACCTCCTGAATTAGCCCGTCGCGCGAAGTTGATATGCCACTGGAGACAACCTTGCTAGCCCTTACACTTTCTATGATACCAGGGAATATCTTGGACCAGCATGACTGGGAAAAAATAAGACGCATAAATATCATGGCAATGCTAGTTGGGCATTTCTTGAATGCAGCTGTAGATAGGTGTATCTTACCACGTCAGTGAGCATGGCAACGAGGTTGGAGGCGGCACCCCTGACTGTGGTAGTCTGCTTGGTGGCCTCCACGACAAACCCCTGCGGGCAGGGGCCAAGTAGTCCTGGGTGTCTGACAGCTGGAAATAATCCTCATTCGCCGCTAGAAGGACGCCACCTCTAGTTTGGACTGCAGGCAGCACAATGAAGTTGTCTGTGAATTTGGCACCCACCGTCCGCCTGACAACGGCCGCATCAACGTTCTGTAGCTTTGTTTCCTGTAGGCACACAATGCCGTGACAGCAACCTGCAACATGAAAGCTGATGGGATCAAATGGCAGATTACTGTGGTATATGGACCACAAGGTGATGCTGAAAAACTGCTATTCCTCCAAGAGCTCAAATCAATTCCCAGGCCAGCTCATGAAAGGTGGCTGATCCTTGGGGATTTCAACTTGATCTACCATGCAGAAGATAAAAACAATCAGAACCTAAACCGTCATCTAATGGGTGCCTTCGAAACAGTAATCGACGAATTGAACCTAAAAGAAATAGGTCTCAATGGTCGCTGACTTACATGGAGTAATGAACAGGACAGGCCCACTCTCACAAGAATCGACAGGCTCCTTTGTACCCCGGAATGAGAATTAGCCTTCCCAACATGCTTCCTTCATTCCCTGCCTTCTCTAATGTCAGACCACACCCGCTTCTCCTGCAAGGGGACATAGAGCACTACCAAAATTCAACCTTCCAATTCGAGAATTTTTTGGGTGAATGTGGACAGGTTCAAGGAGATGGTTCAGTAGGTTTGGAGCAAACCGGTCCACTCTATCTTGCCTCTCAAGGGGCTGAACAAAAAATTGGCAAGGTTGGCAAAAGGCATCTGGAAGTGGCGCAGAGAGAAGGTTGGGGACACGCGGCTGCAGCTGGCCATTGTTAAAGAGGTCCTGTTACAATTGGAAGTGGCACAGGAGAACAGGCTGCTCACGAGCCAGGAAAACGAACTGCGCCGACGCTTAAAAGCAAGGAGCACCGGGCTTGCAGCCATAGAAAAATCCAGGATCCGGCAGCGCTCGAGATCGGCATATATCCACAGTGGGGACGCGAACACAAAATATTTCCACATCAGGGCCAGTACAAGATTGAGGAAGAACTACATCCACTCTTTGCACACTGGATGGGGGCGTGGCAATTGTGCACAATGACAAGGAAAAAGTGGTGACCGATTATTTCTCAGAGCACCTAGGCTCAGTTTCACAGAGAGGGAGAACCTTCAACTGGGAAGCACTTGGATATGTCCCAAGAGATCAAGGAAACAATAAACTCCATGACGTCTGATAAAGCGCCAGGTCCGGACAGATTCACAAGACTCTTTTTCAAAACTTGTTGGGGAATAATCAAGGACGACATCACAGTGGCAATCAACAGCATGTTCTCGCTGAATTCCCAAGGTTTTGAAAGACTAAATTCAGCAAACATTATCCTGCTCCCAAAAAAACGGATGCCATGCGTGTGACAGATCTCCGGCCCATCAGCCTTATACACAGCGTCGCAAAAAATTTCGCCAAATTGTTGGCAAACAGATTGGCGCCGATATTGGACTCCTTAGTCTCCAAATGCCAAAGTGCATTTATCAAAAAAAGGACTATCCATGATAATTTCCTCTACGTCCAAAACGTAGTGCGCACCCTACAGAAGCAGAAATTGCCGGCTATCTTCCTAAAACTCGACATTCACAAGGCTTTCAACACGGTCAGTTGGCCCTACCTCCTAGAGGTAATGCAACGATCGGCGGACCATTTGGCGTGAGTGGGTATCGATCCTCTTCGCACCTCCTCATCAAGAGTTGCTGCTTAATGGGCAACAGAGACCGGTCTTCACCATAGGGGGGAGTTCGACAGGTGATCCTCTGTCACCCATCTTTGTTTATCTCGCCATGGACCCGTTCTGCGGCGCTTGTTAGACATGGCAACACAGCACGGTGCGCTCACCACTTTGCTTGCTGCAGGCTGCAAGATGGAGGACATCCATGGCGCGACAATGCAGCAATCTTCATCAATCCGCTCAAGGAAGACCTAAAGCCACCACGGCCATCCTACATGCATTTGGCTCGATCTTTGGGCCTACATATAAACATGCATAATAGCTCAGTCCACCCAATAAGATGCCAAGACATCGACCTCGATCATGTTCTAGCTTCCTTCACAGGAACAAGAGCTTCCTTCTCGTGCCGTTACTTAGAAATTTGTAGTTACATACGAGATCTTTGCGGAAGATCCACGTCAAAGCCTCTAATTGGCGCATTGGACAAAAGATTGCGAGGATGGAAAGGAAAAATGCTTAACAGAAAGCGGCCGGCAAACTTTGGTCACCACGGTGCTATCCTCAATGCCCACCTACCATCTCTTTGTGTTTCCCTTAGCGATGGGCAAGGAAGAAAATTGACAAAATCAGAAGATCCTTCTTGTGGAAAGGCGATGAGAGCACCAATGGAGGCCATTGCCTAGTCAAGCTGGGTGACCGTCTGCATGCCAAAAGATCTAGGGGTCCTGGGGTGCTGACACGGAGAGATTTGGGAAAGCACTTTGTGCCTCCGATGGTTGTGGCGGGGAATGGGTGGATGACTCCAAACCAAGGGTGGGAGCAAGTGGTTGAGTGCAATGACTATGATGAGTATGTCAAGCTCAAGAATGCAAATGAAAAGCTCATGAAAGATCTTGAAGAGATGAAGAGCCACAACACCATTGTGCTAGAAACTCTTGATCATGATGAAGAGTTGATCCTTGAAAATGAAAAGCAAGGAAGAGAACAAGAAGCTCAAGGAAGAGAAGAACAATGATGTCCTCAAGGAAGAGAACAAGAAGCTCAAGATGGAGAAAGAACATCTCAAGATTGGTTTGAGCAAGTTTGCAAGAGGCAAGCACCTTCAAAGTGAGCTTCTCATGAACACCGTCATGAAGATGGATAGAAGTGGAATTGGATACATAGCAAACCAAGAGAAGAAGGCTCAAGCTCAACAACATCAAAAGTCTAAGCCAAAGCCAAAGAGATGCTTTGAGTATGGACAAGAAGGCCACTTTGCTCATGAGTACCAAACTCCACCACCACAACCCTTGCCTAAGCATGCTAGACCCTTTGCCTTCAATGCTCACTACATGCTTAGAAATGATTCTAGTGGAAAGATGAAAGTCATGTTCTTAGGACCCCCAACAAGAATAGGTCTAAGAAGATTTGGGTGGCTAAGTCACTTGTTGAGAAGGTGAAGGGCCCTCAAGAAGTTTGGATTCCTAAAGCTTGAATCTCTTGTGTGTAGATGAACTACAAGACCGGTGGAAGTCATTGGGTTATTGATAGTGGTTGCACACAACATATGACCGGTGATCCTTGTATGTTCACCTCACTAGATGAAGAGGTAGATGGACAAGAGAGAATAACATTTGGAGATAACTCAAAGGGCAAGGTTAAAGGATTGGGCAAAGTAGCAATATCAAATGATCATTCCATCTCAAATGTGCTCTATGTTGCTTCATTGAGTTTCAACTTGCTATCCATTGGAAAATTGTGTGATCTTGGCTTCCAATGCTTGTTCACCGAGAATGAGGTTGTTGTATCCAAGGTGGATGATAATCAAGTGATCTTCAATGGATTTAGATACAACAACTTATATCTAGTGGACTTCACCTCCGAAGATGCAAACTCGAAGACTTGCCTCTTCACCAAAACAACACTTGGGTGGCTATGGCATAGAAGACTTGCTCATGTTGGGATGAGTTCACTCAAGAAGCTAATGAAGAATGATTTGGTGAGAGGGTTGAAGGATGTGAAGTTTGAGAAGGACAAGCTTTGTAGTGCATGTCAAGCCGGCAAGTAAGTTGCAAATACCCATCCAACAAAAGCTTTCATGTCAACCACAAGAGTGCTAGAACTCCTACACATGGATCTATTTGGACCAACAACATACAAGAGTTTGGGAGAAAATCTTTATTGTCTTGTGATTGTTGATGATTATTCAAGGTATACATGGGTATTCTTTCTTCATGACAAATCTGAAGTTGCTTCTTGCTTCAAGAAGTTTGCCAAGAGAGCTCAAAATGAATTTGAAGTGAAGCTCAGGAAGATAAGAAGTGACAATGGTAAATAATTTGACAACACAAACATTAAAGCCTATTGTGATGAAGTTGGAATCAAACATGAAGTCTCCGCTACTTATACTCCTCAACAAAATGGTGTAGTTGAGAGGAAGAACCGGACTTTGATCACTCTTGCAAGAACTATGCTAGATGAACACAGCACCCCCGAAGCTCTATGGGCGGAAGCAATCAACACCGCATGCTATGCATCCAACCACCTATTCCTTCAAAAGTTCCTTGGCAAGACACCTTATGAGTTGCTCAATGGGAAGAAGCCGGATGTCTCCTTCTTTAGGGTGTTTAGTTGCAAATGCTACATCTACAAGAAACGGCAACACCTAGGGAAGTTTCAAAGACGTTGTGATACTGGTTTTCTTGTTGGTTACTCATCAAAGTCCAAAGCATATAGAGTATTTAATCATGCCACCTGCTTGGTTGAAGAAACATATGATGTGGAATTTGATGAATCTAATGGCTCCCAAGGAGCACATGAGAATCTTGATGATGTAGGTGATGAACCATTGAGGGAGGCTATGAAGAACATTCCAGTGGGAGACATCAAGCCTAAAGATGATGAAGATGATGTACAAGTCATTGATCAACCTTCTTCATCAAGTGTGCCACAAGATGGTGAAAAAGATGAGAGAGTAGAAAATAAAGATACCCATGTCTCCCATGAGCAAATGGTGGTACAAGCACAAGATGTTGATGCTCCACAACCTCCTCCTCAAGTGGTCAATAGAAGAAATACACCTCTACTACAAGATCATTCACAAGATCTCATCATAGGGAGTCCATCAAAGGGAGTGATGACTAGATCTCAAAAACTTGCTTTATTTATTGCTCATCACTCTTTTGTCTCTTGCTATGAGCCTACCAAGGTAGAAGAAGCTCTTAAGAATCCGGATTGGATCAATGCTATGCATGAAGAGTTGAACAACTTCACATAATGAAGTTTGGACTCTTGAAGAGCGACCAAAAGGAGCAGAGTCATTGGAACAAAGTGGGTGTTCCGCAACAAGCAAGATGATCAAGGTGTTGTTGTGAGGAACAAGGCAAGACTAGTTGTAAAGGGGTTCTCTCAAGTTGAAGGTTTGATTTTTGAGAGACCTTTGCACAAGTTGCAAGACTAGAAGCCATCCATATCCTCCTTGCATATGCATCACATCATGAAATGAAATTATATCAAATGGATGTGAAAAGTGCATTTTTAAATGTCTTTATTAATGAACTAGTCTATATTGATCAACCTCTCGGGTTTGAAGACCCTAGATATCCTAATCATGTTTATAGGTTGTCCAAGGCACTATATGGGCTTAAGCAAGCCCCAAGAGCTTGGTATTAGCGCCTTCGGGACTTTCTCATTGAGAAGGGCTTCACCATTGGGAAGGTCGATACCACACTATTCACCAAGAAGCTTGAAGGGCATATCTTCATTTGTCAAGTGTATGTTGATGATATCATCTTTGGATCATCAAATGAAGACTCATGCAAATAATTTGGTGAATTGATATCGAAGGAGTTTGAGATGTCAATGATTGGAGAGCTTACATTCTTTCTTGGTTTTCAAGTCAAGCAAATGAAAGAAGGCATCTTCATCTCTCAAGAGAAATACACAAAAGATCTTCTCAAGAGATTCAAGATGGATGAATGTAAGCCAATTAAGACTCCAATGCCTACTAATGGACATCTCGACCTAGATGAGGGAGGTAACCCGGTTGATCAAACTCTCTGCCGTTCTATGATTGGTAGCTTGTTGTATTTAATCGCATCTAGGTCCGATATCATGTTTAGTGTGTGTATGTGTGCTAGATTTCAAGCTAGTCCTAAGGAAACACATTTAATTGCCGTAAAAAGAATCCTTAGTTATCTTAAGCACACACCAAGCATTGGTCTTTGGTATCCCAAAGGAGCTATATTTGAACTAGTTGGCTATTCGGATTTGGATTATGTCGGTTGCAAAGTTGATAGAAAAAGCACATCCGGAGGGTGCCATTTGCTTGGTAGATCACTTGTGTCTTGGTCCTCCAAGAAACAAAATAGTGTGGCTTTGTCCACCGCCGAAGCGGAATACATTGCCGCGGGTGCTTGTTGTGCACAAATATTATACATGAAACGAACTTTGCTAGACTACGGAGTAGTTCTAGAAAAAGTACCTCTTTGTGCGACAATGAAAGTGCGGTAAAACTTGCAAACAATCACAGTTCAACACTCTGCACCAAGCACATAGATATCCGCCATCACTTTTCTAAGAGATCATGTTGCTAAAAATGATATATCACTAGAAGGTGTAAGGACCGAAGATCAATTAGCGGATATCTTCACTAAACCGCTAGATGAGGCTACATTTTGTAGATTGCGAATGAGCTTAATGTACTTGATTTTAGTAACTTCACTAAAAGATGAGCTTGTGTTGTCCCTTGCATTCATTGTAATATACAACATGTTTAATTTTTGGTAATGCATATAGAGCTTGTCTAACATGGTTAAGATAACACGCTTGAAAAGCGTGTGAAGAAGCTTAACCTTGGATCAAACTTGACAAGCAACTAGATTTACTTACAAGTATTGCATATGCATGTTTGTTGCTTTGTCGTTTTGTTCCATTTGCCCTCTTATTGCCTATTTTCTTAAAAAGAATTATAGCCTAAGGCATTGAAAACATGAGGGTTTGAGAGAGGTCACTCACATCGGTCCCAATTGGTGTTTATTTGGATCTTATTCATGTTGGGACTTGATTGGCAGAATTGCATGTGAAGGAACTTTGAAGATTCTTTGGAAAAAGAGTGACCGAACCTTTGCACGGACTCTGCCGTCCGGCGTCAGTCCAGTTCATTGTGGAGGTGAAGCTCTTTGTTGAAGTAGTGACCGGACTCTGCCTTATAGCGTCCGGTTAGGAGGGGTTCAACATCCGGTCGAAGCTGAAGGCGTCAAGGCAACTCTGATCGGACCCTGCCTGCGTCCGGTCATGGACCACCAGACGCGTCTGATCGCGATTCCAGAGGAATTGGACCTCTCTGGAATCGACCGGACGCTGGGTGGTAGCGTCTGGTCGCTACCACCGGAGCGTCCGATCAGTAGATCTCGTGCGGCATCAGGTCTCTTATCTTCATTTCCTTTTCTGACTTGGGGAGCCACCCTATTTAACCACGCACCGTCTATCTAGCCCCACATCCGTCGTGCCCTAGCTACCGTGAGTCGCCGTAGCCGCCATCACCAGCCGCCAACTCGCCGCGCTAGTGCCACCGCCACCTGCCTGCTGGCCAAAGACCATCGCCAGCTAAGCGTCTTGCGCGCGTCCTTGCTTGTTCCAACGCCGCCGTAAAGCAAGCTCCAGCGTCGCCTCCGTTCCAGCGTCGGCCCTATCTTCATTTGTGCTCTCTCGACCGTGGCCCTCTGTTGTCGTGGTCCAAAGCCGACCCTCTGCCGTCCAGCGCTGGTAAGGCCCTGCTCGTGCCTATGCATTCTCATTGCAACTCGCCCGTGACCTAGCTATTCATCACTGTGCCAATTTCACAGGGCCGTCGATTCACTGCTCACCGCCTACCCTAACCCTAGATTCGGTGGTTCCCCGCGTGTCACTTCTCTTTTCATCAGATCGCCGTTTCATCAGGTAGCAAACTAGTCGTCTCTATTTCATAACTACATTGCTTGCTCTCATAGGTTTTCGCATCTATTAGATATATCGTAATTACTTGTATATTCTTCTATTCCATCATCAAAGTGAGTCGGTGCCGTTGAGATCGTGTGGCAGGTTGTCGGATTTAACTTCAGGCCAAGCTTCATGAAGTACGGATCGAGGCCAAGCCTCGAAAGTATTAGTGGACGATTGATCTTGTCGTTGATAGTTTTTCTTGTCGGATCGATGATGGCTCGCACTAAGAATGTTGGAGGTGGTCCGGAGATGATGATCGAGGTGTCCACCTCGCTTGCTCGCTGATCCAAAAGGCAAGTAGAAAGAAGAAGCGCATCAAGAAGCGAAGTACCCAGATGAAGAGCGGACAGAAAGGTGCATGGTTGCAAAGGCCATGACCGCAAATGCAGAGAGAGGGGTCCTCGTAGTGGAGTGGTTATTCGACCATCATCTGTCACCAGAGGCCTGAAACACACTTGAGCGCATTGAGTGCCTTCATGGCGATCCACCAGAACTATGACGATGGCAGGGCAGCGTCTTCCGTTGTGGATCCTTAGCCTGTGGGGAGTCACAATGCAGCCCCCACCAGCAGAGCCATAGCCAGCTCAGAGACACGGGAGGGCCAAGAGAGCCAAGGAGGCCGAGGAGGCGAGCACCATAGCCACAGCTTTGCCGGCTTTCCTCGGTCGATTACACATGTTCCAGTCTCATCGAGGCCACCGACACAGTGGAGGGGATCTCGTCCACCGCCTAGACCACAGGGTTCGCCTCCAGTGATCCACCTTGACTTGAGGGCTGCCACAACAAAGTAGGATCGGGAGCTTCGCTTTGTGGAGTTTGAGGTGTGGTTTCCACCTAGGAGGGATGAGAGAGCAGCAGAGGGTTTCTATACACCGCTCTAGGAAGACTTCTACAATGCATATTTGAACAGTGGGGTAGTCTTCCGATCTCAGAGAGTCTGCAGTATTGAGGCTATTGTGGCAGCAGCCGAAGAGCATATCCGCCCCTACTTATCATATTGCTAGGGCTGACAGATCTGATTGGCCAGACAGGATTGTATGTACCATCTTGGGTTTGGCAGTTCTATGCTTCGCTCTTCGTTGACCCACAACACAGATTTATTCACTTTGCATTCAGAGGCAGAGACTACAGGATGATGAGTCAGAGGGCTAGGGAGATACTGAGGCTACAGGAGCAGCCTGCCAAGTTACATGAGGTCTGTTATGGTCAGCAGGAGCCTCCCAGGCGTCCTCATGGTGGTATGGTGCCCCCTATAGAGCTTGTGCGCCATTGCTTCAAGGAGCCCTTTGGAGAGGGGTCGAGGAGAAACCCCAGTGACCTTACTCCTACAGCTAGAGTGCTAGAGGCTATAGTAAGGAGGACACTTCTTCCCAGGCTAGGATACAGAGAGGGCTTGACTCGTCTCCAGCTTTGGCTCCTCAATGCCCTGATGCAGTAGACAATGTTTGACAATTGGGACCTCCTTCTATCAGAGATGGAGGATACTATAGCTGAGGGCTTCAAGGGGCGTAGGCAGCTCCCATATGCACATTGGATCACATTCCTTATGCTCAAGGCAGTGCAAGTTAGGACACCAGAAATTGTTGCAGAGTATAGAGGTGCCACCACAGAGTTCCCAGCATATAACATGGCACAGAGGATCAGGCACATCACTCCTTAGGCACCCAGTCAGCCTTGCCGTCGCCCAGATGTACCAGAGTCCGCAGCTCAGCAGGACGAGACTATTAGAGGCATAGCAGCTACTAAGGAGGCGCAACTTGAGGCACAACAGGAGATGAGTGAGCCCAGTGATAGCTCAGACGATGACTATCAGCCTATTCCTCAGATGCCTCCATGCAGACATGACCATGAGGCCGGCAGTTCTAGCTCAGCTCCACCTACACCGCAGACGGACCCCGCTCTCATTGCTATTCTTGAGCTGATGCAGCAGGATCAGGCACGACAGGCTCAGGAGACCGCTGCCAACTTTGCACAGTTTCAGGCTCATCAGGATGAGTTCCAGTGCCAGCAGCAGGTCCTCCAGCAGCAGCACCAGCAGATGCATCAGCAGCAGTTACTCATGCAGCAACAGCTTATGGGATTTATGCAGCATGTAGTAACAGCACTTGGGGCTCCACAGCCACAGCCTTCGCCCCAGCTTGCTCAGCCTGCCACCACTACGATGACTCTAGCAGTACAGCCCAGTGGACTTCAGAGTCAGGGACATCCTCCAGCTCAGTTTGCTTCTCCCATAGTACAGGTGTCCTAGTGGTTATCCTCACTAGTTGGAGCCCTGCAGTTCACACCACTTCGGACGGGCTTCACACCGGATCAGTCATCTTCGCTGTTTGTGCCTGACACGTCAGTCTCCAGGAGTCTTGGAGCTTCTTTTAGCGAGTTGACAGGGATGCCTACACCGCCTCATATGCATGCCCTGGGTCCTTCTACTATAGCTCCAGTCGCCGTGATGAAACAGAGGCTTCCTTCTTCAGTTGCTTCCTCAGATCCGATAGATGTACCAGTAGCATCACAAGCAGCACCTGCCCTAGCTTAGACCCAAACCGCTTCAGCGACACTTCCTGCTTTAGAGGGTCAGTCAGCACAAAGCTTAGGGTCAGATGATGATGGCACCCAGTTCACGCTTGCTCCTCGTACTTCAACGCCCGACTCGTCCGCTGTAGCCCCACTGACCGACCCTTAGGTTTTGGTGTTTGACGCCAAAGGGGGAGAGGGTTCGAGTATGTAGACTCAGGGGGAGCGACTTTTAGGGGAGCCTAGTTAGCTATTAGTCTATTACATACATTTGGAGTTTTATTTGTGTGATACACTATTACTATTATGCATTCGTGTGTTTACCTTCATGCATTAAACTATATCTATGTGATAGTGATATATATGTGATTGTGATATATGACATGTGTGCTCTCTACTTCATAACTATTTATATGTCATATCATTTGTATTATGCTCATTTGCTTTTACAACGTTTATACTACGATGCAAATGAGCCTTATTACTTGTACTCATGCTTATTTAACATCTTTTTGAGTACATTATGTTGGCTTGGGTCATATAAGCTTGCCTAACTCTTTTGTTCTTAGTGACAAAAGCTTATATGATCAAGCATGATAAAAACCTCAACTCTTTCACATACTCGAGGTGGTATTGTCATCAATCACCAAAAGGGGAGATTGAAAGCATCTAGGCCCTAGTTGGGTTTCGGTGATTAATGACAATACAAGATTACTATGACTAACGTGTGTTTTGTAGAAGCAATTAAGTTAGGTCATGGTAATGGAGATTGATTGAGCAATCATGGATGTCATGCCCTATGATGGAAATCGTTTTGGTTTTCAAAGGATGGATGACAAGGTTAAGGATGACTAGTTCTAAGTGTCAATTGGAGTTGGAGAGACACTTAGAGTAGTTTAGACTTTGTTTTCCTTTGGCCGTACTATTAAGGGGGTATGGATGGGTAGCTTGACCTAGGTGAGTCTAGTGAGTTAGGTGTGGCGCACACTTGTTAAAACTAGCACTAGGTAGCTCCTAGATATGCCTTAGATCTTATGGAGCAAACTTCATTCATATGATTGAGAGTTGGAAGTGAATGGAGGTCAAAGAGGTGACGGACGACGGCTCCGGTGCGACCCAACGCTGGCCGCAGTGGTCAGTCGATTCATTTGACTGAGGTGAACTAGTTCGGTTTGACCCGGACTGAGGCCAGAACCGTCCGGTCGAGCTCGATAAGGTTCTAGAGAGAGAATCTGCGGCATCGGACGCATCCGGTCGATCTTGACGGACCACAGGGGTTCAAGCCGTCCGGTCGACTCTAGTAAGGTTCCAAAGAATAGAATCTGCTGCCGGAGCGTCTGTCGGTCTTGTGGCCGACCACAGGGGTTCAAAGGTCCGTCGGTCCAGTCTGAGAAGGTTCGATGAGGGATATTTGCGACCAGACGCGTCCGGTCAGTGGTGACTAGACCCTGCCAGCGTTCGGTGAACACTTAAACACTGGAGTGCGGGTATAACTGACCGGAGTGTCCGGTCACCCCGCAGAGGCACATAACGGTTCGTTTTTCAGCCCATGTTATAAATAGAAGCTCCGCTCGTGTGTGGAGTCACTTTTGCTCATTCCAACAGCTGAGAAACACGTTTGTGAGTGCCAAGAAGAGCAAGGTCCTAGTGAGGTGTTTGTGATTTGAGAATCCAAGAGAGTAGCCTCATTAGTGAATCAAGAGTAGCAAAGTGTGCATCCATCCTTCTTATTAGGCTTCGCGTGGTCAAGTGAGAGTTCGTGCTAGTTACTCTTGGTGATCGCCATCACCTAGACTGGCTTGGTGGTGATTGGGAGCTTGGTGATCACCCGGCTGAGCTTGTGGGTGACCCAACTCAAGTTGTGAGCGGTTGTGGGTGATTCACCACGCACGGAGTGTCGAAGAATCAACCGAGAAACACTTGATCCTTACCTGGCGGATCAAGGGAGCTACACCCTTGCATGGGTGCTCCAACGAGGACTAGTGGGGAGTGGCGACTCTCCGATACCTCGGCAAAACATCGCCGCGTTTCCTCTCATCTCTTTACTTTGAGCATTTACTTTGAGCAATTCAATTTTTGTCATTTACATTCGTAGAATTGCCATGCTAGAGTAGGATTGGAACTTAGGTTGCAAGTCCTTTTGTGCAATAGAACATTAGAAACACTCTCTAGGCACAAGGGGTTGATTGGGCTATCAATAGGATTTAATTATTGCAAGAAAATTTAGAATTAGCCCAATTCACCCCCCCTCTTGGGCATCTTGATCCTTTCATAGCTGCAGGATGATGTGCAAGACTCGATCACTTGAAAGTGGACGGCTCATGGTATTTACTCCACTCGCTCGGCATATAGAATACAATTCCGAGGCTCACATAGAACTTTTTAGCATGATCTCATCTGGAAGGCGCATGCGGAAAATAAATGCAAGGTACACACCTGGATCCTCATGCGTGGTAAAATTCTAACGACTGACAATTTACAAAAGAGAGGATGGCCACATCAGGAGCACTCTATTTTGTGTAATGGGCCGTTGGAGACAGGAATTCATCTATCTTTGCTTTGGCCTTTCGCAAGAGCTGTTTGGGACCAGGTTACGTCACAGGAGAATTTCAAGGTGCATCTTCCACAACAGGACCCTACATGCATGGCCAAATGGTGGGAGGAGGAGGCAAGTATGGTGCCCAAACAGGACCGCAAGCGGTTCAATGGCATCCTCATTTACATTATGTGGAACCTGTGGAAAGAGAGGAATAAGAGGATCTTCGGAAACACCCACGTGACGGCACAATAGGTGGCCTCATTAGTAAAAGAGGATATAATGCAAAAGCGAGGGCAATGACATTTGATGGGTCACTATGTTAGAATAGCACTTCTTTGCCAGATTTTGAACCGGCAACCATACCAACAGATGATGAGGGTAAACTATCCTTTGTCGGTTCTTTACACAACCAGTAGTGTTCATTTCACAAACACTTTGCCGGTTCATAAGACCACCCAGTAGAGTTCAGTTCCAACAACACTGTCGGTTTGTGTTTCAACCGGCGGTGTTGTAATGAAGAATCCTTGCGGTTTGTGATAAGAACCAGCAGATGATGCTAAGCCATAGCGCTGCGGTTTGTGGCTCGAGTCGTGAAGTGCCATCATACGGTTTTGTTGCTAACCAATGATGATGTTTACGACAACATTGCTGGTTTTTTGATAACAAGCGGTGATGTCAAGTTCGCATTTTATTGTTTTATAATTGATTTTAATTTATATTTTTTTGGAATCGGGTTTCCTTTATATACACTACAAAGACGATAGGTCCATCAATATTAAACATTACAAATGTTGCGGTTACAATTCAAATGTTCTTATCCAGATCTCGATCCCTCAAAATAAAAAGAAATGTTCTCGGACTTCTGATTGTGCAATGCTTTTCGGACTTCTTACAATAACTGGTGAGCTGCTCTAGGCCACTCTTGGTCCTTGTACTTCACGGATTGTGCAATGGAAAATACTCCATCTTTTCCAAAACCTACGGCTAAGATGAATTTTTGCAGCACCGATTCAGTGCCACGATCTCCATGTCTAATCGACCTTTTGTGGTTATATTTCTTACCGGTTGTCGTTCAAAAAAGATGATATCTAAAGAGGAGCGATAAATTATTTTTGTTGAATTATTAAGAGACATAAATGAAATGGGGAATTATACACACCAACTTATGACTGCCCGATTTCCTTGAGATGTAGCGAAGCATTGTCCACATTACATAAAAACCGCATTCATTGTTTCTGCCGGTGTGATAGGTACTTCCCTCCATTTCGACAACCTTGAATGGGACCGGTGTCCCACCGATATGTCTTCTTTGACCCATCGAGCAACATTAAAAGGAGAAACATTAGAAAGTGGTATGTGTGATTAGAAAATAATATGTTATTAGGATCGCTTACTAATTCAGTACTGCCACCAGTGCATCTAGATGATGAAATGGTTTTTTCTTGAGTCCCACCTCGATCAGATTTTTGGTAAGATTAACACAAATGAAGACGCGAAATGGTTCTTTGCAATCACGGAATCCTAATTATCGAATAATCTTAACGAAAAAAGAAGCATAAAATTAAAAGGCGAGAACACATACTCGCCGGTTGTAGGCTAGAAGTATGTGGGTTTTGTTCTTCATCATGAATTCATCAAAAACAATCAATCTCATTTTGTGTCTTCCCGTCACATCCATGGAGGCCTAGACATGTCCTCTCATTGACTCATAAGGGGTCCAAGAAGCCTATGTAATCCCATTTGCTTTTAGAATGCAAAATTTTGCTATACACCTACATAAAATCATGGGAAGTGCTCAAAGTTAACAATTTGTGTCTTGAGAGTAGTTAATTATAATATCGTGCGTGTAGGGTACTTACATAGTCCACAACATCAACATTTGAACAAGAGAGCATTTACGGTATAGCTGGAGCAAGCACTCCCACTCAACATCGAACTTCTCTTCTTCAGGATAATAGAAAATATGTGGCGAACGGATAATAACCTCAAAACCAAAGTCATCCGTCTCTGTTGCATGAGCCATGTAATATTCATATGGCTGGCGCATATATGTTGTCGATTTTTATACTCATGATCGGGAACCAAAGATTGCCCCTTTCATACTTCATTGCGGTGTTTCCGTCCCTTGTACATCATAATAGATGTTCGTGGCCTCTTCCATGATTAATCTGGGTTGTCTTTGATGTATACATATGTTCCTTAAATCTTTATTGTGTATTTCTTCGTTTCTTGTTGTAGAGTATTTATTCTGTGTTTTGCTTTCAATTTGGACTTCAACAAAAACAAAGCGGTGAGGCACAAGAGATTGAAGAAACTAACACAATCTTCCTTGAGATGTGTCTTTGTAAATTTTCTTTCATCAAGGTGGTAACGCTACCAGCGAGCGACCTTTTTCTTTTTGTTAGTCCACTTTGGGAGCATTAGCGACCAAATCAAGGACCTTTTCTGCGATTGTGAGGATGTCCTTGATCTTGTTTTGGGTTTTGAGGTGGAGGAGGAGGATGGCAGCTTGAGAATTGCATTTTCCGGTCTTTGATGAAGATGGAGGAGGAGGTCTCTTTTCTCGGGGTGATGAAGATGGAGTTGGATGAGGAGGAATAGAGGAGACCTATGTCTTCTCTGGGGTGATGGCCCCGGATGAGGAGGGAGTGATCTCTGTTGGAAGATGGTGAGTGATCATCAGCGGGTGGCTGACGACTCAGTAGTTGTCCTCATCATCAGAGGACAATTGATAGTCAAGCTTAATGAAGCGCTTGCGCTAGGCACTTGAGAGCCCTTATTTTGACCATGTTTTGCACTGTCTTCCGCTTCTGAGGGTACTCAATGGGTATTATGTTATACTTCTTATCAAGTATTACATCAATGGTGATGTGGCGTACCCACGTGGAATTGGGCGACCACATTATCTCGTCTCCTGCAGCAGCTGGCTTGGCCAAGCACCACCTGTGTCCTTTGTCCATTCTCGATGGATGTACAACTTGACATTGATGGGTTCATGATGCCGTCCAATTGGATGAGGCACATTCGCCTCTTCTTCATCAGTGGGATCGATTAAAATGGTGCTCGACCCTAAAGCCGTGGGCTAAAAGGCGGTGGAGTAGGGTTTTGTGGTACTCCTAAGCCCTTGGACATGACAAAATTTGTTTCGACTCGCTTCGTGCTTCAATGATAGCCTCAATCCGTAGCTTCCATTACATCTTCCACCTCTTTTAGTCACCTCAAATACTGCCTCTGTTCGCTCTACCCCTCGAGCGGCTTAGGTAAGTGTTAGATTCTTGGGGAATGCTAGTTTCCAAAGGAACAACACCGGTTCCTCTAGTCTCGACGGGGTAATCCTTGGTTTTGAGTGCTTGGGTGAGCGTCGTCTTTCTCCCTATTAGAAGTGCGAGTCCCTTGCCTCACCTCCTCGATTACTGGGAGATCCTCTGGATGAGTTCGCTCATGGGTTGATTTGTGGAGCTAAAGCTCCCGTCCTTGACGTCTTTGTACATTCCTCCCCATACTGGTATATTATAGATCTGGGCTCCCAATCGATGGTCTCAAGCTAAATGCCTTCCTCGGCAAAGCGATTCATCTTTGAAGTTACGCTTTAAATTCTAGCATCTTTTGGAGTAGCCACGAGGCCGAGATGATGAGGATTAAATAGCGCTTTCTGAGTTCTCCTTATTCTTCTGCTCGGTTCTAAGCCTTTGTTAGCCTAAATGCTATTTAGCCCATTTAAACACCGTGTACGGCATATGGTGGTGCGCCCGTTCTGTTTAATCACCCGTTTAGCCTGTTTAATTAGCCATTTAGCCCGTTTAATGGGGACGTTTGCCCAAATAATGGCTAAGCGAAACGAGGTGACTGCCCATTTCTGGAATTAGCGTTTAGGAAAACATTGGTTCTAAGTACTCCTTGGATAACCTATATTCCTTGAAATCCTACCGAAATCATACGCGCTAAAGCATCCACCATCAAAATCTGGCTCTTTATTTTGGAGGACAAAATTATTGTACAATGTCCCCTTGAAATTATTGAAGCATGTTCCCATGATTTCTTTTGCTTTTTTCTTGGCTAACTCCTGTCATACTCCGTTGGGAAAGTGAAATACTCTTGGGATCTTGACATCCCATATGTAATCCTTCTCACTTTTTGGGAACCCTCTACGAGGTCATCATCTTTCCCAATCCACTTCCTAAACCCTAATCGGGATGAAGTCCCTAACAAGTAACATGAGGATAGTCTTGTATTTGGTCAAAGCTAAAGGTGGTGAGTGGATCCCAATTTATCGAACTCGAGTAATGTGCCGATGTGCATTCCTAGCGAGAGAATCTTTGACACGACTCGCTTGGATCTGGCCTTCCTGCTACACGAACCCTCCTGCTCCTCGGCGGTGGAGGCTCCTGCTAGAGACACCAAGTGAGATATGACCCTCTCAAATTGATTAGCGTGTGTGGCTACATAGTCACATGATACCAAAGTTACAGCCATCTTGGTCATTTTGGACCAGATTGAGTAGGCGAAACAGGGTCCATGGCTACTTCGTTCTCAACATCTTCCGATTGACATCGTCACCATTTGTCCGGATCATGCGGCTCTCCGTCAATGATATCATCCGCTTCTTATTGCCGATCTGTTTTCTTCGATGATGGGAGTATGATGACGATGAGTCATGGTATTGTGACGATGCATGGTTAGTTAGTTTTGGTGCGGACAACTACTAATAGCATATGTTCATATATATATATATATATTAGTATAGTAATTATCGTAACTTATAGTGGCCATAGAATAACTGATACTAGCGCCCGACTCTGAAAGCACACGTCTATATATATATATATATAATTATATATATATATATATAATTA